>PVIW01000074.1:544638-863835 GCA_004026585.1 Noctilio leporinus
TCCAGAGAGAGGGGGAAGGGAGAGAGACAGAGAGGGAGAGAGACATCAATGTATGGTTGCCTTTCACCTGCCTCCAGCTACAGACCTGGCTGGAGACCTGGCTTGCAACCTGGTTATGTTGCCCTGGCTGGGAATCGAACCAGCGACCTTTGGGTTTGCAGGCCGGCACCTTATCCACTGAGCCACCAGCCAGGGCTTTTTTTTTTTTGACTCCATACTTCTCTTGTTTGAGTATCATAGATACTCAAACAAAAATAAATCCAAAAATTAGGATGTGGATGTAGATGTTCCAAATCCTAATTTTAAATTTATTGGTTCTCTCTATTCTTTGTTTTAACATTTGGTTATATCCTTTTTTTTTTTTTTTAAAATCTTTTACTTTTGCGGGACATTTGTCCAGCTTTTATTTTTCAGTGTCTTAAATTGAGTGTTTTACTTGTGAATCTTAAGCTTTATTTATTTTCTTTTACAAGCACTTAATGTGGAAGATTTTCTTGAGGTACTGTACTTGTTGTATCTTATGAGTTTTGAAATTTAGTATTTTTATTATTATCTGGCTCTAAGAACTTCTAAATTTTCCATTATAATATATTTTAGCCATAAATTACATCATTCCCAGATATATGAGTATTTAGCAGACTTATACATGGAAAGAAATGAAGAATTATAAGTAGTTTATAATTATATGATAAATAAAGCATTATGGATTCTTTGTATTTACATTCATTGTTATAAACAATACAGGATTCTCTGAGAACTATTTTTTTAAGTTTCCTTTCAAAATGGCCTCATACACAGAGAATACCAATGAAAAAGAAATTAAGATGCTGATCACACTTTCTTCCTACGTTTTTTAATACAGTGTAATTCTCATATGTTAATCATTATTAGCTATCATCACTTAGCTTTCTCTGGCAAAAGAATTAGCTGGTTTCCTCTGTTCTTTATTTCCCTTCTCATGTATACCTGAAACGAGGTCACTAGCTACGTCAAGGACAAAAGTCCAATTGTTAATATATACAAACTTTTAAAGTTATTATTTATATATTGATGTATTCTTCCATAGAAATTACCACTAAAGATATCTGAAGATACATATAATTAGAGTTTATCATGGTGTTAAATTTATGATATCCTTAATAAACAAAAAACTTTAGGGAATATTAATATTCATGACATGTGTTATTTCTCTGGACACTATTATTTTCAGGTTTGGTTTTTTTTTTTAAGATTTTATTCCATTATTTTTAGAAAGAGGGAAAGGGAGAGAGGCAGAGAGGGAGAGAGACATCAATGTATGGTTGCGTTTCACCTGCCTCCAGCCACAGACCTGACTGGAGACCTGGTTTGCAACCTGGTCATGTGCCCTGGCTGGGGAATCGAACCTTATTTTCAGGTATTTTAAAAAAGTATTTGGCTAATAGAATATCATTCTAGCAACTGGTTAAATCTACTTCCAGAATCAAGGTCTTTCTGCTAAAAAAAATCCATCTATCTCAAAACATAAGAACTAAATGGGATAAAAATACTTAATGAAATGATTAAATATTTAATTACTCACCAGTGCCTTAGTTTGACAGCTTCAGATAATCATTTTGATGGATATACCTATAAATTCACTGGCATTTTAATTAATTTCATTTAAATAATGAGTATTGTAAGCACCTACTGTGAGTTTCAAACTATCCCAAGAGCCATGCAGTATTCAAGAAACATAAATGGTAATTTCTCTCCACGAGGAGATAAAATGTACATTAAAACAGATAGGAAAATGGAATAAAATACTAAATGTGTATAGAGATAAGATTATTTAAAAAAAAATCATTAAATATTTAATTAACACTTTGTACTAAGTATTCATTCAAGAAAAATTATTTTAAAAACTACTATGTGTAAAAGGCCTGTAAATGAAACTACAAATAAGAAATAATCTCTCCCAAAGAGTGTAATGAAAAAATGTACTAAGCACTTAATTAAGCACGATAGTGTGATTGGTACACCGTAGGGCAGACAGGGTGTTTGGGCTGTTGGGTAGGAGAGCTCCCATCTGGTTTCTGCAGGTCAGGGAAGGTTGAAACACAGTCAGGAATCAAGGAAGACAGAGGGTAAGCACAAATATCTCAGGAATCAGAACTACCATATGTGCAAAGGATAAGAGAGAGAATAGCATATTTGAAATATTACAATTAGTATAAATAGTTAAAAATATCAGCCAGGAATAATGCCAGGAAATGCATTTGATAAACTGGGACATGTATGTAGGCAAAGGCTAGAACATGGAAGAATTTATTAAGACACAGTAACAAATTGAGCTATATTCTGAAAGCAATAGCCTCGAGAGGTTCATAAACAGATGTGATCAAATTTATCTTTTCAAAAACTCAATTGCTATCATGAAAATGAACTGCAGAGAATAGAGACTAGAGGCTTATATAGCAGCTATACCACTAATCCAAGAAAGGTGACTGAGAGAGACCTGATCTAAGATAGTCGGAATTGGAAATAGAGAAGTCAAAAGTTATTAAAGAAATATTAATAAAATGGAAAGACATAGGGATGTATTATATGTGCAGCAACAGGAAGAATAAAAGTCAACAATAAAATTTTAGTTGATGATTTCTACCATTTAGTGAAGGATGGTTTCATTCCTAAATTGGGCAATACTAGAGGAGATTTAGGTGAATGAAATATATTGATTTTGAAGTGCCGTTGAGATACCTAAGTGAATATATAGCCACTAGATACATATTACATGATGGCTACTGAACTCAGGAAAGATTCTGGATGAGACATAAAAATATGGGGTCATCATTACATAAATGACTCTACTGTATAAACTTCACAACCATCTAATGAGACAAGCATTACCTTTAACTTATAAACGAAAACTCTGAGGCTCATAGTTGTTAAAAGACCTGCTAATATATTATATCTGGTACATAATAGGACCAAGATAAACTCCACCTCTATCTTGCCACCAAATCAGTATTTTCCAAAATTCATTTGCATATTAAACTATTCCCATGAGCCCATAGTTTATTATTTTTATTATAAACCTAAATATGAACCAAAATGAGTTACAGTATTATTTTACCTAAACTTCTTATAACCATCAAAATAAAATTTGCAAATCAAATGCAAAAAATATTTCCACAGCATCAATAAAATTTATTTGCAGGACAATAATTTAATGGAATAGAAGGTGTTTAATTACCACCAAATCTCTACCAACCTTTTGCATGTGGATTGATTGCTGTAGTATGGGTTGTTTCCAGTTTAGTTGCTTTTACTATCTGTGATGTATGATAACCTAGTTTTCCCATGTCACCTATTTTGTTCCTCTCTTCCAATTACTTATAAACCTTCAAATAGGTGCACTTTGGGACTTTCTTCCAGAAAAGGCCCAACAATATTTATTTTCTCTTTTCTCCTAAGTCAGGGACAACTAAAGAAATAGTTGTGCTATTGTAATCACAAATCAAAAGCAGGCACAATCCCAGTTGTAGTGTTCACCAGATGGTGCTTAATGTGCTTGTATTAATTTTGCAAGCATATGTTATCATCAAGATAAAAAATAAAATTTAAAAATAATATTTTTAATTTAAAAATAAAAATATTATTACAGAAAAGTCATAAACCTTTGTGGATATGTGGGTAGCCCCTACAAGAAAAATTGTTGCACTGGTGCTAATGTACTCCCCAAAGCATTGTGTGGGCTTTTTCTTTCAATCAGACATAATATTTAGTCTTTTTGTGTTTCTTTCCTAATATAAGAACTAGAGTCCTTTAGAAGACATTATTGGCTATCTGGTTTAAACTATATGATTTATTTCTCCATGCTGTTGATTAAGTTATGGGTAGTTTTTACACAGAGTGGTTAATTATCTACACAGCTTTATTTAGAAAGAAAAATGTGGAAGAAAATGGACAATTAAGGTTTAAATGTGAGAGACTGGAATCCCAGGGTATCTGAGAAAGGGGATTCTAACGTGGAGGAGAATGATTCAAAAGGAATGCAGAATCTCCCTAAGTAGCCTTCCTTGTAATAGCCTGTGGGTGGTCCTGGGCTGATTGGTTCTGTTCACATTTCCTTCTAGATGCCTTGTGTAAGCAGCTAAGCAAAGAAGTCATTCACTGATTCTGCAGACAGATAGTATTAAGTGCTAAGGTAATTAAATCAGAGGCCAGGTAGACTAAGGTGGCTCTAATGACTTCATAGTGAACTAATACCGAGCCAGAGTCAAAGCAAAGCCTGAGCAAGAGTCATGCCCTCAAATCCAAGTAAAGGAAACTTAAGAATAACCAATTACAAAAAGCCAACCAGCCTTTTCCAAATAAGTCAGCCATTTAAGCTATAAGCAATTAAATAATTTCTTTGCTTTGCTTCTAGATATTCTCTATAAAAATCTAGTTTCCATAGGTTCCCTCTCATTTTGCATCGTCCTAAAATGCATTCTTCGAATAGCATTGAGAGTACATTTTTTAAACATAAGTATGTTCTGCCTCTTTGTTTAGAAATGTCCAGTGCCATTTAATGTAAAAAACACACCCCTATGCTGCATTTTTCTGCCCCATTGGTTTTCTCCTCTACCAGGGACATGAGATTTGTCATTCCTTCTACTTGGTATACTCTTCCCCAGATTTTCTTGTTACGTACTTCTCATAACTCAAGTCTGCTTGAATGACACAGCTCCTTGTCACTTAGCTCATTTCACCTCTTTTCTTGATCTATGACAAAATTCAGCCCTGTCATTTTATATCCCATTACACCATTTCATATTTTTTCTAAGACTTATCAATAACTGAATTAAATAAATACTATTTTTAAAACCTGAAGTGTCTATTATCTTTCTCCCCTATTCAAAAATATCATTTGCTCAAAGCTAGGCATTTTACATAATAAGTTACTGCAATATTTTTAGTCTCTAGAATAGTACCTGATACATAAGTGATATGCAATAAAAAAAATTGCTGACAGTTGTGAGTTTTTGTTAAAGACAACACATTTTTGAAAGATTTTATTTATTATTTTCAGAGAGAGGGGAAGAGAGAGAGACAGAGAGGGAGAGAGACATCAACGAATGGTTGCCCTTCACCTGCCTCCAGCCATGGGCCTGGCTGGAAAGCTGGCTTGCAACCTGGTTATGTGCCCTGGCAGGGGAATCAAACCAGTGACGTTTGGGTTCACAGGCCAGTACCTTATCCACTGTGCCACCAGCCAGGGTTTTGGGTCTGAGAACGACGGAATATTATGTTTTGGAATAATGAAAATAAGATCAATTAGGGCAAAAATTATTATATACAGCTGGGTAAGCTGAAATTCTGAAGGATAAACTAGAATTAATAAAGGAAATTTTATTGAGTAAATGTGAAGATCTAATTCGCATTATTAAGTGACTCATGAATTGGGCTGTATGCAATCTAACAACTAGGAAAACAATCTGAGGGGTTGTGTGAAATAGTAGGTTTTTATATAAAAAAGGTAGGGTAAGGGAGCGATTAACAAAAGAAAAGAAAGAATTACTTTTAGACCAGGACAGCTTCCTTTTTGCAGGGAGGCGTGGACAGAATGACAAGACTTTCTATCATGAAGATTACTTCTTCATTCTATGGGGGACAGAAAGGGCACATGTGACAAATTACCCTCCTAGTGCTTGGCCAGAAAATTCCAGACAGATTAATTAAGATTACATTTATAGAGAGGTTGAAATTGCAGTTAGATCAGGTATTAAATCTAGGTTTGGTATCATAGGCTTTTTAGCAGAAGTGACACCATTTTCCGTCTGTGACTTTCTGTATAATACTAGCGAGTGGGCCAGCAGGATGTAGAATCCTAGGAAACTGAATGCATAACTCTGGTGTTATCTGTCTTTTGTTTGGCATTTGTTTTATTTTTACTTACTGGTCACTATGAATGTGGGCAGAAAAAGAGATTTTGTTAGCCACAAAGCACTGACAAAGCCACCGTATTTGTCTGCGTCCAGACTATGTGTAGGAAACAAAAGAACGTGGAGATACAGACACTGCCCTCAAGGGGGCTAGTGCTTCCATAGAATACATTTCTAGTTTTTTTCTTTATAGTCATTTGAGACTGATGCAGGCATTCTAGAGGTCCGGAAACTGAAAGTTCATGACACACTGTGGGTTCTTGGTTCCACGCAGGAAAGAATTGAAACAAGTCAGCACAGAGTTTAAAGTGAAAGCATTAACATAGGACAGGAGAGGGAACTGGGAAGAGAATGAAGGGATGACGAAAACCATACTTAAACGTTAGACTTAAGAATAATGGGGAGACATGAGAAAGAAATTCCTACTGTAGAGAAAGCCACGTTTTGCAACTGAAACCCAGATCAGCAGGTGGCAGAGTGCGATGTCCGGTGACAGCACGTTTGCTTTGTGGGGCAGCAGATGGGAGGTGCTGGAATGGGGCTTCATTCAACTTTAGGAGAAAGGATGCGGGAGAGGAGAGCAGAGTGAGATCCAGGAAATCACACCATTGCTAGAGAAGAGGGAGAAAAAAAAAAAAAAAAAGGAATTATGAAATGGCACAGAAAACATAGGCTTCATTTCTATTACCTGGTGTAGTACGTGAGCTCACGTGGGCTGAATTCTTGAGGGAGCCTGCCACCAGCAGACGATTCTATCATCGGCTGCTTTATTTTCCATATCTAGTAACGAGGCACAATAGGCTTCAAAGCCTGGAAATAAATGTGTCTCTATTCCCTCGGGAATCACTTTGGCGAATAACTGTCACTGCGTCATTATCATTTAACGTCTTGAGCAGTTTCAATAGTACCTGGAAGATAATGAAGAGGTGTCAGTATTATTCATATCTTTTAATTGCTCCTACTCACATTTCTTTTGTAGTCTTATGGGCAAAATTTTTAACGCTTGGCTAGGCAGATGGTGGATAAAGGGGACAACAGTCCAGGCTAAAATACTCCTCTAAGCACTCATTATTTGGATAGCTATGAGCAACAATAGAACTTTTCAACAAAACCTATTTACTGCTGAAAATTAAAGTTGCTTTTAACAACTTTACTGCATGCAAACAATTAAAATAATTACATCGAGTTGCAGCTGCAGTACTGGTACATCTGACTAAAAAATGAAGTAAAAAGAAAAGGAAAAGGAAAGAAAGTATGCCAAAGGACAGCAGAAACAAAAGAAAGTGTGAATCCCAAGAGCAAATTCAAAAACGTGGTGAAATCAGACTAGAATTTAGCATTGCCCTGTTTCTTCTAGTCATTCACTATTTATACAGCTGTAGGAACTTCTTAACATACACTTCTATTTAGAAAAGGAATAAGAGCATGCATCTCACACTGTAACGTTTCAAGGAACATTTTGATCATTTGGTTTTTGTGAGGTGTGAGAAGTAAGTCCCTAGCATTCTGTCCATTTAAGAGTTAAAACACGTTGTCAACAAGCCAGAAGTCCATGCCAGGACAAATAAAGTCCTTTCAAAGGAATCCAGGAAACTGGAAATCTTAGCACCTGCAAAGTTTTACTTGACCACATAGTTCTGTACTATTAGTTTCAGGTAAATAATTGTCTATTCTGATAATTCAGTAAGAAATTGCAAATGCCTTCGGTGTAAACAGGGTTGTGTGAAATTCTACTGGACAAAAGAAGGCCAGATATGCATGCATACATAGGGCAAGTAAAATCATGAGTTCCAATTCAGTCTCCATTTCACTCTTTCTATATTTTTATTTACATACATGGTTGAATAACCTGAGAAGACTGACATAAAATCAAATTTTATGCCCAAACTAGTACTAGTTATCTGGTCCTATAGTCCAGCATCATTTATTAATTCATCACATATATGCCAAGCATATGTTATACACTGGCATTCTGTTATTTATGTAGAATGAATAAGGTATAGCCTCTGACCTTGAGAAGCCCACAGTGTATCATGGGAAAAATTGGCATATACAGTAGTTACTGCAGTGTTATCTGTTCTCAAGGAAAGATGTGAGCAAAATGTATTGTGTTTTCTTTAATTATTGTACATCAAGGAAGTAACTTCTCTTCCCAACTGCGTAATTTAAAACCATATTTCTTAGTTGTAAAGATGAATAATAATATGCATTTTGAAGCACTGCTTGGAAAATAATAATATGTATCTATCATTTATTGTGTCTGCTAAGTTTCAGTAACCATGTGCATTATATGAAAATTATTTAGAGGTGGGAAGGCAGATTAGGTCATAGTAGAAGCTCAGACTCTGGTGTTAAATCGCTTGGGTTTGAATTTTACTTCTGCCACTTACTGCTATGAGACCTTGGCAAGCCAGTTCCCATGTTTTCAGAACATGAATAATATTAATACTTGCAATATTATTGTAGAAACTAAATCAATTAGTACAGGTGTCATTCCTGGCACAGATAAAGCACTCCATGGTGTTAGCTCTATGATTACTTCTGTTAGCTGCACAAAAAGTCTGTGAAGTAAAAGATATCCTTACAATTTGTCAGATTAACACCCTGAATCACCGAGTGAAGAAACCTTGTGTTCATTAGCCCATGGGCTGACCTAAGAGCAGAAATTCAAATTCGCATTTATCTGACTCTAAAGATATTGTAATAAGCCTGAATTTCTCTTCTGAGCTGTCTCATCTATTCTTGTAAACTTACTTAATCTACCTATCCAGGTTATATGTTGGCACAAATTCCACTTGGCTTTGAAAATCATTTAGTTATTTCCCTAGTGCCCAATATTGTGCCAGTTTATGGTGTCTGCCTTTTGATAAACAGAATTTTTTAATTTCAATTTATATGAGTTTAATATCACTTTCCTTTATGGCTTGTGCATTTTGTAACTCATTTCAGGAACTATTCCCCAATCAAAATCATAATTATCTTCTCCTATATTATCTTCCAAAAAAGTTTCCTTTTATATTTTTTCCTCTTTAAGTCACCTGTACTGGCTTTTACATACAATGTGAGGTACAATTTCAATGCTTTCATATAACAATAAGTGGTTAAGTCCCAGGACCATTTGCTAAAATAAAGAACTAATCTATAATTTTCTTACTCATCTACAATAACAGATTTATCACAAATCCAGTTTCCAAAAATGCATGAACTGAAATTTATTATATTGTCTATCTCTGTATCACTATCACCTTGTTATAATTGTTTATTAGGCAAACAACCCCCCCCCCTCTTTTTTTAAGTATAGCTTTGGCTAATTAAGAATTGTTTCTCTTCCATATAAGTTTGTCAAGACTTAGTTTGTCAAATTACAATAAATACATAAGGCATGAAGTTTCTATTTGAAACTGCATTGACTCTAAGTATAACTGTGGAAATTGACATGCTTCCAATTCATAGACATAGTGATTACCTAAATATATTTAGTGTATTAGTAAATATATTTACTAATATATATTTATATTATATAAATATAAATATTTATATAATATAATATAATATATTTATATATATAATATAATATAAATTATATTATATTATATAAATATATTATATATATATATTATATATATATCTTTATCAACAACATCTTATAGTTTTTTAACAACATCTTATAGTTTTTTCTTTAAAAATTTCTCTTTGTCTTTAATCTTTGCCATTATAATTATGATGTGACTTGGTGTACGCCTATTTGGTTCTATCTTTTTTGGGACCCTCTGTGCTTTCTGTACTCATATATCTATTTCTTTTACCAGGTTAAGGAAGTTTTCTGTCATTATTTTTTCAGAAAGGTTCATAACTTCTCACATTCTCTCTTCTCCTTCTAGCACCCCATGATGCAAATGTTGGTATGTTTAAAGTTGCCCCAGAGGCTCTTTACAGTATCCTCATTTTTTTATTCTATTTTTTTTTTTTAATCTTCTGATTGGGTACTTTATATTTTCTTATATTCCAAATTACTGATTTGATTCTTGGCTTCATTAATCTTCAGTCATTACTTTGATCAGTTATACTTCATTTCTGATTGGATCTTCTTTATGTTGTTGAGGCTCTCACTAAGTTCCTTGAGCATATATATATATATATATATATGTATATATATATATATATAAAACCAGTGTTTTGAACTCTACATCTAGTACCTTGCTTGTCTCCATTTTGTTTAGTTCTTTTTCTGGAATCTTGTTCTGTTCTGTTATTTGGACCATGTTTCTTTGTCTCCTTATTTTGGCTGATTCCGTATCTTTGCTTCTATGTATTAGGTAAAGCTGCTATATCTCCCAGGTTTGGTAGAGTGGCCTAATGAAGTAGGTATCCTATCAGATTCAGTGGCACAGCCTCCGCCATTACCCAAGATGGGTACTTGAGGTATGCCCACCATGTGTACACACACCTTCTGATGTAGTTGAGCCTTTATTGCTATTGGCACATCCAAGGCACAGCCATTGCCTCTGTTCTATCCATGGTCACACACAGCATAATCTACAAAGTGATCTGCAGATGTCTGATGGCCACTACTTGTGTTGGGCATGGAGGTACCCAGGTAAGGCCAAGCTGTGTATCAAGGCTGGATGCTGCTAGTGTAGGGCAACTTAGCAACATGTATGGGGCTTGCTGAAGTCAGATGCTGCTTGTTTGAGAGAATTTAGGGAAATCGGAAACATAGGTCAGATAAGCCATTTGTATGGAAAAGCCACTGAAAATACCTTGGGTGGGTCCTAAAGTTGGGTGGGGCATGGCCTCAGAGAATCACCAGGGTGGGATAAACAGTGTGAGCCTCAGATATGTCGCCCACCTGCTGGCTCTGTGGGGGGAGTGCTCAAAAAAGGAACAATGGCTTCTGCCAACACTTTGTCTATGAGAAAGCCACCTGTCTGGAATCTCCTGATGCCAGACAATCCAGTTCTTCCTCATATGTCTCTGGTGCCTTTCAATTTGCTTCCTCCATGCTGGAGCTCAGAGGAAGTAGGCCTGAGTAAGCCTGTGTTCCAGCCCTTTAAGTCGAACTGCCAAGGGGACCAGAATGTCCTGTCTTCCATAGCCTCAATTCCTGCTGGCTTTTACAGCCAGAAGTTACGGCAATTCCTCTGCTTGGCACTGAAACCCTGCACTGGGGGACCTGGTGTGGGACTTGGACCCTTTGCTGCTGAGATACCCTCCCAATTTTTATCTGCTTCACATGGATGTGGGACCAGCTGATTCCATGTCTTCACCCCTCTTACCAGTCTTGATGTAGTTTCTTCTTTAATTCTGTATTTGTAGGACTTGCACTCAGCTCAGTTTTTGATGGCTCTGAATGATGACTGTTTTATACTTTAGGGGTAATTTTGATGTGGTTGTGTGAGGAGGTGAACCATGTTTACCTACACTGTCATCTTGACTGAAAGTCTCTTTTAACATCTTTTTTTTGTTGTTTTAGTCTTAATATAAATCCAGTATGGCCTTGATGTATCTTGCTGCAATTTGATGTACTGATATCTTGCTGAAACATTTTCGCCTCTATTGTATTGAGGGGAACTATGGATTTTCTTGTCTAATTTTGGTATACCTAGTAAAACAGAATTATAACAATTGAGATGGGGAATTGTTCCCTTTACTTCATTAATTTGTTAGTAGCAGATTTGAAATTTGTTCTATGTATGTGCAGTAAAATTTGGCAATATAACCCTCTGTAGCTAGCATTTTATTTGTAGGAAATTTAAAGTTCCCTTTTACTCTCTTTTAACTTTTAACAAATTGCAAGACTCTTCAAAATATTTATTTATTTTTGGTTTTGTTTTGAGGAGCTACACTTCCAGGAATTTGGTAAGTTTACTAAACTTTTTAATGTATATTGCTAAGATCTTTGATAACATCTTTTTACTATATATTTTTTTATCCCTTATGGCACATAACATCACTATCATCATTCCTTGGGTGTGTGTGGGGGGGTGGGTAACCTTTCTTACTTTTCCAATATTATCTGAGTTTTGGCAATATTACTAAGTCTTTTAAGAAAAGCAGTTTTGGATTTTCAGTCTTCACTATTGATTTTTGGGCAGTCTTACTTTTTGAACTATTATGTATAAATTTCACTTCTTATGACTTAGTTTAAAAATACTTGTTCTTGAACTGGCCAGTGTGGCTCAGTTGGCTGGAGCATCATCCTTTAGACTGAAAGGTCATAAGTTCTATTCTTGGTCAGGGACCATATCTAGATGATGGGCTCAATCCCCGGTCAGAACATGCCTGAGAAGACAACCAAGTCAGTATTTCTCTCTCACATTGATGTCTTTCTCTCTCTCTCTCTCTCTTTCAGCAATAAAAATAATGTCTTTGAGTAAAGATATATATATAAATAAAGCAACTGTCCCCCAGCAGCATATTTAAATTTTTAGTTATCACAGTATATTAACTGCAAGTAATTGCACAGTTGTGTCACCCCTTTTCAGTCTGTTGGTGATTTGTCACTGAGCGTCTATTATTCAGTTCATGAACAGACAGCAAAGTGTATAGTGGTGTTGCTTCTTTGTCTCCCAGTGGTGAACATGACATTTTCAGACACAGATAATGAAAAGAAAGAAAAAGGTTGGTAAACTGGTCAACAAAATAAAAGTGCATTAAAAAAAGTGATATTGGAAATGTTAGAAGATTTGAAAATGAAAACAGCAGAAAAAAGATTGGACAAGATCTAGGTTTGCATTGAGAAAGTCTGATGGATTTGAAAAATAAGGTACAGTCTCTCCAACATCTTTTAGTTTAAATTTCCTTGAAAAATAGGAAGTTGTTTATGTCTGAAATAGAGTATTTCCTTCTATTTTGGATAGAAAGTAGCCACAATAAATGCAAGTCCCCATCAGGCCAAAGAATTGAATTAACCTACCTCATTGAAAGAAAACAGTAATTACAAAGGAACTAGACATGCAATTTTTGGGGCTTAACTTTGGAAGAAATGACATTAAGAATGCAACTGAAAGCACTGAATCTTTATGGCAGGGATGAGCAGGGAACTGTTACTGTATGAAGAATGCAGAAACTTTACCCTACTCTGCAACTAATTTTGCAGAATTCAAATAGAATATAAAGGGAGTTATAGTAGAAAGAGCTGGCTTTGAGAATAACATTGTCACTGACATCATTTGAGAGGCGCTAAGATACCAGCCAGAGGAAATTAATAAAGGATTTCTTTGTTTCATTTTACGTTTTTTTAGAGTTTATTTTATTTTTTCCTAATTAGTTAGACTGAACACTTAACTCATTAAGTTAGTCTTTATTACTAATGTATGCATTTAAGGTAATCTTTTCCAATTACTTTTGTGATTGTTTTCTTTTGCATAGGAGTTTATTAGAAGATTATTGCTTAATTTCAAAATATATGGTATTTAGCTGGGTATCTCTTTGCTATTTTGTCTACCTAAATTGCACACTGATAAGTCTACATGATCTACATGCTGTCAATTCTTTGAGATTTATTGGTACTTGCTTTATGGTATTTATTAGTAATTGGCTAAATGTGCAACCAACTCTTTTTTTAAAAAACATTTTTTAAAAGATTTTACTTATTATTTTTTAGAGAGAGGAGAAAGGAGGGAGGCAGAGAGGGAGAGAAGCATCAATGTAAAGTTGCCTTTCACCTCTGTCCAGCTATGGACCTGGCTGGAGACCTGGCTATGTGTGCCCTGGCTGGGAATCGAACCAGCAACATTTGGGTTCAAAAGCTGGTGCCTTTCCATTGAGCTACCAGCCAGAGCAAAACCTGTGTTTCAAAATTATCCTTGAGATTATTTGAGCCTTTTGAATTTATTGATTGCTGTCATTCATGCCTGAAAGCTTCTCAGCCATTATATATTCAACTATTTTTCTATATTATTCTCTTCCTTCTGGACATGTATTAAATGATATTCTATCCTCTATGCCTCCTAGTTGTTTATATTTTTCATTTATTTTATGTGATATTACATTCTGGATGATTAATTTGATATTATAAATCATTAATTTCCTTTTTATATTTAATTAATTTAGTTTAGAATTTTACTTTTATTGTACTTTTTCATTATAATTTATCCCCCTCATACCTCCTCCCACCCTAGTAATCACCACACAGTTCACTATGTTTTTAATTTCTACTATTATGTATTTTTAATTTTTATTAGTGTTTTTTACTTAAAGAAATTTTCTAATGGGAAAAATACAATAAAGATTAAAAAGGAAATAATTGAAAATATTAAAATAAGTGACTATAAAATTAACTAAGGAGAGTTTCTTTTTAAATTTAAAGTGCATTAAAAGTAATTATTTTATTGAGTCTATAATGTTAATACCTAAGCAACTTGCAGATCTGATTCTATTGTTTGCATTTGTGTGTTTCTTACATTTAGCTCATAAAACATCACTTCTTTGTGTGTGCATTCACACATGTGTTGGTGAGGTCTTGGGACTGTAAGTATGAAAAACATTTAAGACTAAATCCTATATAGGTCCTTTATGAGAGGATTCCTTCTGACTATTTTTTGGGAAACTACATATCAGGGACCATTTTACCACAAATTATTGGCCTATTTTTTTTTCCCCCAGACCATTCAAGTTGCATGAATTTGGGCTTCAAAGCCATAGGGGGAGCCTGGTTATAAATTCTCAGGACAGATTTTGTTTTTCCTTTTCATTCAGCAGCCAGGTTCATCACCAAAGATTCTTTGGTCTCTCCTATGGGATGGAATGGTTGTTTCTGTTGAACCTACCCATTAAGAGTTAGTCCTTTGGGACCTCACCTTTATGTGAGTGGTCTCCTTTTAGCCTCTCCCTCTTATACAAACCTAATTTTTCCTCTCTCCCATGTGTCCTAGGAGGCAATGAAAAGTTCATGTTCACATTCACTGGGTTTGACAAATGTTTTCAAGATAGAAGCGAAATTCCATGCTCTTATCTTTACAAGTTTCCTCTCTCTTAATTTTTTCCTTTGTGGAAATTTTTTTTTCTTTTTTCTACTACATTGAAACTCTTAAAAATATGTTTTCAACTACTTTTATATTTTTCCCCCAACATAACTGAGACATTGGTCACCGTACCAAATATGTCATCCATTTCTCTATCCTTTAACATGTCTAATTGTGCTTTATTTCTGTTTTAACTGCCAGAAATTAACTTTGTTTTATCTTTTTTCTTTATAAACTAGCATGTGAGCTCCATAGAGGAAAGAATTTTTGTTGTTATTTTAGTAGTTTCTCACTAGTATAATTTCCATGCCTACGGTGGTAGTGGCCCATAAAAGCTTATAATTTTGAATAGAGTGATGATTTAATTTTTTGTGGTTAGAACCATCAGAGACTGAAATAGCTCAGTCTCCTCTCCTTTCTCTTTCTCTCTCTCTCTTCAATTTATTTAATGAGGTAGCTGGCTCCAAAGTTATACCGACATTAGGAAGCATTAGTGTTGCATCTGATTGAAGTAACAGATTCCAAAATTCAGATTTATGATTGAGAAGGCCAAAGCCTCCCAGGTCTGCAGTGTTGGCAAAGGCAAGTACTGTACTGGCCCAATGCAAAAGTTTAGTTTCCTGGATGGCAAAAGCACAAACAATAATAAAGCAGTCCAGTACTTGAAGAGTTCCAAGGCATTATTTGGGTCTTTATTGTTCCCTTGCCTAAACATCTTAATAGCACTCTAGACTCTCTACTTTTTAATAGTGCCTATTTGGAATTTTATTACCTTTCCCAAGCCCAGCATTATTTGTCCACAGATTATTCTCTTGGGCTTAATTGTTTTTTTTGTTTTGTTTTGTTTTTGGTTTTTTTTTGTTGTTTTTTTTTGCTTGCTTGCTAACTAGCTTTCTGGCTATTGGCAAACTCCATGTCACCAAATACCTAACTACAAACTTACATTTATATCTCTGGCCACATTGGTTTGTCCCACATTATGACACTCTTCTTAGGAGAGAGGTTCTAAACTTACCTGTGTGTGCACGAGTGTGTGTGGTGTGTGTGCGCAATGTGTGTGTGCGTACATAGATGCTTATACTCATTCAGTGCAAGGGCTCAACATTTTAGAACAAAAAATCTAGATACATGGCTTGCTTCTGCCCAACCTCAGTTCAGTCATTTATTTATTCATTCAGTGAATCAATATTCACCTTTTTCTAGTCCCCATGAGACTCAATTAATGTTTACTTTATAGTTTAAAGTATCGTATGTGGCTAGGTCTATTTGCTTTAAGTAAAGCCATTCATTTCAAAAGTTTCACTTCAAAAATGATTTTATCTAAATGTTTTAATATCTTTCTTGAAAAAAAAATACAACTCCTAAATTAAAGCTATAATTTCCTAACTTTAATTTACCACATGAAACCTTCCTTCCCTGTGCTGTTGAATTCTGTTAATTTTCATTTGCAAAATGTACTACTGCTAGTTTTCATATTAAAATCTTTATATTAAACCTACATCCTTTAAAAGATTGTTCTAGGATAAAGCTGAATGTCTTATTGACGAGTCCCAAGAGAAAGGCTCTTTCAAAATCCACCCAGTTTGGAGAAAGTTATTGGCTATGTACCAGTGGAATTATCTTAAATAGCATCACTAATCTTTAGAGAGAAAAAACAAAACAAAACATTTCTTTCATTGTTAAGTCTTAGTGCTGAGTTTCAGAACTATCAACACCTGAAGGCAATGCCTCAGGCATTCACATTGCTGATCATTAATATAAAAGTGAGAAGAGCATTACTAGCCGTTATTATCACACACTGAATTTGCTTTTATTTCTGAAGAGAGAAAAGAAAAGAAAGAGTTAACACTCTGGCTTCTCTTGGCTTTTTCCCTCTGCTGATAATTAGAGCATTTAGAAAATAAAATAGCTGCAGATTCTTATCAGGCACATGGAAGGTATTAAAAATTATTGCATGTATCTCTCTTCCATTTGCAAAAAATAGACAAGTTATTCAATTGTTATGCATTTCCTGAGGCAATCTTAGAAAAAGCCTATTGCCAAGTTCCTTGTTAAGCATTTTCAAAATCTCACTTTTTAAGAATATTTGTAGGATAAAACTTTCAGAACTACAAGAATGTTATTTTTCCTGGCTGGTGTGGCTCAGTGGATTGAGCACCTACCTGCCTGTGAACCCAATATGATTCCCAGTCAGGGCACATACCTAGGTTGCAAGCCAAATCTCTGACTAGGTCCCCGACCAGGTCCCCAGCTGGAGGCAGGTGAAAGGCAACCATACATTGATGTTTCTCTCTCTTTCTTCCTCCTTCCCTTCCACTCTATCTAAAAATAATGAATAAAATCTTTAAAGTAAATAAATAAACATAAAAATATTTTGGTAAAAAAAGAATGTTGTTTTTAATAGTAAACTTTTATTCATTGAAGAGTAGAAACAAAAGAATTTATGAAATAAAGAATACATAAAAATAATATTCGCAAGAGTATCTATATATTTTTCTTATATTTGAGCAAAAATGGGGAGAATTGCCAAAAAAGAAAATGTAGCTTAGTTCTCATTTGACTTTTAAGTGTAGACACAGTCTAAAAAGATTAAATGTTTCTAATTCCAGTTGGAAAGAGAATGGAAATATGGATGGCATTTTTTTTTTTTTTTTTTTTTAACTTTAGAAAACTAGAGCATGGGTTGTTTAAATAATTATGTCTCTCATGAGAAAATGCTTTACATGTCTTTCTAATTCAACTTCTGTACTTTGTCAATTTGATTTTTAGAGAGAAAAAGGAAGGGAAAGAGGGAGGGAAAGAGATAGAGGCAAAGAAAGAAAAATGTTTGTTCCTCTTATTTATATATTCATTGGTTGCTTCTTGAATGTGCCCTGCGTAGAGATTGAACTCACAATCTTGGCATAAAGGGACAATTCTCTAACCAACTGAGCTACCCAACTGGGGCCCCCTTGCTATACTTTTACTAATGCTGGTAGCACAGCAAAGTTCCACTGGAAACACTGGGTAACATCATCAATGAGATTTTAAATTCAAAATTTTTGAGTTCTCAGACTTGCAAATATATGACACAAGATCCAAATATCTATATTCTAGTTCCTATGTTTTTCAGATATTAAACTTGCATTTCTATATTACAAATTAGCAAATGCATTATTCATCTGAACCCCAACCATCTACACGCAATCTGTTTTAATTACTGGTTGCCATTCATCAGGAATTAAAAACTAGTTTATAACATGTTTTTTGAATTAATATTCTCCATCTTTCTTAGATTTCTTTCGAAATACAATGGCTTTGGATTCAGGCTAAATACTATCTGTTTTTGGAGTCTATCGTTCAAAAAAGATGGCTACCATGTTAAAATGATATACTTTCTTCATACAGTCATTTTATTTTAGTTACATGAACAATCAGTTTATGTTACTTAGAATGAGATAGAATTAGGGTAAGAATTTCTAGACACAATGTCTGACTATCATTAACATAACTCCTGACTTACTCAGGGATCCATTGTCACCTTTTGTGACTCACTGGCCTCTTTATTCCATTGTTGGCCCAGAAAAATGCTAATCAAGGTTTCTTGGACTCAACTCCTCACACAAACTGAAGGTTTATCAGATACTTCAATCCTGGTGTTCATGCATATCTAATCAAAAGAAAGGGAAAAATTAACATTATAGAAGTAAGGTTTTGCCTTTCTGCAGTGAACTATAGGTTATTTTATTTGAAGGCAAGAGACTGGACTTTAAACACCTTTTTATACCTATTTCTATTTTCCTACTTCAGTAAACAAAGCTGAAAAGTATTTTTGTTTAGTAGAAATCAATTGACTCTCCTACAAGTTTCAGGGCATAGACTGACTTAAATTTGAGATTCCTTACCTTGAAATTTGCATTTAACTGTCATAGTATTAAGATGACTTTACCTTAATAAAATGGCAGCCTGATAGTACAGTAATTGTTTCTTAAATGCAATAATGTGAAAGTCTCTGAATCAAGTGAAATAAATGTTGGGCTTTAAAAGCAATAAGCATTTTCATTCCTTGCTTTATTGCAATGTAAAAATTACTATCATTATACTTACTAATCTGAACAAATAAATATTCATCAAATAATAACATTTCCCTTTTATTAGGATTTTACAGTAATAAAGACATCTAAATTTCCCTTTTCATTATGTTCCTATTAAACATCTCAGATGAAAATGAGACGAACAATGTGATCAGATTAGTAAGGATGAAACTATTTAAGAAAAAATAACTAGTATTATTAGAAAAGGACCTATATCTCCTCTCAGATATTCTGAAATCTCTTTTCTTTTCTTTTATACCCCTAAGTCTCTATCTGTCTTTTCCCCCCTTCCCTTTCTCCCTCACTTCCTCCCTCCTTTCCTTTCCTTCCTTCCTTCCTTCCTTCCTTCCTTCCTTCCTTCCTTCCTTCCTTTCCCTTTTTCCTTCTTTTCTTCTTTCTTGCTGACTTCCTCTCATTCATCAAGTATTTATTGAGGGGTTGTATATGTGTTATACTCTAGAATCTGGGACTATCACAATCAAAAGATAAAGTTATTCATCTCATGAAATTTGCTATTTAAGTGGCCTCTTTAAACAACTAGATTTTTCTATAGAAGTCCTAATTGGGAATTATCACGTGATTGTTCTTCTACTGTTGCATCAAACATAACCTATTTACAGAGTTGAAATCACTTCAAAATCCTTGAGCCCTTATTAGCTCCCGAGACTTCTTTATTCTTCACATCTAGTAACCAAAATAAATTTATTTAATCTTTATATTTCCTGGTTTTGCTATTGATTACTTCTTTCTCTGTCTCAATTTGATTATTTTCAAATTCTTTTTTATTTTGATTCTGAGTGATCTCTCAGATGATCTAAATTGTATCATATTTGAAGATCTAATGAAAATGTGAAAACCTATACAATGAAGCTTGCAAAGTATTTTTGTGAGATATTTAAAAAAATTCTAAATAAATGGAGGACTATATCATACTCAATATTGGAATGCTTAATATTTTAAAGATGTAACATTTTCCCAAATTACTCTACAATTTAAGTAATCTCAATTAAAATCTAAGCTTTTTAATAAAAATTTAGTTAATTCTAAAATTCTTTTGGAAATGCAAAAGATCAAATATAGACAATTTTGAAGAACAAATTTGAAGGACTTTTAACACTATATATAAGACCTATTGTAAATATATATTAAATAAGACCATATAGTATTGGTGCAAAGCTAAACAAATTGAACTGAGTAGACAGTTCAGAAATAGACTGGCATGTATGAAGTTACCTTACTGTGATAACAATGGTGACACTACAGAGCAATGGGGATTTAAAAAAAATAGTATTAAAAGGTACTGTATAATTAGCTATAGTTTTTATACATATAAATTATTAATGTAATTTATTGATTACACTGATTCCAAGGAAAAGTTTCACTTGACCTCATATAGAAAATTTAAGACTAAAATGATTTACAAATAGCTCTATGTTTCTTTTACACTTGGATAACCAGTAATGGTAAAGTCATTGACTAGAAGGAGGAACTAGAAGAAGAGTTACAGGTATGAGGCAGGAATTCACTGGTTAGGTTTTGGATATTTACATAAATTCATCATTGGTAGTATGATTTGCTACACATTGTTACAGTAACAACAAAAATAAAAATAAAACAAAAAACTAAATGGGTCAATTCCAGAAAAAGTTTACTATCTGGAAACCCTTCTTTATTTTATGAACTTATAGCATATATTTATTTTTTATGTTTTATAATTAATATATTGTAGAAGATTTAGATGTGCCTAAAACTGCAAGCATGCTCAATTTAATTGGAATTATTAAGCTACTAATTATATGTAAAATAATGCATAAGATGGAATGGTAAGGGCAAAGTTCTTTATTACTTTCAAAATGCCCTTTGCCTGATCTTTCATCTCCTATGCCAATCACAATCCATGATATTCTGTCACTTAGTTTTTGTACTCAGCCTAGAGCGTGCATGCTGCTCAATACATCACAAACCTTTAGAGATCAATAAGAGCAATAAAGTCCATGCGAGACTCTGAAAAAATGAAAAAAACAAAAACAAACCAAAAAAACCCCTAGAGCAAACACTTGGATCTATTGTCATCTAAGGGCAAAAACCAGATGAGACCTGACACTCTTCTGGGTTTTTTGGGATCTGAATTGCTCAGAAAAGAAAGAATATTACTTATTTCTATGGTAATTCTTCAAAGTCATTAAGCAACACAAAAATCATGTTATTTGAAAAATAGCAAAATTCTGTGACAGGAAGGAGACAAGAAGAGTTCTGTCCCCTTGGCACCTAGTACCAAATTTCTGCTAGCTCAGATTTAATATGTTAGCTGTTTGCTTTCAAGATGATGTTAAGAAGTACAGGTATTTTAATAGGAACACTGTCATAATTACATTTTAAATGAAAGATGCTAGAATTTATCTCTGATACATTCAGTGCTCCTGTAGGTAGTTTAATTACTTTTATTAACTTTTATCGTAAATTAATCTTTTGCATGACCTTCTGGAGCTACATCACTGTAGAAAAATGATCTGTAGATGAATTTGTTGCTACTCTAAATTCTTAAACATCCTTTAAATCCAAGAGGCTATCTTGGTCCGAGAGGAGAGGTGTTGAATTGTTCTACTCTTCTCAATGTCATCCTCACTTTTTCATCAACACAAGACAAGTACAGTTTTACATGGAAGAAAAATTACTTTTTCATGAACTTAATTTGATAAAACTGTGAAGCGTTAGTGTTACAAGTCTTAATTTTTAAGCCTTATTATTTGTAATTTGGAAGGTAGCATATTGCAGGAAGAAAACATTGAGTAGCCAAGTGTCATAGATATAGTTACCATCTCAGTGACCTTGGACTGGTGTTAAAACACATCTAACATCACTGGTGTTATCTCTATGTTATAATTATTTATAGTTTGTATCCTAAATGCATAAACAATGCTTACAAATCAGTAAGGAAAATTAAATGTTCTAATAGGAAAATAGAATATGAGCTGACAATTCACGAAAGAGAGATTCTGAAGGGCTGATATACATAAGAAAAATATTTATCTTCACTAGCAACTAGAGAAGTCAAAATAAAGTAAGTTGAAAATGCTTTATAACAGATTAGCAAAAAACAATAACATAAAACATAAACATCATACAATCAAAGCTAGACATTGATTAAAACATTGCAAAACAAGTACTTTTCCACTTTTTCATCTCCCCCAGTTACACCAGACAGCAATTTGTCTACATCTAGTGATGGTGAACATGAAAATGTCCCATGACTAAAGGACTATTTCTAGGTATATACTTTAAGATAATTTTTGCAAAGGTATACAAGTAGTTACATAATGGGATGTTCATGTAGCAGTGTTTGACTGGTAAAAATAATTTATGGCTATGTACAACAATAGATTATTCTATATCAGATAAAAATGTGAAACCTAGATAAATTTGTGTCAACATGGATCATGCTAAAAATAAATTATACATAATGAAAGATAAGTTGCATAAAGTAGAATATAACATTAGTTAAAACTTTAAAAAATATTTTATTTATTATTTTCAGAGAAAGGGGAAGGGAGAGAGGCAGAGAAGGGAGAGAGAGACATTATGCATGGCTGCTTTTCACCTGCCTCCAACCACAAACCTGGCTGGAGACCTGGCTTGAAACCTGGTCATGTGCCCTGGCTGGAAATCGAACCAGTGACCTTTGGGTTCACAGGCTGGCGCCTTATCCACTGTGCCACCAGCCAGTGTTATTTATTTAAAACTTTAAGATACAAAAATAATATACTATTTATAGATATATGTTTATAATAAATCTCAAATATATATGGGCTAAAATCAAACTAAAATTATATTTGTGCACTGAGAATGGAGTGAGATGGGACTGAGGAGTAGAATAGGGGAACTTTAGCATTATTGGTTGTGTATTATATTTCCCCAGTTTATATAGGGTTCAATCTAACAAAGGCATTATTAAAAGACATTATGTTATATTTATTAGGAGGAGTAAAAGCATGAAGCCATTTACATAGCTTTTTAAAAAACATTGTGAAAAATGCAAACATAGTAAGGGCTGTCCAGAAAGCATTCAGCTATATAATATAAAAAATAGAGACATTGTCCATAGAACAATGATGCTTCAGTCCCCTTCAAAGTAGGCACCTTGGGACCTCATACAGTTCTCCCAAGGTCTCTTCCACTGTTCAAAACACTGCAAAAATTTTGTTGGAATTGCTATCAGCTTCTCTGTCTTATTTTCCTGAATCTCATTGACAGTCTATAAAATCTTCCTTTTCAAAGGTGACTTTAGTTTTGAATAAAGCCAGAAGTCACAGGGCAACAAATCTGGGCTAAAGCAAAGCTGAGTCACCTGGGTGATTTGATGTTTCACCAGAAAACTCTGAACCAGACATGATACATGAGCATGCATGCTGTCTTGTTGAAATTGCCAACAAGAAAGTGAGACCACTTTCATCATATTGCATCTTTCAACCAATGAAGGACATTGAAGTAGTACTCTTTGTTACTTGTTTGGCCTCTAGGAGATGACTAATGATGGACAACACTCTTCCAATAAAAAGTCACGGCTAACATGGTCTTGATCTTCTTCCAACTTTGCTGCACCTTCTTCAGGTGTGGAAAACCAGGCAACTTCAGGCAACTTCCATTGGGAAAACTGGGCCTTGGGTTTCAGATCATATCTGTAGAGCCATGATTCCTCTTCAGTTATGGCATTCTTGAGGAAATCTGATTCATTGGTAGCAATTTGAATCAAGTCATCAGAAATTGCAGCATGATGTTTCTTCTGCTCTGGTAGCAGAAGCTGGGAAACAAATTTTGCCATGTCACATTTCATGCCAAGATCCTACATCAAAGTCTCAGACACAGTACTCTTCTGGAATCCCCATATCAGCTTTTATGATTAGTTATCACAGTGTCAGTCACTAATCTTTATTGACTGCAGTCTATACATGTTCAACATTCTCAGGTGTTCTGCTTGTTGCAGGCCTTCCAGAATGTGGATCACTTTCACCAGATTCTTGGCCTGCATTATTGTGTTTGTGTCATACTTTTATTTGCACTGCAGTCATTGCATCATCCCTAAAGGCCTTCTGAATCATTTGAATAGTTTTGGTGGAGGAATGTTCAAGCTTAATGCAAAATTTGATGCCGACTAGTTGTTCTGTTTGCTCATCTTGAATGTGATGGCCGCACAGTACACATACTCACTCAACAGTGTCTATTGTCCCCCTGATCGGTACAGTGAAGTGGCCATTGTTCGTGTGTGGGCATTCTAGCCCACTCTCTTTGGCTGCTAGGTTCCATCGATGTCACACAAACTGTTCTCCTTATAAAAGCAAAGGAGTGGGGAAAAGGGCTTTAAGAAGTGGAAGGGCCTAGCCAAGAAATTAGTACAAATGACTCATTGGCATGAACAGTGGGGCTGGGATTGACTGTCAGAACAATTGGGGGCAGGGTAGTGGGGAGCAACAGGGGAGAAACTGGGACAGCTATAACAGAACAACAATACAAAATGAAATTTTAAAAAATGGCTGGGCTTTTTCCAGATGAACCTTGTATATTAAAGTACACAGAATAGTCATATATCCATCATCCCAGATTCAACAGTGGTCAAGTCCTGGTCAATTTGTTACATGTGTATGACCTCTCAGTTCCTTCTCTGCATTATTTTTAGTTTTTGAAGCAAATCTCAGTCATCATTTCAAGAAATATATTGTTTAATATAAAATATTATATAAACATTTTATATTAATATTTGATAATTTTGCATAGATATATTTACACCAACCCTTGGACATTTCTGTAATTAACTTTTATTTTAAAAAATAATAAAATGGCAAATTGGTGGGGAGTTAGAGAAGTAAATAAAGCAGAAATAAAAAAAAATTGTAGCCCTTGACTATTTTTAGTCATTTTCTCCAAAGTAATTGTCCACTTCCAGCAACAGACTTACTGTGAATTCTATTCTTATGCTGAATTCTAAATTACTCTTTTCATCTTTTCTCCAGTTGTTGCATTCTCCTTCCTATACAGAATTCAAAAAAAAAAGAAAAAAATGTCATCAGAGAATATAGATTTGCTTTTTTTATAGGAGAGAGAAAAGTTGAGTGCATATTGCATTAGAATAATTTCTCTTCAACAAGATTACTTAAATTTACAAGAGCTTTCTTGTGCTGGACCTATCTATGTACTTTAAGCAGAACAAAGCATTTGTTCTATAAAGCAAAGGTCAATGTGACATTTGCACTGCTGTCTTTGAACATTAGCTTTGAAAAGAAGATTTTCAGAAAAATTTTCATTAAGTTTGCCAAAGGACTTTTCAAGTAGCCCCCAACTTCAATAATCTAGAAAGGAAGTGTTTCCACAAATATTGCTTACATAACTAGGAAGAAAGTCACACTCAAGAGTTTCCAAGGCATGTTTCAGCTGCTATATTTGACTGCAAAAATACTCCAAGTATTATGCAAATTAGAAATTTAAACTCACCCACACACCAAGGAGACTGATCAATTATAAGACACATAAATCAGAAAGTGGTATAAAGAAATTTATCTTCTAGGCCCTGGCTGGTGGCTCAGTAGATAGGTGCTGGCCTACAAGCCCAAAGGTTGCTGGTTCAATTCCCAGCCAGGGCACATAACCAGGTTGCAAGCCAGGTCTCCAGCCAGGGCTGTAGCTGGAGGCAGATGAAAGGTAACCATACATTGATGTCTCTCTCTTTCTCTGCCTCTTTCCCTTCCCTTCTCCCTAAAATAAAATCTTAAAAGAAAGAAAGAAAGAAAGAAATTTATCTTCCTTTCTTTTACACAGAGAGCACATCATTTGAGTGCAAGTGTCCAGAGCAATTAATTTCACTCAGGTGAGGGAGAAGATAATTAGCAATCAAGAGAAGCATGGCTTCATGGCACCATTTCCTCTTAATATGTGAACATGTAATCTGCATGTCAAAGATTAATTTAAAAATCTCTTCTTAGAACATATCAATTGAATCTAAGGAAGGAAAATATTAGACAGTAAGAGCTACTTGCTTAGATTCACAAATGATATAATTTAATTAATGTTTTTTTTAGTTAAATGTGTTTTTTACAAAATAACTAAATAAACTACAGACATGTTTGACAAACAATTCAGGAAGAACTATAGCCACAAAGTATACCCAATAATTTCAATACTTGAAAAATTTTAAAAAATATTATTTTTATGTACTTTAAAATCATTATAAAGAATATTTTCATCAATTATATTTTAGAAAATACTGTGATACTGAGAAAAATAGAAATGTGAATGGGCCCTAGGAGAGTAGAAAACTTATTCATCATTTTTTTGTTGTTGTTTAACTGATGGCTTCTGCTTTAAACACAAAGTTTGGTTTATACTCTATCAGATTATAAACGGTTTCTTCTTGAACTATTCATCCCAAAAGCTGGATGGCTAGCTCAGTTAATTACAAATATTAGTGATTGAGAGCACACATGCATACTCCTTAACTCATTAGCTCTTTGAACTTGGAATACCAATATAATCTCTCTAAGTCTGTTTTTTTGGTTTTTTTTTTTTTTTTTGTCACCTATAAAATAGGGATAAAGAGGTACCTGCTTATGTTTATTAAGAGAATTAAATAAAATAATGTGTGCAAAGGTTTTTCCTTATGTTTGGCAATTGTATGTATTAATTAAATGACAGTTAAGATGTTACTTGAATGAATATGGTGAAAGTATATTATTTTCCGTTGATAGGTTTCCTTGTGTAGAAATATTGTAATATTAGCAGTGCCATTGGTGTTAGTACAATTACCTGCATAATAACATTTTCTTTTTTGGGTTAGATTCTTTACCAATCAACCAAAAATGTCCTGCTTCAGCCAAAAAATATCCTGGATGGGCCCTGGCTGGTGGCTCAGTGGAAAGGCGCTGATTTGATTCTCAGCCAGGGCACATATAACCAGGTTGCAAGCCAGGTCTCCAACCAGGTCCATAGCTGGAGGCAGGTGAAAGGCAATCATTGATGTTTCTTTCCCTTTCTTCCTCCCTCCATGCTCTTCTCTCTAAAAGAATAATGAATAAGCTCTTTAAAAAAAAAAAGATAACAAAAAAAATCTTGGTTGGGAGTAAAAAACCTGAATTTAAGTGCTGCCTGTTTAGAGCTAGAGATAGCTGTCTTTCTTAGCCTCTGTGTGTTTGGGAAGCATTAAGAGGTCAGATCATAACAGGTCCTGTGTGTTATACCAAGGATAAGAATTTTGGACTTTTTCTTAGAGATGTAGTGGGACTGGGGAGGAAGGTCAGTGGGAACTGAAAATCTTTGGGTAGGACAGTGAGCAATTAATTACTCTGGATGAATGGGAAGAATCATTTGAGTGGAGGTAGGTTAGGCTTGGAAGGCAGGCCAAGAGGGATTGTTGAAAATAATATGGACCAGAAAAGTTGTGATCCTGAGCTGAGACCCTAAGAACAAGAAAGGAAAGAATAGGGTTATATAATAGAGATGTTTTGCATTATGTGCCATGTTATGAACAGATATCTTGCCAATAACAGATCTTTAGCCTGGTGGCTAAAATACACTTCCTTTTGTTACTATACAGAAATGAGCCGAAAGATAAATACAAGATCCACAATAACGAAAATCTCATGAGGTGGTTATTACTGAACAAGAAAGGCCTTTTCGGTTATATAAAGTCATATAAGTTATCACATCAAAATGGGGAAGTCAGTCAGGAATTAATTCCAATTTTTAAAAATATTTTGTTTATTAGTTTCAGAGAGGGAGGAATGGAGAGAGGCAGAGAGGGAGAGAGACATCAATGTATGGTTGCCTTTTACCTGTCTCCAGCTATGGACCTTCCTGGAGACCTGGCTTGCAACCTGGTTATGTGCCCTGGCTGAGAATTGAACCAGTGACCTCTGGGTTCACAGGCTAGTGCCTATCCACCGAGCCACCAGCCAGGTCCCTAATTCCAATTTTAAAGTGAATGCATAAATGAAGACCCAGAGAACGTAAACAATTCAGTTATAGTGCCACAGTTTCAAATGCTCGTGTCTTCTGTGTTGTAATTCTCTTTCCACCTGCTCTCCTGCCCTGAGGTCACAAAGCATAAGCAACCATTCTCTCCCCATGATTAAGGCAGAGCCTCTGGGAGTGGCCCAAGAGTTGAAAATACCATTTACTGTCATACTGTTACACTCTGAAAAGGAGTAACCCTCAAAAAAGTCACCGTATCATTCCAAAAGATTTCAGAGAGTCAGAGGGCTCTGGTTTTATGTATAGGAAATGCCTCCTGAGGTGAAGTTAAATCAAAATCCTAAGGCTTTATAACCAGGCCCTTTCCCCATAATAACCACTGACACTGGCTACTTTCCCCTAGAATTATCACTGAGGACAGCTGATTTTTCATACATAACTGACACATGCTACATGGCAGACACTTGGCTTGCTGACCTTTAGTCTAACTGCTCTTTCTCTCTCATCTGCACGTTCATGCAAATAGCAGCTAGGGTGTTCCTGAGTCCTTTGTCCATCCTTTCCCTCATTTATCATGGGTCTCCTCATCCCCCATTCTCTGTGAAATGCCACTCACTTTTCAGTTCTTAGCTGGGGTCTCATCACTGATACTTATTTGGCTGCTTTTAGGAATTTAAAAACATACTTTTTTTTTTAACTCAGAAGGCGAGTTATTCTTTAGCTTTCATCAAATGAACTATATAATCTTGAAAAGATTACATATGTTCTAGCATTGCATATTTGTTGTTATTATTATCATGAACATTTTAATAAAAATGGATAATATGAATAATACTTAGCAACCAGAATAAAAATAATATATGTAGAGGTCCTTTGCAATACTTTGCCAAGGTACAAGTTAACTTTTCAATGTAATTATAAAGTCCTCAAGAACTTCTCATATATTTATGTACTTTTCAAAGTGTCTAAAACAATGTTATTTATGTATTAATAAATATAACTTCAGCTCCCAATTTTCTTTGGAAGTGATGCGATATGTTCATTATCCAGCACAGTTGCTAATTTCAGCTATAAACTAAAGTTTGAACAATGAAGGAAAATAGAATTAATAACTACAACTAGAGTTGACATACAAAGTAACATGAATTATTAATACAAGGTTCTCATTCTTCTACAGATTTCTTACTTTGGATTGTGCCTTTGCTGCAAGTTTTCTTATTAGACTAATAAAGCTGTAATGAAATATTAGCAATGAATCACTCTGATTATATTATGGTAATAAGTAAATCATTTTCCAGAATTAAAAGAATAGCATAATAATAGCATATCCAAGATTTATAGGCATAATTTTATATTCTTAGGTATTAAACTATTTATTGGTGAAATAATAGGTAGATAGATAAATTAATCTGTCACCTTCAACAGGTCACATACCAACTTGTGCATTAACCAGGTGACTGATAGTAATATAATACAACTTGATAATATCTTTGAAAAAGGAGCTATATAGTTTTAAAATACTCTTTGTATGGAATTATTAATTTAGGAGGAAGAGCTTGATGTGACTGACAAAATATGTCACATCCCCTTACCCTTCTTTTTAGTCTTGAGGTACCACTAAAAAAACTGTTCTAATTCTGATGTATTTATAATTAGGGAACAAATAGAAAATTGTGAAATGTACAAACTTCTATTCTTCTCCATCTTTATTTTCTCTTCTTAAAGCTGGAGATGTGTAAAATTTTGCAAAATCAAATCAAACTAAAAGTGAGAAGAGGCAACATTTTTATTTTTTTTATTTTTTCAAAGGCCAAATTTTGGTGCCTTAGCTGGTGGTACAGTGGCTAAGGAGCCGGCCTGTGAACCCAAAGGTCACTGGTTTGATTCCCAGGCAGGGCACATAACCAGGTTGCAAGCCAAATCTCCAGCCAGATCTGTAACTGGAGACAGGTGAAAGGCAACCATAGATTTATGTCTCTCTCCCTTTCTGCCTCTCTCCCTTCCCCTCTCTCCAAAAATAATAAATAATTTTTTTTTAAAAGACCAAATTTTGGGTGTATAAAAATTCTGATCCTGGAGCATTTGTCAGAATTTGAGCTCATGATAATCCTCCATTTTTATATGATTTAATTATTCCATTAATGTTCCTTTTATTTGCTTTGTTTTCCATAAACAGACTTGAATTAGAACTTCTACATGTTATAAAACACCACAAGAACTCACTTCAGGACCATGAAAGAGTAACTGATACCTGCTTGTCTTTCCTCAAAACACATCAGCATGTATAAGGTATCTGTTGGCTGTCAGGACATGAAGTACAAGACTGTAATACTTGAGAAAAGCATGTAGCACTGAGTTCCATGATTAAGTTTACTTTCTGCTTGGAGGAAGAAACAGTCCTTCATTGTAGAAACTCTCAAGCCAGATTGGGCCAAGAAACTATGAAGCATCGGTAGCTGGAGTCCATCTGGCCCCTTGATCTTCATTATTAAATACTATTCTCCATTAAAAGAAACAGCAGTGCTTAGGGGAAAAGGCTAAGGCATTGAAAGTACTAATGAGCTGGTCATTTTTCAACTTCAGAAAGTAAGGAGCTGTTCATGGGACATATCAAAAGCCCACAGAGACCAGGTTGAAAGTGCTTCCACAGGCCATACCTAGGGATATCTGAGCATTAAAATAAATAATGTCAGCAATGAATAAAATACAGATCCATGAAAGCATATCACTGAGTAAATAAACACATGGGAAGAAGAAATATCTTTTTGATATAGAAGGTGTGATTGAATTAGACAATTACTAAGGGATTGTAAGACTAGTGAGTGACTGCTTGATGCAATGGATGATATTAACATTTTCCCGAAGTATCAAAGTATCTCCAAAGTAATAACTCATTTAAATGCTAAGATGTTAACTTTATAGTTTAATTCCTGGTGGACACCACCTTAACCAAATGCTTAAAGTTAACATCATCAAAAGGGGCTGACTTGCTGACATCCTGTTTCTCAGTGAAGAAGGAACTGAGAAGGATGTAGCCTCACTCATGAGAAAGCATGGCAGGGACAGGCTACAAGGGTTGACCATGGCATGGCCTTTGGCTACACAGTGAAGGGAATAACCAGAGGGATTTATACTCTCATCCTCACTTTACGGACAAGGACACTGAGAACCAGTCAGTCAATTGACCTGTTCTAAGTCAGTTGACCTGTTCAAGTTCACCAATCAGTGTGACCCAAACACTGAAACAGTTCTAAGAGCTGTATATTTTTATTCACATTTTACAACTTCAAGGAAACAAAACACAAAAGTAAGGAATGGAAATTAAATGGGTTTCCACTCAGAAAAATATGAACAATTTTAGATTCTCAATTTCCCTCAACATCTATGACCTTTGCCAACTTGTGGTTGTCCTGTAATAGGAGCAGAATGCCTGTTGCTCCTTCCAATGGAGGCCCAAATGCTCCCATCAGGTCAATATGTTTATGAACATTTTAACATACAACATTTTCAACATGAAGCACATGTCCACTTTGGGATTTTTGCCTGTTGACTCCAAACTGCCAGAAACACACAAAGTTCAACAGTACATGTGGTATAAAATACTGTGCCAACAGACAACGTTTCTTTGAAGAAGTTTTCATTTAAAACACTTCATCATTCAAAAACATTTAAGATATTAGCCATCAGAGTTTTCTAATCTCTGTTTGCAGCCTCACTTCTATTTAGAGGCAGTAAAAATAATTGCTTCAAATAAAGAAATTTTTTGTGAGTTCATGTCAATTTTTTTTTTTAAGATTTTATTTCATTATTTTTAGAAAGAGGTTAAGAGAGAGAGGCAGAGAGGGAGAGAGACATCAATGTATGGTTGCTTTTCATCTGACTCCAGCCACAGACCTGACTGTAGACCTGGTTTGCAACCTTGTTATGTGCCCTGGGTGGGGAATCAAACCTTCGACCTTTGGGTTCGCAGGCCAGCGCCTTATCCACTGTGTTACCAGCCAGGGCTCAATTTTTTTTAGTTTAACATTTAAAAAGGTTATCAAAGCTTTCCCTTTCTCAGAAGTTTTATAGAAAAAATAATGTTATTTTTTATTCTCACCTGAGGGCATGCTTATTGATTTTAGAAAATGGGTGTGGGAGAAAGAGGGAGAAGGAGAGAAATACCAATTGATTGCCTTTCATATGTGCCCTAACCAGGATGGAACCTGCAACCTAAGCATGTGCTATGACCAGGAATTGAACCCATAACCTTAAGATTTATGGGATGACGCTCCAACTAACCTGGTCACCCAAGGCTGTAGGAAAAATTTATAAACCTACATATAAAATTTGGTGCCAGGGTAGAAATACAACACCACCTCAAAGAGTTTAAAATCCTATTGATCTAATACCCAATGTCCATGCACACACAGAGGACCTCATGTAGCTATAGAGAGCCATAAACTTGCTTGTTATTTCAAAGACAAAAGCAGCCTGGGCTGGGTCTGGAATCAGAGTATGAACAGGTATGTTTGAATAAGGAAGATTGGGGTTTGTCCAAAATATCCAAATAGATAGTAGATATGGGAGAAATTCAGAAATGTGAAAACACGGGCAAGAATAAGGTATGGTATTTAATGGCTGTATATAGTGTTCTATAAACTTCTCATTCCCAGAAGTTAAGGTTTATCTGGAATAGGTTATATGAAAACGCATTTTATATGAAGAAACTCATGGACGCAATCATCCTATTAACAGCATGTCAGCGCGCCTGCAGAACACCTGCTGAAGAATTATAGGTGTCTGTCAAATTCCCAGGATGGATTCCACCCCCATTCCTTCCCAGGTCTTGCTCTGGCTGTTGGGTTCCTATTTATATCTGAGGCTACCCTACCCTTAGCAAACATCATCACTAAGGGGAGGGGTGGTGAAGTTCTGTGGGCATTCAAGGAAAAATTATGCTAAGTTCCCCTGCAGTTATGAAGTACAGAAACTCCATATTACCCTGTATTAGCAAGAGAAAATACTGCAGCAGCACTTACAAATTGTATAATGAAGTGTTTTCAGAGAGATTAGCACCTATATTAAGGTACATATTTTTATTGTTTTAGACTTTTACCAAGGAAAGATCTAATACATTTATAGTTAACTCAGGAGATCTCTCTGCAGAAGATTAGGGCAAGGCAGGAAGATGTCTGCATAAAGGAGAAGGTTCCTTTTATCCCTAACAATTAGGTTAAAAAAATAAAGCGCATAGAATAGTGAACTTTATGCAGCACCTGTGTGTTATGGGTAGTGGCTTAGTGTGTTGCATGTGTATGTTTAGTTACTTAAATCTTTCACTGACTCATGAGATAAGTAACTCAACGCAGTTAATGAAACGCCACTCATAATCACCATACTATTAATCATTTTAAAGATTTTTAAATTCATTATTATTATTCTTTTTTTATAGAGAAGAGTAGGGAGGGAGGAAGAAAGGGAGAGAAACATCAATGTATGGTTGCCTTTCACCTGCCTCCAGCTACGGACCTGGCTGGAGATCTGGCTTGCAACCTGGTTACCTGTACTGACTGGGAATTGAACCAGTGACCTTTGGGCTCACAGGTTGGTGCCTATCCACTGAGTCACCAACCAGGGCTAATCATCTTACATACCAACTTTAGTGCTAGTCACTGAAAATTCAAGAATACATAAGGAACAGGTTTTTTTTTTCTTTTTATTATTTTATTTATTATTTTTAGAGAGAGGGGAAGGGAGGGAGGCAGAGAGGGAGAGAGATATCAACTTATGGTTGCCTTTTACCTGCCTCCAGCTGGAGATCTGGCTTGAAACCTGGTTATGTGCCCTGGCTGGGAATTGAACCAGCAACCTTTGGGTTCGCAGGCCAGTGCCTTATCCACTATACCACCAGCCAGGGCCTGGAACAGTTTTTAATCATAAGTAAATATCTACTTGGGGCCAGAGAAAGACAGATACTTTCTGTGTATGATCTCACTTATACATGGAATCTAAAAAACTGAACTCATAGAAACATAGAGTAGAAGTGTGATTACCAGAGGCTGAAGGATAGGGAAATGGGATAATGTTGGTTGTAAGTTCCGGGATCTATTGTATAGTATGATGACTGTCATTTACAATGCTGTATTATATATAGAAAGTTTCCAATAGAGTAGATCTTCAATGTTTCCACCACACACACACACAGAGGTAATTATGTGACTTGATGGAGGTTTTAACTAATATTCCATGATGATCATTTGGCAATATACACATGTGTCAAATTACGGTGGACACTTTAAACTTACACAGTGTTTTATGCTAATTATATGCCAATGAACTTGGGGGAAAATACCTGTCTAGGAGACAGGTGGTGGAATGCCCAGAGGAACACAAAAGATGGAGCATCAAATCCCGTCTGGGAATGGAATAGGGAAAGTGGTAGAAATATAAAAGAAGCATTTCTAGATTTGGATTTTTTTTATGTTGTAAGCTCTCATATTGAATTAGTTTTTCCTCTGCTATCACATGGCTCTGTATTTCACATTGGAAAGATTCGTATAAAATATGTACGAACAATGAAAGAGACAGGCCAAGCTATTCTATATTATAAGCAAGTTCATTGATTGAGAAAACCCTCCCCTTGAACAGGCTATTTATGTTGAAGTAAACAAAGAGAAAGCAAGACACAGTTGTAGCATTTGCTGCAGGCCACATCTGGGTCACGAGCATGACTCTTTCAAGCTGTCTTTCCCTAAGAGCCATTCTGCACAGCCATCACGTGACAACTAACCTCCTTCACCCTCTGCTTCTCCATGAGCAAAATATACTTGCTGCCGTATGCTGCGTTTTAAATCTTCCTTATCTTCCAAGACCCCATTTAAACTCCACCTCTTCCTGAAGCCATCCAGACCAATCTAGCACGTTTATTCATTCTCTCCTTTCAACCATATAGTTGTGTGTTATGTTCAACTATAATTCATTTTGTGACAAAACTTTTGCTTTTATTCAATCAAGGAATAACAACTATAGTTAGTATTTAGTAATAATGAAGAGAATAGCCTTGAAGCTAGATATTGTAAGTTCGAATTCTGGGTCACCCACATACTAATTTTATCACCTTGAATAAGTTGTGAACTACTATGTCCTTGTTTTTAAAAGGACTTTAATATATGTAGCACTGCAGTAAAAATTAAATGAATTGACACATCGAAGGTGTTTATAAGAATGCCTGACATACACTTTTAAAGTTTTAGACATTTTTATTTTGTTCCAGTTACTATAATATATGTATCTGTAACTGGGATAGTGCACAGAGCTTGCAATCTCATTTTGTTCTTCACAACCAGTATTTAAATAGTATGTAATGTTTTGAATTGAAATTATGGTTTAAAAATGATTCTATTCTGGAACACTGAACTGTGAATGAATACTTTTCCAAATCTATTTATAGTCTCCTCAGAATGCAAACATTCACATCAAATTAAGCACTAAACTAAAAAGGAATTTTCACTTATTTAGCCTTACAATAGCCATTTGGTAAAATCAATGAAACCACAGGGTCCTGATTTATGAAAAGAACAATCATCAACGTGGCATAAAGTTAGCCTAATAGAATTATCCATAGACAGAAAGAAAACAATAGGTCATGATGTTTTCCCTTTTTCTCCCTTTTAATCAATGGATACAAATAGAGATTCTGCTTTGCTCAGGTCCTGAGTAAACAACTTGAAAAACCTGAGATCTATTCCATTAAACAGCAAATAATCAATTTTTTCTTTCTTCATTAACAAACATCATTTCTGTTCAATATGATAATCACTATCTGCATATGTTTTGCACATGAAATGTGGCTAATCCAAATGGAGATGCGCCATCAATATAAAATACAGTGGTAGGAAAAAGTAGGTCAATAAATGTTCATATGGTAAATAATGCAATAATTACTAAATAATAATACAAGAATAAAGTTTGTGTTTTGTGTACTCACAACTGTAAACCTGCTTTTGCCCACATCTTTACATGCCATGTTTCTACCATTAGGTATGAAAATTTAAAAATACACTGTTAATTATCCTGATTTTATACTGGTTGCATGTTGAAATGATATTACTTGAATATATTGGGTTAACTAAAATATATTAGTAAAATCAATTTAAATTATTTTTTTTTAACATTTTAATGTGGCTATCAGTAAATCTAGAAGTGCATATGAAGCTTGCATTATATTTATCTCTGGCAGAAGAAGTGAATCCAGGAAATCAAAAGGCTTCAACCATTCTGAGCATCTAGTTGGCATCATGATACAGTATTTGTCTTCTCAAGTCCCTTCCTCATTCTTTTTAATGTAGACAGTAGTGGCAGAAAGAATATATTGGAAACGTAAATACATACTGAGACATCATTTAGTTTATTTTATAAACTATAGGAGAATGTTGCTTAAACAGCTCTTATAGTCATGCCACTGCCTAAATGAAAATCCTTCAGTGACTCCCTGGTTTCCTCAGGGACACATTCAGGGCCCGTTGCAGGTTATGAGGTTTGACATAACCTGTGTTGAACTTTCATTTCTTCCCACCCCTCGCCCGACAGTCACAGCACCTCCACATAAATTTGTTTTTATTTCTTGTATAAGACATCTTGTCTCCTGCCCAGATTTTTGCACAATACTGTAATTACCTCTCTCCAATCCCGTTGCATATGATTAACTTTTGCTCATCCTTTGGTTGCTATTTCTTTTGAAAAAGCTTTCCTAATTCTCTAAAGCTTGGAGGTTAAGTTAGACACCTCAAATATATGTTGCAATATCCCTCAGATATGTTGCAATTCTGTATTTTAGTTTTATAGAAGCAATGCCTTGTTTTAAGTGCACATGAATTTTCATTTCTGCGGTGTTTTTGTTATTGTAGCTATTTATGTTGTAACTGGGAGTTCCTACCTTTTGACCACCTTCACCCATTTTGCTATCCCCCAGTCCACATTTCTGGCACCCCAACCTGTTTTTTGCATCTCTGAGTTTGGGATTTTGATTATTTCTTTGTTTTCCCTCAGCCTCCACATATAAGTGACATTTTACAGTATTTGTGTTTCTGCATCTGACTTATTTCACTTTGTATAATGCCCTCAAGTTTCATCCATGTTGTCTCGAATGTCAGGATTTTCTCCTGTGGTGTTTTTTAAAGTGTTTATAGTGAAGTGCTTTGAGCAGGACATTTTTATATTGGTCCTGCTCAGGCAGTGCAGGGTACTTACCAGGACCTTATCCCATACATAGCACTTGCTAATCATTATGTCAATCAATAGCACCCAAGCTCTCCCCTCCTCCTTATATATACACACGTTTACCACTTTTCCATACCCTGCCTAGGGAAGCTAATCACCCCTCATTTAGACACACATGACTATAAGCACCATGAAATAAAAAACTATTATATGACTATTTTAATATTGAGTTCTCTGTTCCCTGCATAGCACCTGCCAGTTCCTTGCTTATTAAAGCATGGTTTATCCTAGTATTACTTTGATAACATGATACATCCCTAGGCATTTTTAATACAAAGCAAAGCAAGCTTAAGTGAATTCCCTTCATTATTTAGTAAATATTCACAGAGGTGATCACTATCAGTATATTTTTTCTTGTGTCTTACAACTCAGCTCCTGTAAGTATCCTGTAAGTATCTGTGAAAGAAAAGATGAAAAACTGTCTTTCCTCTCATAGCCTCTGAATTTCAAGTTCTTTTCAACACCAAGGTTTATATATTGGTGCATTTCAAACAAATTTATGCAACATCCAACTTAATGAAAAGTCATTTCTACTTGTTCAACTATTTAGTTTAATTATTATTCAGTAAGCACTTATTAAATTAGTCTTAATATGTCAGTGCCTAGTTTCTATAAAAGATAATGTTTGTTTTTAGCAATGAAAATAGATGTAACAGTTAAAGAAAAAGGAGTAATTGAGCCGAATGTCATGCTTCATTGACTAATTCATAGCTAACATGCTCTGTCATCTTCGAATTATGTCTAGTTCTTGGTTCTTTGTTGTCTTATCAACTTGTCTAGAGGTTCAATTTAATGCTTACCCAGGCTGTTCTCATTTCCATCTTTAATGCTTGTCCCAGCAATTCTCTTTTGCTATCCAATGTATCCATGCTGGCAAAGAAACAATAGCATTTCTATGAATGCCATCTGTATCATGAGAGCTTTTGTTCTAAATAATGACTTCTGAATCTTAAGCTCTGGCCATTGATGGTGCAAGATGGGAAATGTAATTCATATCAGGTACAGAGATAAAAGCTAGACCTTTGCTACAACAATTAATATTTTAGCAATTGCTAACGTATTTAGAAAATGAAGGTCAACCACTTAGAATACAACTAAGTGAACAGTATGTTTATTTGAAATACCATTATAAGCCACTAAAAATCATTTATTGAATTAAAGTTTGAGCATAAAGAAACTAAAACTAAGATGTGTGAACAGTTTTTATTTTAAAAGGGAAAGCAGTTATTGATCTTGGTGGATGCCATGAGAACAAAAACCAACATCTGCAGAAGAGGAGTGATGACTAGATTGTTTTCTTAGACAGATTTTTCAACCACCTGATACACCATCTGTACCAAGAATCTGACAAATTGAAGAAAATGGTATGCAAATGTGCAAGTTTAGAAGTAAAGCAACCTTTTCTCCTAGTTTCATATATAATTTATCACCTGAAAACATATATTTACACAGAATTTAAGAATAAACTACATTGACTCATTCCTACCTTTTCCCCAGGAATAGAGCATTATTATTTTGTCTAGATGATTCCAGCAAACAAATTATTCATTAGTGATTCTCAGCCAGAAATATATTTCACTGAGATTATCTGTCTTATTATGCCATTAGTTTCCTAGTCACAGCTCTTCTAACTAATTTTAGTGGTATATTGTATCTTATTTAAGCTAATTACTATTCCATAGGTTTGTCTTCTTTCTCAGGTGCATTAAAATAATTTTTGGTCCAAGTACCATGTCTTTATAATTATTTACAGTTATACAAATGTTTAGTTACTCATTACCTATAAATTGAACATTTGCTGAATAGAAATGCAACAGTTTTATGTATATATATGTGTGTGTATACATATAAATATATAAATATTTATATAAATATATATATAAAATGAGTGCATTTCTATTCAGCAAATTCTCAACTTATGGCTAATGAATAGCTAAACATGTATATATATATATATATATTTACATAAATAACTATTGCATATACATACATATATACATATATATATATATATATATATATATATATATATATGATGCAAATATTGCCTACAAAGATGCATTTAAATGGAGGAGGGATATTTAAAAAAGTGAATAAAAGGAAGCAAGGGACTGTGCTTGGTGCACACTGAGACTGTCTATAATCATCCTCAAGTTTCGATTCTGGAGTACCATGTATGAACCATGGGTATATGTGTGTATACATGTCTGTACCATGTATGTACCACCTGAAAAAAATCCTCTTTTAACAGCTGCCTGGTTCTTTCTAAAGCATAATTACTATATTCATGAAAGTGCACATATTTCAGGGACTACCCAAACAACATTATGTTAAATTTTAAAGTATATCTGGGCATCTGAAGCACTTCACAATGTTCAGAACACTCTGGATCTCTGTTAAATATTCATTAAATGTTTGGCTGTGAGACTATAGAGGACGCTGCTGGTGCCTGTCCCGATCCCCTTTCCGAAGGTGTGCCTCTGTCCCCAGCTGCTCCTCTGTCCCCAGCTGCTGTGAGTGTTGGGCACTAATGCTCACAGCTGCACTCCTCTCTGGAGAATTACCCGCAGCCAGATGGGAGCTGCCCTGCTTGGAGGTGATGTTTCCTACCTTCACCGTCAGTTGTATTAACTGACAACAAAATACCGAGGCTAGCTTCCTTGCTTTGGATTTTTCGTCTGTGTACATGGGATGTATGCTCCCATGGAGATCAGGCTAAAGCTGTCCTGCAGCTGAGACATACTAGCTTAGCTCATTTCCCTTCCTTGTCTGTGTCCTTCATCCTCTCCCTCCTGAAGGCAGTGCCTTAAAGAACCGCATGGACTTGAATCTTTGTCTTACGTTTTTCTTCCAGGATATCCAGCCCCAGCTAGAGATCAAACTAAGTTAAAAATAATTGTGTGCAGTATTTCCAACAATAGAGAATATACAGTAACCTGTTTACGTATCTTAGTCTGCCAGTCTTCATTTTAAGAGAGAATTTTAGTATAATGAATACTAAAATGTGCACAATGAAAGACTGAAAGAACTTCATTAACTATTTTTTTTAATGTTTCCCTTAGTAAACATTTGCTACACCATGTCTGGTGTAGGAATAATTTAAAAATTATTTTCACTTTCCTCATAGCAGTTTTTTGAAAGATGACTTAGGTCTGGATAATGTGAAGGGATTTCTTAAAACAGTAAAGCTGCCTGGGGATTGACTGTGGGAAAGGGAACCGGGAGGGTGGGCAGGGGAGAGCAATGGAAGAAAAATGAAAGAACCGTAATACAACAACAATAATGAAGTAAATAAAAATGGAAACACAGGAAAGAAAACATTATTTGAAGAAATAAAGGCCACTTTCCCCCAAATATGATTTTTAATAAAAACTCTTTAATCTCACACATTCATGAATCTGAAAAGCAAAATTGCAGGAATAAAGAAACATGAAGAATACTAAAAAAAAAAAAAAAAAAAAAAAAAAAAAAAAAAAAAAAAAAAAAAAAAAAAAAAAAAAAAAAAAAAAAAAAAAAAAAAAAAAAAAAAAAAAAAAAAAAAAAAAAAAAAAAAAAAAAAAAAAAAAAAAAAAAAAAAAAAAAAAAAAAAAAAAAAAAAAAAAAAAAAAAAAGGCAAAGCTGTCCAGGCCCTTAGAGCCTACAAGTCAGAATAATAGGGAGTTGGGTTCACATGTAAAATGATAACATCTTTATTGCCACCTTAGCAGATGGAAAGGAAAATAATTGCCAACAATACAAAATAGACAAAAAATGTTGTTTTAATAAACATAATCACATCTTTTGGACAAAGAGAAGATGTTAACTAGAGAAACCTTTTATTATAACCTAGAAGAGTAGTGCAGATGATGTATTTAATGTACCCTGAAGTGGTTGGGGTGAGGGGAAGAGAGGATGTATGTTTGTGTGTGTGAGTGTTTATGAAGAAAAGGAAGGCGACAGAGAGAGGGAATGATATAGTAACCAAAAAGGATTAAATGTTAATGAAAAATTAAACTGAATAAAGAATATATAGTTGTTTCTTGTGCAATGTTTACTTCTGGCACATTGTATGATTTGAATAAATACAATTTTATCTTAAATAGTGCAGAAATTTGTTAAGTGACAAAAGATATCCTATAGGGAAACAATGGTGTGGTATAATGAGAAACACATCAACCTTTGTCCTCATGGAGTTCTGGGCACAAAGCCCTTAGAACCCGTGAAATTTCCTGAGTGATGAGTGTCTTTTTTATGCTAACAAGGTGACCAAGATGGGCCTTTAGTTAGCTTGGGGTGAGAAAAACCAACTACAACATTAGACATTTGGAACTTTGAACCAGTTTGACTTCCAAGAAGTGATGTGGATACTAGAGGTCAAATTCAATCAATTGGCCAATGATTTAATTAACCATGCCTACATGCTCAATAGTAACTCTGGACTCCTAGACTTGGTAGCACTTCTCGGTCTGTTGGTGAACACATTGACTTCGGGGAGGGTGAAGGTCCCTGGCTCCATAGCAATCAGGAATAGGGGCCATGTCTGGGGCATGTCTAGATCCTGTCTTACGTGTAACCATAAAGTAACTATAGTGCTTTGAGTAAGTTCTGTAAGTCATGTTAGCAAATTGTTGAATTTGAAAGAGTTATGGGAACGTTCCAATTTAAAGCCAGTCAGTTGGAAGTGCCCGTGTCTCCTGAAACTTGTGGCAGATACCTGACTTGAGAGCCGTCCTGTGGGATTGATTGCTTAAAGCTGTGGAGTTTGACAGTAATTCCACAGAAGTGAATTGCATGTCATCCAGTTGGTATCAGAGAGCTGGGGTCAGAATATTAAATGTGGTGGGCTTTTTAAGTAAGTAATGAATGTACCAAATAACTTCTTCATTCAGTGGCCTCTAAATTTGGGTTTCACATCAGAAAACTAGGGCCCTATAATACTTCCACTTATTGCTTCTGATTCAGAAAGCCACCATGGAGTACTTAAATCCAGAGAGTTCTTGTGTTCTATCAGATGCACAATGGATTCCAGTTCCTCCTGGTATAGGTACACCTTGTCTTCTTTGCACCCTTGGCCATTAAAATAGTCTAATTTCATGTAAATACATTAACCTCTGGCATACGATTATCTTTCATAATTGGCATAGGCATGCACCATTATCCCCACTTACCTCCATCTATTTTCTCTTACCTACCTGTGATGGTAAGAATGTTCTCCATCATGACTGCTTTGTGACTGTCTCAAGTTTGGGTCCACAGAAATGATGCAAGCATTCCAGGAGTCCACAACCCACTGTGGATTCTTAGTTTTTATGCAGGAAATAATTCAAATATAATCCAGTAGAGAACTTAAATTATTAGTGAAATAGGACAGAGAAAAGGCTACCCCAAGGACAGAACAGCCCTTCTGCTGTGGGATTTTCTGCCCTTATTGAGGTTCATGTAATCAAGGGGTAGGACATTCAATAGAGGGAGGAATATTCAGGGTTCTTCTGGGAAGGGAGTGGAGACTTCTCGAAAGATCACCATTCCCATTTTGTGCCCTTATATGGCCTTTTTGTTTCTAATAATGGCAGCTTGTGTGTGTCATTTAGAATGCTAATGCATTATAATGAGTGTATATGAAGCTAGGGGTCAACATAAGGTAAAATTCATCCCCAGGTTGAATCAAACTGGCCTTCTGTGGATTTTAAATACATTGGGAGTCGGTTTTACTATCTCTTTAATAGTCCTTGTAGTCTTAACCAGTCATGTACCCTATCTCAGAACCACCCATATTTGAGAATGTGCCACCATATCTCATCTTTTCCTTTTCCAACCAACTTGAAAAGATATCTCCTTATGGACAGTCAAACTTTGTTTCCCTTAAAGCATGATTCATTAGAAGTAAATGATTAGCCTATACATATTATATAACTATAGATTGATAATTAATTATAGTGCTAAAAGGTTCTAATATTATCTTGGAAGATACATCTGAAAATTTGTTCTTCTCTGAGTGTGGAGTGCATAGAGAGGTGTGGAAGGAAGTAAACCAAAAGGGAGTCCATTGAATATTAGAGTATTTTGGACTTGGTTCTATAGAAAACAAAAAGTCCAAGTGTCCTTAAAGGTAGCAAACATTGTTTGACTGGTGACTTAACAAGATAAATTGGGCCACAATGTGAAGGAAACATTGAAGAAGAAAGATAACAGAGAAGTCAGGAGTCCATTGTCCCAATTACCCAGATGAAGGGCAAGGAGGACCAAAATAAGAACTGGGACAGTGGCGCTGAATCCTGGGACACCACACTTGTCTGGAGGCATGGAAGGGACACAAGTTCAAGGTTTAATGTTTATAAATACTGAAGGAAATAAGAATTTGGAGCTGGCTTAAAGAGAAATAGTGCCTTTTTGGAGCTGGGGAGCATTTGGATAGAGCAGAAAAATTGTAACAGGGTCAGTTTTGTTTGGACAGGTGTGGAATACTACAACAAAGGGGCACTGTTACATTTCCTTTCTCCAAATATGCTCTACTGTCACTCTAAAGCTAAAACTATCTAACAAGCAGAACATTTGAATCCCAATGTGTTTCTATGAGCGCTATTTTATTTTAATGAGTGTCATTAGCCTTCATTGGGGTATGATTTGGGGGATGTCTTATGGAGTTAATGACTTTAAGTGGAACTCTTCTATACCTAGAATGCATATAAATATAGCAATTATTTCTTCTTAAAATACCACCATTCATTATACAGCCTGTAGACTGGTCACATTATTATTTTAGAGCTAATTGGTGGAATTTGGAAATACATATGCAGAAATGTAGGCACCTAATATATTGTTGGTATTTTTCTTTCTTTTTCCTTTTTCAGAAATTCGTGTATCCTAATGAACTATTTCAGGACTGAAACATAAAAGGAACAGTTGATAACACCTATTTTATTATCCAATCTATAGGTAAATTCTCCTAGATTATGTCTATTTTAAGCCTGCAATATGTTTTATTGTTGTACTACTATGTGATCATTTTAAGCTAAGTATCACATAAAAGTAATACCTAATGCTCCTCTAGGGCAGGCCAGCATGACATCCTCATGAATAATGTGGAGATTAATTTAGCTAGTTAAACTAAATTATCCCATTTCTTAAACAACCCTATGATTTTTGAAGCACCTGCTCAATTTTTAATCAGCTCACTGAATACATTAGTGTTCTTTTAAAATATTTTATATACCAGCTGTCATAAAGAAATTTTTTTGGCAAATACAAATATACATTTGTAAGATATTTTTTCATTTTATCTCAAGAATGAATATAATTATCATACCATTACGACAGATAATTAATTCTACTTAGTCATTACATGACCTTAAGTATAGTACTAACATTTACATAACCAGCAACAGAGAGGATTAACATCCATGGCATTTTTTAATCTCCATCAAGTTTCTTTGAAAAAATATGAAGACTCCATTTTAAGGTGACTGTTACCCATTGTGATGATAAACTAATCAAACCGTGTCATTATTGGTGTAAAAGTTAATGGATAAGCTCCTATTGCTTTGCAATGACAAATCTTGATAAAATAATGTAGAGCAGTGAGTTTTAAGTATGGTTGTGCATCAAAATAATCTGTGAGTTTTGTTTAATTCTAAATTTCAGACATTCCAAATGGAATCTCTGACTCCCTAGGAAATTCTTACATAATAATCCCAATATTAACCTATGAACGGACAAGTGGGGAGGAACCATGGATGTGATCAATGTAATCCTCTCCATTAGTATTCCCCAAACAAGTACTCAATCATCTTTTCAAGAAGTCATGCTCTCAAAAGCCATCACAGTTTAGTGGTCAAGAGCACAAAGTCTGAAGCTAGACAGCCTAGAATTTAATTTGTTCACTGCTCTCCTCTAGATGCGGAAAGTTACTTGAATTCTCTGTGTCTCACTTTCCTTGTTTGTAAAATGGGTTTATATGTAGATTAAGTAAGTTGATATGCTTGGTACAAACTTAGAGTTATATCAATGTTTGCTAAATGAAAAATCCAGCAGGCTTATTTATAATGATGCAGGAATACGTTATTGTTTATAGCATACTTTGATCTCAATAGGGAATGTAGCCTTCTTATACCAAATGCCTATATTCTAATGGTAAAATGGCACACACAATGAAAAATTGGTTGGCCAGAAATGGAGCTATTATTATTATTATTTTAATCTTCATAGAATAAATAATATTTTTACAATAAAAGATACAGTGGCATAAGTACCAAAAATGCAAAAATAAGATACACTTTCTACATTCAAGAAACTAAAAATTTAGTTAGGGAGTTAGCATGTAAATTAATGATATACTAAGTATACATGTAAGTAGTGGGTACAATGATAATCATGAAAGTTGCAAACATTTGAGTTGGAAACAAAATTTGAGACAAAGAATTGCATGAGTTGAAGATATTTTACACTTCTACTACTAAATGTATGTGATTGCTAAATTTAAGGACATGCTCTTATAGCACCATATTCAAATTTTCTAGATTGGAGAATTTAATACTGATACAATAAGAGCATGTAATCCACAGTCTATATTCAAATTTCATTAAAATTGTAAGTGAAACATTGTTGAAGGTCTATTTCAGCATATATAAAATGTGGTCACAAAATAAGCCATCCTTAAAAGTTATGATCCCCTCCCAAGTTAACGCAGCTGCCACAAGACATAGATAAAATCAGAATCAGGGGGTGTGTCTGCACATAAATTTCTGTGTGTTGGTCTGCTTCTTGTCAAAGTTTCTAGTATTGGCCCTGGCTGGTGGTGGCACAGTGGGTAAGGCGCTGGCCTGAGAACCCAAAGGTCACTGGTTCGATTCCCAGCCAGGGCACAGATAACCAGGTTGTAAGTCAGGTCTCCAGCCAGGTCTGTAACTGGAGGCAGGTGAAAGGCAATCATACATTGAAGTCTCTCTTCCTCTCTGCCTCTCTTTCTTTCCATCCCTCTAAAAAGTAAAAAATAAAATCTTAAAAAAAAAAGCTTCTAGTCCTTCTATAAAACCAAGCACCATTGAAAACCCACATCAACTTCTTCACCTTCTCCAATTGAGTCACTTATACAGTGAAACTTATCAAATACTTCAAAGAAAATTTTTTTTGACCACAGTAATGACCTCTGACCTCTTGCCTAGACATTTAAAATCTATTCTCTTGATATACTAATACTTAAAATAATTCTTACAGAAAATAGTTATTATTTAAACAAGACAGATAAATGCTTGCACCCCCTGGATTTGGATTTTATTCTACTGAAGGATGCTTTGTGTCTAAGTGGGTCTTTCCTCTCTTAGCCAGTCTTCAAGATTGATCTGAATATTTAATTGTAGCCTCTCATTGGTGTGGTTTGTTGTATTTCTCATCTCTATTTGGATTGTCTATGTATTTTGTATTCAGGGAGTTGATACAGTTTAGAGATCAAGGTTTAGGATCTAATTGCCTGGGTCTGAGTTCTGCTTTGCTACTTTCTAGTCATGCGAGAGTGACCAGGTCTCCCTTGTTGTAAACTTCCCAGAAACAACAATAAGAACACCTATATTATAGTACTAAAGTAGATACTGCTTTTAAAGCACTTGGCAGGGTGCTAGGCACTTTGTGAATATTGTTCAAATGTTATTTTTTAGGGTTAACTATTAACTTTGAGACTATTTACATTTATCCATTTAAAAAATATCCTTTAATAATTGGATTGGTGTTGGATTTATTAAGGCTGACAACAAATTCTTAACAAGTTCAAGTGACCGAAAACAATATCAAATGTGAAAAGGGTCCCTTCTACAAATGATATTGCCAAATAATCATACGCAATAAAAGTTTTACTCTTTTCACTATTATAAAATAATTAAAAGTTTGTTTGATTTTCTAAATATTTATTCTAATTGTCTCTCCTTTCTTTTTGGGGGATTCAGGTCATTAAAAAAATAATGGTTATATTTTAGTTGTTATTTATACCATTATGTAGCAAAATACAAAAGCTATAAAATTTCTGTCAGTATCATTTAAAAATACTTATATTCAAGACAAATGAATCCGAAACTACTAATAAACAATAGCAAGTCCCTTATATTTAGAAAAGTCTTGACTTTTATGAGAGGAAACCCACCCAAATCAATCCTGAGAAACCAAATTAGCAATGTCAACATCCATAAAATGGAAGTAAAACAACATACAATTTGTAAGTTACTATGAGGCTCAGTGATATAATGTGTATAAAATCAATTTAAATATAACAAAATACACTAGCTATTGGTTATTGTTAATATTTAATCTTACATTATGTTCAAAGGTATACAATTCTGACTAATAGTACTCATGGGTGAAGATAATGGAATCAAGAGAACAGCAAAATCAATATAATGCAGGCATTCCACTGGTCCAGAGAGACCCCACAGCTCTGTAACCCACTGTGGGTTCTGGACTTTGTACAGGGAAATACTCAAAATCAAGCCAGCTTAGAGTTTAAAGTGAATGTCTTTGTTAGTGAGCCAGTGAGAGATTAGGCTGCTCTGCAAGCAAATCTCATTTAAAATTTCTTTAAGTGGGATTTGCTTCCTTTATTGAGGTTCATTTTACAGGGGGGTAGGATATTCAATAAAGGTAGGGCGTGTACTTCAGGATCTTTCCCAGAAAGGAGTAGTGCTTTCTCCAAGGGGCTCCCTCAGCCATTTTGTGTCCTTATATGAACTTCCCATTTCTGATCATGATGGCTTGGGCTGTGTGTGTCATTTAGCATGTTAATGTGTTACCATGAATGATGAGGCTAGGGGTTACCATAGGCAAAATTAGTTGCCATGTTGGATTGAGCTGCTCTCTGCTGATTTTTAAGCTGTAAATCCAATATGAGGATGATCTTTTTGATAGTACCTGTAGCTTTAATCAATTTCAGCTGTTTTGTCACAAACTCCACTGCAGATAAATATGCTGTAAGCAAGGATACCATCTGACAGAGTCCTTCCTTATTGAAGATTAGTTTTAGATCACATTCCACCTTGCCCACGTGAGCAGGAAGACCAGAATAGGTGCAATGGAAGAGGAGCACAGGTCACAGACTAGCAGAAGAGCCCTGTCCTCCCATGGTGATTTCTAATATTCTTTAATTACACTGCACTCTTTATTACAAGATCAGAGAGAAAGCTCACATTGCAAATTCCCTTGAAAAAAACCAATAGTGATTTACGTATGTTCATATCAAGTTGTAATTGATTTTATGAGGGGACTTGCATTTGCTAGTTTGTTTATGAAAAGCAATTTTGATGAGAGGAAGCAGGCGGAGAATACACAAGATCAGGGCATGCCTGTTAAAGAAAGTGATGAATGAAGGGGAGAGGGAGGCAGAAAACAAGGGTCCCTTGATGAAGTCATACTTATTACCTTACTGCTTGTTAGTGAACAGTCCTAAAAGAGAGTTCAAAGGAATCTATTGCCTTTTCGTAAACTCCTACTCAGAATTACAATGCCATGTCTATAGGCCTCCTCCTCTCCAGATGAAGTCAGACAAAAGAATAAAAATAAAACAGAGAAAGGGCCCTGGCTGGTGGCACAGTGGATAAGGTGCTGGCCTGCGAACCCAAAGGTTGCTGGTTCGAGTCCCAGCCAGAGCACATAACTAGGTTGCAAGCCAGGTCTCCAGCTAGGTCTGTAGCTGGAGGCAGATGAAAGGCAACCGTACATTGATGCTTCTCCCCCTCTCTGCCTTTCTCCCTTCCCCTCTCTCTGAAAATAAGAAATAAAATCTTAAAAAAAAAAAAAAGAGAAAGGGGACTCTTAGGTTACCTGTCTCTCTACAGAGGGCCCAGCAGCTCCAGTGTTCATAGGAGTCCTGCTGTCAGTCAGGGCTCTCCAGAGAAATAGAGGTAGAGGTGATATATAAATATGTATGGATATATCATGTGTGTGTGTGTATATATATATATATATATATATATATATATATATATGTCATTGAAGAAATAGAGATAAGGGTAGGCAGAAGGGGATTAATGCACAGTACAATCATTAATGAATAACTAATATAAGAATATGCTTTCATGTACTCAACAGCTGTAAACCTACTTTTGCCCACCCCTGTATATTTATTCTAGAGACTGTGTTGGCTGGCAAATGCAACATCTACAGGGTAGACCAGCAGGACAGAAACTCAGGCAGGGGTTGATGCCGCAGTCCTAGGGCAAAATTCCTTCTTCTGTGGGAAACCTACATTTATGCACATAAGCCCTTCAATTTGTTGGATGTAGTCCACCCAACATAATAGGGGCTAATCTTCTTTACTTAAAGTCAACTGATTCTAGCTATTAACCGTGTCTACAAAATAGCCTCACTAATGTGAGACTGAATAGCTGATTACAATGTCCCAGCTAAGTTGATACATAAGACGGGCCATTACATCTCTAAGTATGACTGTGTGTGTATCCGTGCAGGAATACAGGACACTGCCTTTTTGTTTCTTCTACACTGCAACCTACAGTGTAGTAGGATTTTATGTTCAGCCTTTAGAAAAATTATACACCTGGCCTAGTTTTTTATTTTTGGCCTTTGTAGATCCACCTTCACCACCCTCACTCCATCTTGCATCCTGGTCTTGCTGTGATCTTTGGGTACTCAGTGTTGCCCCAGTGCTACTCTCCCTGGGTAAAGCACAAACCTTTGGACCTAAACTTTCCTCCATCCCTATTTTCATGGAAGCTATACATTTACTACATGGCCTATTGTTTCATGATCTTGAGTGACTAATTAATCAACACTAGATTGTTTGTTAAAAATTAAATTCCAATGATAGAAACAGCAGTGATTTGGGAATTGGATGTCTTAACTTCATATGCTGACTCTGTCTCGCAACAACCATATTCCTCTGAAAAATGTGCTTAATCTCGCTGAAGCAGACAGTTTTCTACTGAGGTGGAAGGACATTCTATGAAGATCAAACTTTTTGTTCTCAAGAATAGACTGCAGCCAATTACACAATTTTCTTAATTTTTAATGATGCCTTTAGGTTTTCTTCAAATATACTTCTTTTATTCTATAAAAGTTTCAGGTTTATTTAATGTGTTTGATTTCAGATAAATATTTCTTTCTTAAATATTACTTGATGTTAGAGTAAATCTGGTTATAAATTCTATGAAATAGCATTTAAGGCAAAGATTTAAAAAGAACTATTAATTGTATATAATTTATTTGAGGATCAAAGAAATTTTGCATGACATTAAATCAAAGAGATATTGTACACACATACACACACACACACAGAGATAAGAAGGAAAAGTTTAAAATCAATATACTGTTTAAATTGAGCCAGTTAAATAATTTGAGTATATTTTGGAATAAAGAAGTTATCATGTCATATTACCATTACAATGATGACTTAAAGAATTCTTTTACATTTCTAGGTCATTTCTGGGAATAAGTGATAAATACATGCTATTCAACTTTCTCATTTCTGTCTTGGGTACTTTGGCATATTGGATTTTAAGAATAATTACAGGCAATCAAGTTACCATGTTAGGATAGTATTATTTTCCCATGGTTAAATATATGCATTCCTATACTGATATCTACGGGCTTCTTGAATGTGAGTTCTATCACCATAAAGAGGCCATGAATTCATCAAGGGCATTAATTATACACTGTATCTCTCTTTTACCTTCCTCAGCTACAGTATCCCACAGAGAACTGGACTTGGAGATTTTGGGAAATACTTGTTTATTTGACCATACTTAATTTTTTTTTTCAATTAACATACACTATAAAAATCAAATACTTAAAAACCAAAGGAAGGGTTTTGTTAGTTTTAGTAATTACACAAAATATGGGTGGCACAACACTCCAGCTAAGCAGACTACTCAAAATATTTTAGCCAAGCAAATAAGACATGCAGACCTCCAAGATTTATGAAATAATGAAAAATAATTATTAATGTTTTGTTTTATATGTATTAAGCATCTGCTACCTCCTTATGGACAGACTTTATTTAGCTACCTAATGAATAACGAGATATTTGATAAACTAATGAATATTTATTGCTTATAAGTATGTTGTTCATATATACTTCCAGAATCTTATAAACTTTATATCACAATAAAAATTACATATTGCCTAGATTTATAAAAATCATGTGGTAGAACATGTGGATAAAACATAATATAGCAATGATGATTTGCTCTAATTTCTTACATTATCTTTCAAACATTTACGAATGTGTAAATCATTGATAATATTTGCACTATGTCACATTCTTGCTCTGACTTCTCTATCTGGTTTTAATTATAACTTTGCATTAACAGAGAGCTCAAATTTTCAGTATTCTAGTAGAAATACTTGCTGACCACACTATGCAGAGAAAGATCACTATTCTTACAGACAGTACAAAAAATGGGGCCAAACTGAGTTAAACACACTAAGAATTTTATGTTTTATTACTGATTCACTCTTCTAGTTAGAGCCAGCTGGCACATTTCTCTTCACAGGACTGAAATTATGTGTGGCCCTTAGTGCAGGAGGGAGATAGTGCAGATAATTCCAACCTGGATTCCCTTCTGATACATGAAAGGGAATCCTTCTGGTAAATGTTGTGGTATTCAAGTGTTGTGCTGTCCACAGTTGACTTAAGCTTACATACACTTAGTGCTGGAAAACTGCTTCACCATCCGTCTTTGAAAAGTCATCTTCTCTTCTTTGAAATGTCCAGCCTTCAGACTGGACAGGGCAATGTGTTGGACAGGAAAGGGGATTATGTTTCATCAGCTCTAAACACATCCTCCTCCTCAACTTCTATAGGAAGGCAGGAGCCTGGGAACTGCCACTTTGGTCTCCTGAATCTGTACAGAGGTTTGATGGGTAACTGTGGTGGCCAATAATCCCTTTTCTTGGGGACAGCAGAGTTTTGAGCCCAACTGACTGCATCAGTGTCAGAAAAGAGCAACCCTTTCCTTCTAATGTTGTGGCTCTCAACAACTGTGAGGGTCCCATGTGGGGCTGTAACTAGGGAGGGATGTGTCAATGAGCCCGCAGCCCTGGTTGCTGGATTTGGGGGGTGCACAGCCACTCACACATCCTTGCAGTCAGCAAGACCCTCAACCAAAGACAGAGTCTTTTTCATACCCAGTTTCTTTTCATTTCATGCTCTTTTATGGAGTTCTCTGAGTTGCATGGGGCTGATGGAGATCTGCTGTTTATCACATCAGACAGCTTCCTCTGTTGGCACAGGTCTTCTGGGAGTTGGACTGATTTCAGATGAAAGGCTACATGCGTCACATCCAAAGATGGAATGAAGAAGTCAGGGATGCCATCAAGAATCATCACTCCTTGGAAAATGTCCTTGTTTTTGTTCATTAATTTATCTTTTGCTGTGGGCTTTCTCCAGCTGGAGCTGTAAGGCACAAACTTATGTTCAATAGCTCTCAGCAGGATGAGTGGAGATGCTGCCACATGGGATTTTAACCTAAGAGAACGTGGAGTCCCAAGCTGTGACCTGATCGAAACCTATCTGGAAGTACTGGGTGAGAATTCGTCTTTTATTAAGCCAGAGGGCACCCACGGTGGCAGGTCCAGGTCAGACATCATTGGCATGGCAACAGGAGATAACTAGTCAGCAGCTGCTGCCTCTCAAACTCACCCAGCAACTCGTGCAGTTCCGTTACATCGGGACAACTCACTGCTTCATAGAAACATGTTTCCTGAACCTCACAAATCTGAATGCAAATTTTCAACAAGAAATGGAGTAAAAGTGCAATTATATAGTAAATTTACCTAGAAAAATGCATTAGTACTAATACGTAGTGTTTGCTGGTGAAATAGCAACAAGATGGTAAAAAAACTAAGTTTTTCAATATATCAAATATGTATGTGTATTTAGATATGGAGCCACTAGAGAGGATTTTGTACTTTAGTGTCTTTTTACTGATGACATTTATAGTTGTTCTTGCTTTGAACAAAGTCTTTTTCCTTTTCACCAGCATCTTGAAAATGCCAAAAGAAATATTTTTATAGGAATAGGGAGCAAATTGTTTATACTAACATAATGCTTGATAACATGAATTGGTCACTTATATTAAACATGTCATAGTGACCCCAGTAATATGCTAATTCACCTGGAGGATTGAAAACACCCCCCCTGACCTTTAGGAACATACAGTATATGCACATATGCTTGACAAAATAGCACAGAGAGAACTAAATGCTGAGCTGTGTGTCATTCAGATTTACATGTATGAGTCTTTGAAATCATACATATTTGTATGGGGTGTGGTAATTAAGAAAACTATGGATAAGATGGGATGAGGAATTGTCTTTAGGAGAAAAGGGGAAGGGGACATGAGACATAGCATAAGGATAGGGGTGAGGACCCTGGTCCATGTGCCGTGGTCTATTCAGACCACTTACAAGGAGAGAGATAAGAATAGTCAGGGGGTGGGAACAGACTCCTAGCAGAGCTTGAAAGATGGAAAGAAAATCCAAAGACACCTGTGCCAGGCAATCAGGAGGCAGCAGTGCTCTGCGAATATAACTGCAGGCACCGATTAGGTCAAAGGCTGCCCACTGCTTTTCATGCACTGGTGAATCGTACACTCTGGTTTTCAACACCGAAGCTCCCTTTAAAGGCCAAATGCTATTTTGCACTTCCCTGGCTGCTTGAAGTCTTGTTAGCCTTCGCTCATCATTCACTCATCACCAGCCGTATTCAGCAGCCCCAGACCCTGGGGCTCTGTCAGCCTGTCGGGTTTTCAGGGGACTGCAGATCTACTGGACATTTGAAGTTGGGCTTCTGTGAGGCCTCTGATGTGTCTTCAGTCCTCCCTGCTCCAACAAGCAAAACTGGACTTTCCATTTATCTGCATGTTAGTCAAACAACACTAAATCTTTGGAGTCATCATTTTGTTCTGCTTGTATCCCAGGAAGCTTTGCTCCGTTACTCTGAACACACACTGTTGGAAGCAGCACATGGAGTGAGGAAATGGCTCCACAGCCTGCAGCTGCTCCTGCTAATGAGGGCAGCTGTTTGTAATGGTCTTCAATGCAGAGGACCCCATGGAGCCCAGGGCATGGATCTTTGTGAGGGAACTCTTTTGAGGGCTTAGTTTACCTGAGAGCTGACCCCCTGTAATCAGGGTTAAATAAAACAGCCTTTAAAAAATATGTTATAGCCCTGGCTGGTGGCTACGTGGATAAAGTGCTGGCCTGTGAACCCAAAGGTCGCTGGTTCAATTCCCCAGCCAGGGCACATAACCAGGTTTCAAGCCAGGTCTCCAGCCAGGTCTCCAGCCAAGTCCATAGCTGGAGGCAGGTGAAGGGCAACCATACATTGATGGTTCTCTCCCTCCCTGCCTCCCCCCAGGCCCTTCTCTCTGAAAATAATAAATAAAATCTTTAAAACTATATGTTATAGTAACAAAAGGCTAAACATTGATTGATTAATAAATAAACCCCTCTATTCAGGCAACTATACACTCAAATATTTACTATGACCCATACTTCGTATTAGGGATACCAGGGTAAAAGGGTAGATATGCTTTACCCTCTCATAGAGCTTCCAGCATAGTAAGTTAGGGATTTGGAGGATGAGAAAGGTGCCACTGAACCAGGAAGAAAGAGGAGGCACATCAAGGATACTGAGCTAAAAAGCATAAAAAGACTAGGTACTTTAACTAAAAAGTTCAGAGGGCTTTTTTCATTGCTCTTATTATGGAGAGAGGGAGGGAAAGAGAGAAACACCAGTGGGTTGTCTCCTATAAATGCCAGGACCAGGGATCAAACCCACAATCTAGGTTTGTGCCCTGACTGGGAATTGAACCTGTACATCAGTTATGGGATGATGCTCCAACCAACTTAGTCACTCCAACCAACTAAGTCCCACCAACTAGGGCAGTATTTTTATTTTTTAGCTTTTATCTTATTTTATTTTAAAAAAGATTTTATTATTTTTAGAGATGGGGGAAGAGAGAGAGGCAGAAAGGGAGAGAGATATCAGTGTATGGTTGCCTTTCACCTGCCTCCAGTTATGGACCTGGCTGGAGACCTGGCTTGCAACCTGGTTATGTGCCCTGGCTGGGAATCAAACTACTGACCTTTGGGATTGCAGACCAGTGCCTTATCCACTGTGCCACCAGCCAGAGCTCTTTTATTTTTTATTATTTGTATCAGTACTACAAAATACAGCATTCACTTATTTTCAGTTGTAAGTGTGGCAAAAATAGGTGAGTGTGGGAAATAGCTTTTATTCTTGTATTATTAATGATTGTAGTATCTTCCATATGAACAACTGTAAACCTACCTTTGGCCCCACCTTGTACAGTCATGACTATGATTGTTAGAAACAAAACTAATTTGAATTAAATTAAACCAATACACTAGTAGTAAAAGTGATGGAAGTAATTTACCCTAATCTTTAAGGTTAACACACATGACAAAAAGGCAGAATTACAATCAGGTTCAAGAGAATAAAAGCAGAAATTGCAAGGCTATCACAACTGTCTTTTTGAGTCTTGTTTCTTCCTCTCTCTGCATATCTGCTCTTCTTTCAGCAGTTGCCCAAGGCAGATCTGTATTGCAGAACTTGGTTTCTGGGATGCAGATGGTGAAATCGTTGGAATGTAAGATACTTATCAGCCATCACCATGAAGGAAAGAGGGAAGAAACAAAATTTGGCAGAGAAAGAAGTCTGAGGACCTGCTCAACCAGGCTGCCACCAGCTTGACTTGGAGTTCTGGGGCATGTATTGGCCACCAGAGCATTCCCCTCTCAGTGCCAGAGTCAGGCACCTTTATACCCCCTCCTTGGTCTGGCACAGGATTTGGGCTATCTCTTGAGGTGAGAAGAATATGATTTCTTCAGGAAAAGGAGGCTCCAGATGTGTAGAGCTGAATAGGCATGAATGGGAAGCTCTGTGCTGCCCTAAACTTTCAGGTTCTAGAAGGCAGAAGTGTCCCCTTAGTGCTTGTGTATTACTCAAAGTGCTATTAGAAACTAGACAGCCAGGTCACCATCACTATGTGAAGTAGGACACTCAGTAGCCCTGGTGAGATTCTTGATTGGTTTCCAAGCAGAACAAGCAGACAAAATTGGGAGTTTTATAGTTTGGCTGGACAGAAAGAAAGGCTTCAGGTGAGAAGGAACAATAGAAAAGAATTTCATGGCATTTCCTTTTTCAGAGAATGTTAACAGAAAAAATAAATTTCTTCTTAAAACATGTACACAAAGTTGGCAATTTAGTGTCTGCCCTAGTTCAATGACTAATTAGCTATTGTGGCATTGTGGAAGGAAGTTAGATCCTCTGGGCTCCTGGTTTTTAATCTGTGAAACCAGAGATTGGTATAAGATGTCACTTTCATTCTACTGTTTCATGATATCTATAAGAACATAGATGATGACATATTTGGTGTTTGAGCTATTTATCACCAAGATCTGGGTGTTTGCCCCAAGGATTATGTGTGTGTGTGTGTGTGTGTGTGTGTGTGTGTGTGTATTTCAATTTAGGACTTTTCTCATTATAAATATAAGTCATGCATGATAAATAAATAAAGAAGAAATAGAAAAAGAGGGGAAAACATTGAGAAGACAAGTTGAAGTAAGTAATTTATAGGTAGACCTGGATAACAACGGTAGAAACAGTTCTGAAATCCTTGGGTTTTATGGTAGGAAAACTTGAGTTGGAATTTATCTTTTTCCAGTAATTAGTTCAGTGACTGTGAATAGACCACTTAAATCCTCTGAACCATTTTCTTCCCCTTTTACAAGAGGTATGAATAATATCAAACATGTATCTCAAGGGAATGTTGTAAGGCTATAATCAGATAATATATGGAGAAAAGGGATTTATGAGAATAAACTGTAAAGATTCATATACATCTTAGTAATCTGGTGACAATGTCTTCAACCTATAGATAATGATTTTGATGTAGAAAATTTTAATCATTAGCAGCTCTGGGTGGGTGGATTTATAAGACCACTTTTCATAATGACATAGGAACCTAGGATGTTTAGAGCCATTAAACAATTGAGCAAGAGGTAGGGATGCTAGAAACATATAAATGACTCTTCAGATTCACATGACAGTTTACCTAATTTATACTATGTACAGAAAGCAGAGTTAGGGTAAAAAGGATACACTTCCAACTTCCATTTTTTCTGTAGTGTAGCCTTGATTTGACATGTCATCTTTGTCCTGAGTCTGCCATTTCTTACTATTTACTGATAGAGATTTATTTTTACTCCTTAAATAAAACTCAATTCATCAGAGGAATGAAGTAAAAATTCACTCTTAAAGAAATAAAGCCAGCCATAAAAGGAAATCCCTCTTCAAGCCGTAAACTTCATGAAGCCAACCCTTTCAATTAGAACTCATTCTAAGCATCCATGATATTTTCAGCTTTTTCTCAGTCATCAGAAATTTTTATGGAGCAGAAATAAACTCAGTAATGGATTAATAGTTCTGTGATTAATGGATGAGTTGTAAAATCATCATTTTATATCACTGTAGTTTATATACAAAAAGTTGTACAATAATGATAAGTGATGATAATGTTTATAATTTCCTCACCTCCTAATTGATGTATACTGACCAATTTTGCTTTATGACAATAAAACCATGTGAAAATTAAATTAGTAAAAATAAGCATTTATAAGATTGCATTCTCAAGGAAATCCTTTATAAAGCAGACTAATTTTTGTGAAGTAAAAGATTCACTCACAGTTTAAGTGGCTTTTTATAATCATCTTTTGGGAGTTTTAGAAATGAAGTACATTTTGGTTCCTGTTAACATGAAGTCACTTAAAGCTGAGACAAATATTTGAAACAACCTTGTCTAACCTCACTTATCTTTCTGGAGAATCAATCTGAAACCCTGGAAGATAAGGCAATCTGCCCCAAGCTCACAGCCCTTTATTAGTAGAGCCTGAGCCCAAGGTCATGCTTCTGATGCTAACACCAGGACATTGCAGCCCTAGCCCTTTATGCTCTGAGCATGTGCAGTCACTTCCCAAGGGCTCTGGTGCATCATTTATTGTGCTGTCGAGAGAGCACCTTCTCAGCACTTGGTCCTCCAATAGTTATCCCAGTGTACTCAATCGTGCAAGATGTTGACAGGGATGCATGGAACCCCAGTCACAGAATGCAAGATTCACCATTAAGGGAGACTTTAGAAGTCACTTCTTATAGCTCTGTTCCATGTGTGACTGCTTCAAACAAAGTGATCACATGAGCCTTGATGAAGCCCCTCTGAAGACAGAAATGTCCCATTATAGTACAGTTTTACATAATAATTATTAATTTGTTTAAAAGCATAATAGTCTGGCTCAAATTTGAAGATGTTTGGAAGCAGCCATTGTCCTAACCAGTTCTCCTTTCCAGGTAAATATACATAAATCAGTAAACCATTGCTGACATATTTTATCTACTAAAACTCTTTCATCTCAAAATGTATCAGGTCTTTCCTTTACTCCATGGACATTTAAGAACTTGAACATGCATGGCATTATATAAGGGAGGACACCCCCCACCAAAAAAAACAACAGAATTACCTTCTGAAGGGCTGGGCCCTTATAGTACAGCTTCCCCTGCTAGGTGAGTGTTCTAGGAACCCACCGGCATCAGTGTACCAGCTGGTGTTATTGTGAGAGACTGCATTTGGCTTTGGTGATTTTTTAAAAGACGCTTTTAATGTCCGCTGATTTCATGATGGATGATTTATGAGCACACCTGTCCACGTTGAGCTGAGGGTTCAGCGGTTCTTGACCAAAAATGGCATGCTCCCCATGCCCCCCCTTCACGCTACCTGGCCCCAAGTGACGTTTTAAATATCTATTTCCCAGGATGACAAAAAGCCCTCAACGGGAAACATTTTACTGATGTGGAAGAGATGAGACAAAAAATGGCAGAAGCACTAACAGACAGCAAAATTGACAAGTTGGAAAATTGTTTTGAGCATTGGAAAAAATGTCTTAATAGGTGTATTGTATCAAATGGAGAGTACTTTGAAAGTGACTGAACTTTAAACATGTAAGAATAAATACACAATTTTTATATAAATAAATTCTATTTTTTCTTGTCCACCCCTCCCCCTACTCATAAATTGCACTATCATAATGAATTCACACTCCTGTGAAGGGAAAACTTAGGTGACTACATACTTAGATTTGACCATTATCTAAGTTATCCAATGCAGTTTAAAAACAAATGTTTGAGAACATGCACCTGGAAAGTGGAAACAGACAAAGGTTTCCAAAGTGCATGAACCTTATCATACTTGTGGAATTAACTCAAGGACTAGCAATGAAAGTGACTAAAGGATTACTTCTAATTTGCTAATTTTAGAGATGGGGAAATGGAGCCTCAAAGAAGTGACTTCTCCAATGTTCTACAGATTCTTTGAGATAGAACTGAGGGAAATAGGGAGACTTTGCTGAGAAACTGGGGTTTTAACATGCCCACAAAGACTGGGAAGGAATTCAATGACCAGCAAGGGGTGGACGTTACTTTAGATAAAGGGGACAGCTAGTGCAAAGCCTGCACACAAGATACTTTAAGAGTTGTCAGTTCAGCGTGGTGAGGTCATGTAGCACCAGGGAGGAAAGTCACTCTTAGTAAAAATACAAAGTAAAAATTTCTAGTGCTTTCTTTGTTGTCTGGTTTCAATCCTCTCTAGCCTTCACGGTTAGAGAATTTTTTGTGAAGACTTTTTAAATTTATTTTTAGAGAGAGGAGAGGGGACGGGGAAGAGAGAGGGAGAGAAACAGTGATGTGAGAAAAACATCTCTGGGTTGCCTCTCTCATGAACCCTAACGGGAATGGAACCTGCACCCCAGGCCAGTGCCCGGACCGGGAATCCAACCTGTGACTTTTTGTTTTGCAGAATGATGCCCAACCAACTGAGCCACACCAGTCAGGGCTGTCAGACAATTCTTTCCTCTGACTAACCTCATTCACTTGCTATCATCCATGAGAATTATAGGCAAGAAATGGATATAATGGCTTTTCATTCCTTGTTTTTGCTCAAGCAAATATATCTTCAGAATCACATGATAGTTTTTCTCATTTATACCATGCAAAGCATAAGGGAGCAGACAAGTCTTTGCTTCTTTCCCATCTGATCTGGTAGAGAAATGAGGCTCAGGGGTGAGAATCTAAGAGGCCAGCTCTATATGTGTCACTACCATTAAGCTTCTTGGGCCTCTGTGTGGCTGATATTTCATAGAAAGTAAATAAATGCTACCCTCTGCTGTAAATATGAGTGTACACTCAGGAGGAATAAAGGTGAAATCCTGTCTGCTTAAAAACAAAATAGTTACGTGAAGCCTTAAAAGCCTATAATTTACCCAGGAGCTATAAAGCATCTGTACTTTCAAAATAACCAAAACAAAGAAATGATCTATTTAAAAGCCATAAGCATTACAGACTTTTAGCTCCAAATGACACCTTCCATTAAAGTGGGAGGAAGCCGCTTGGATGTGTTGCACAGATAAACAAATGTGGTGCTTGTGAGCCCCCTGGAAGCTTTGAGGTACCCGAGACCTGTAATTCACCATGAGGAAGAGCAAATCTCAGAGAAAACGGGGGTGTCTGCTTCTGAGCAGGCAACTGCACAGTTAGCCACAGGGAGGGACGTGGATCTGGGGAGGGCATGCCCTGTTAATGACCTCATTTTCATCATGGCAAGGTGGGCCGTTTTTCAAGTGTTACTCTGAAACAATGGAATTTGGATATTTAGATACCTTTGCAGAGTAGGGAGGTGGCAATTTTCTTTGTGAGTTGTTTTGTTTTCTTCTCTTCTGGAACCACAGCCCCCACTGCAATACACACACACACACACACACACACACACACACACACACACACTATAAATTTTGGACAGTCAATTTATGAGACAAACCCTCATCTCTGCTGTCTCTCATATTAAACACTGAGAGTTATGGCTACCTTCTAAAGATATTCTAAAATAACCCTCAATAAATCTTGGAAATCAACATTTTAAAATGAATTTATTTATTGACCCAACCCAGCTATCACTGTGTGCCACAATACTTGCTCCAGAAGACCTTCTGGAAGGCTACAAAAGGAGATAGATATATGGACAAAACCGAAGAATACAGCAGAGTTGTAAGTGCAGGCATTGCTTTTTAGGTTTTTGTTTTTTCTCATTTTTGCTTTGCTTTAGAGAAAGAGAGGAAGAAAGAAAAACATCAAGTTGTTGTTGCCCTTATTTATACATCCGTTGGCTGATTCCTGTGTGTGGGAACAATGATCTATCAACTGAGCTCCCCAACCAAGGAACAGTCATGGAAGAATAGACATAGAAGTGAAAAGAGGATCTTCATGGAAACCCCTTTGGCATTTGGCTTCACAGCCTCCCCCATGCTCCTGGTTTTATGGCGTTTTCATTCCTCTCCAGACCCTCACTGCTTCTCGCTGTCCCTGTCTCCAATGTTACCTCCCTCAGAGTCTGAAAATGATTTCCAAGTTTTACACAGAGATATGACTGTCGGGATGGGTGGGAGTCGGGGAGTATAATTTCAGGTGTTACCCAATGAGTACCAATGGGTAAACAGTGTGTCTGTGCAGGGCATACAGTTAGGCAGGGAGCAGACATCAGGCCCCTGTCCAGGACCCTTTACCAGTCTGTGCTGACGTGTAAAGCTGGCACTGACTGCACGGGTCATGCGGCTATTTCTACTTTGTGGCAAACACTGGTGGCTGTAGGACCTTTTGCTCTATCCTCACATGCTGATGGGTAACTCAGCTCCTTGCTATGATTCTCTTCCTTGAAGAATCTGGGGAGTGTGCAGGAAGTAGCTTACATATGCTGAAGAATAAAACACATCTGATGTCACCTGCCATTTACTGCTGTATTTCTCCTCCGTTGTCTTGTGGATCTTCTGTGTTTTCAATGATTTCAGAAGCTGATGGTGCTTCCTGTACAGGTTGTCCTCTGATTGGAGGTTATTCCATCAGGATCTATGACAGGGATGTAACAAGTTGCCTTACCCTGTTCAGATACAGTAGCCATAATCTGTCTAGCAAAACATATAGACTAACAAAGACATTCCTTCCACCAGTTAATGTGTTATATTAAAAAATCTTTCATTTTTCAAGATTAAGCACGTCCATTTTATTTTCTGAGAAATCTGAATCTAAAACTTGGGTCAATTTCCCTTAATCGTCTAAACCACAATCCACATCATTGACTGACATCTCTTTCTCTTCATTTTCCTTCCAGGAGAAGCCATGTCTCCCTCATTTTGGGCTCTCAGGTCCGAGAACAGATCTGTGAATAGCAAGCACTAGTACCTGTGGTGGAATTGATCCAATCCCCTATTCTTTTAGGGCTACCGGAGCACTTTTCCAGAATGCCCTCCACTTTCCATTAGTCTACATATTTCAACTACTTCTACACTTAATTTAAAGTTAATCTCTCATTAGAAATCAATTCACTCTGTGGTCATAGTCCCTGTTACCAAAGTAGTAATATATGTATTTAATAAAATGATGCACTTACAGATTCAAAGATATTCCATCATTGAATAAGATGTTATTTTTAAGACCATTCATATAAGACAAGTTGGTATATATCAAGGTTACTTTGAACTTAGACATTTTGCAATACCTTTATTTATTTATTTGGTTTAGTTTTCTTTTTTATTCATTATTGATCAGAATATTCAACAATTGTAAAACTGAATCATTTAGATTTCTCATATTTTCCCTCTCCTTAATTCTGCTTTCCTTCTAGTGGAGCTACTGATACCTTTGGGGTCAGGGGGAAGGACTTCAATTTTACTTTTATTTTTTTAAAGATTCTATTCATTATTTTTAGAGAGATGGGAAGGGAGGGAGGAAGAAAGGGAGTGAAACATCAATGTAGGGTTGCCTTTTGAGTTCCTCCGGCTAAGGACCTGGCTGAGGACTTGGCCTGCAACCTGGGTATGGGCTCTGACTGAGAATCAAACCAGTGACCCTTGGGTTCATAGGCTGGCACTCAATAAAGTGAGCCACACCAGCCAGGGATGTTTTTATTTTTTAAATCTTTATTATTTTTTTTTTCTATTATCATTGTGTCTGCTTATAGCCCCTCTCCCCAGCAATCGCTCTGCAATAGCTTTAAAATAGCATTTGGTATACACAAAAAATCTGCGTAGAACTGTCATAAGATATACTAAGAGTCTCCCAATAAATATTTTGACTGATTCACTCACTCTCACTGTCCCTTTATTTGCATTCCTTGGTCTTGGTCAAACTATTTGAAAGTAAATGAAAATACCCTAGGAAAAACAATTAAACATTGATTTTTTAGTAAGGTTTCAATTATTAAATGACACAGTCTTAGACAAGTGATTATTTGTAATATTTCTGAGAAACACCCTATAATTTACATATATACATATTACACTCTATAGTTATATATCTCATAATATTTATGTATAATATATAAATAGATTTTTACAATGAATCAATATATATTGTAAAAATATTTATAATTCTTTAAAATAATGATGGCTATGATTAGCATTTCAAATGTTTTGTTGTTGATTAATTAAGCAAACATCTGTTTGACAAGGTAGTTCTGTACCAGCAGAAATGCAAAACAGCTTAATTTGCTAACCTACAGTAGGTTAACCTTAAAGTAAAACAAAATAACACAATAAAATAATTGTAATTTACTACTGAAATCATTACAACTCTGTTTAACTCCTTCCTGTAGAGAACTTGCTGTCCTAGGCATTTATTTATCCCATAATCAAATATCCCTACATGTTTTCCTTGTATAGTACAGAAAAGTGCTGAAAATTCCAATGTGATATTAATTAGAATCAAACTGAATCATTTCTCTTAAAAACTATTTATTTTTCAAACTGAATTTTCAACATCTATGAGTATCAAAAAGTACATCAAACCACATTGATTAAAATAAAAATTTCATTAATTACTGCATAAAGTAACTATATTAACACTTAGTAATGTAGCCGTATAAGTAAATGTGAATTTGTTTTTTGTGAAAATGCAAGATTTTTTAATGTAATACATTAACTGGTGGGAGGAATTTCTTTATTAATCTATATGTTTTGGTAGATTATGATCACTGCATCTAAACAGGGTAAGGCAATTTGTTATGTCACTTTCATAGATCCTGAAACACTAATACAAATATATATACAGGTAGGGAGAACACACATATATATATATATGTTCATAGAAGTACTAGTTACAAAGCCAAAATCTGGAAACAGCCTAAGTGTCTATCAGTAGATGAGTGGATAAAAAAGCTATGGTACATTTACACGATGAAATGCTATGGAACAATAAATAATAAGAAGTACCTCTTGCCTTTTGTGACAGCATGGATGAACCTGAAGAATATTATGCTAAGTGAAATAATACAGCCAGTAAAAGACAAATATCATATGATCTCATTTATATGTGAAATCTAGTGAGCAAAATAAATTAATGAATAAAATAGAAACAGATGCATAGATACAGGAAACAGACTCACAGCTTTCAGGGGTAGGAATATGGAGGACTGGATACAAGAAAGGAAAGGAATTAAGCCAAAGAACATACATACATGACTCATGAACATGGACAACAGATTGCTTGAGGGACAGGTGGAGGTGGACAAAGGGAAAAAAAGTAGGGGAAACTGTAATAGCATAAACAATAAAATACAATTAAAAATAAAATAAAAGTGACATTTGTAACAGGCTGAAATAAAAAATAAACCACAGGTAAGCTAGTTTAAGAAGCACTGCCTTCACCAGTTTCAGGCAGCTTTCGGGTAAGAAACAGATTTGCATTTCAGGACTGCAGAGTTCATTTATATCCTTGTGCCCTCTCCCACACTCCACAGAATACAAGCCCTCACCCCTAATGCTATGGAATCTGCATTCACACACCTAGGCCATTGACTGGTATAGGATGTTGTTAGGAATAACGCCAACATAAAATAAAACATTTGGTGCTACTTTTCTTGAACTGCCAAAAAAAGAACGCGGGAAAATAATTCCATTTTTGTTGCTAAATCCACTATCAATTTAAAAATAAATTTACTATCAATTACTATAAGGCTAAGAAACTTAGATATCATCAAATGTCAGGCTTAATTTTGAATATAAGTTAGTTTTTAGTTCTATATGCAGTCTACAATATGTCACCTTTACAGGGCATATCTATGCAAGCAGGTTTTCAAAGAAGTATAATTAAGCACTGGCAAATATAAATGGATTTGAATTGGATCACTCTGAATATATTATCAGGCGAAAACTATTAACATTTAGGTTTATTTAAATGCACCGCTGTTCACCGCTAGGTAGCATGAGCAATACTGCCTTTCAGTGTTAGAAATTACATGGATCAATTTAGCCAACAAGCCAGTTTCAGTCTTCTCAGGCATATCATATACAATTTTATACAATAAATGTATAAAAGTGCTGTAACCTCGGGACACACCTTGCATGGGGCAAATACTGGCTGCTGAAATGAGAAACAGGCACAGCACACAAGAAAAACAATGCCTCCTTGTTCTGTCCATGGGCTGCAGAGAAATATCAAATTAATTCTTTAGGTGGCAGCAGCATTCTGAAGACTGGCTCAGTAAAAAGAATATCTGCTTTGCACAAGGAAAATCCAAAACAAAATCAATTTTGAAAAACAAGCTTTCTTCCTTTTATGTGTGAGATGTTGGAATTTCGTCACTGCACAAAAACATTTTAGGATTTTTTAAAAACCAATTGGATACAGAATTAATGCCCACAACAGAACAGTAGCAATTCAACCTGGTCAGGTCTTCTACCTTGGAAAAGTGCACAGTTATCTAGTATTTTATTTCAGTCAAAGAAAGAAGGTATGAGGAAATGCAAATCTCCTCTCCATGTGACCGTTGATGTCTGAAATTAAGCTGTAAAAAAATCCCTATAATTTTCTTTAAGACCTTGATCACAGTTAAATACACAATTCTTTGGATAATTTAGCATTTAACGGACTAGATAGGCATCTATAATTTTAGAGGCAGAAGACACATTAAAGTTCTTATGTTGCTGTCCTTTCATTTATTCTCCCTTTGGATGAATTTCTCTCTTTACTTTTCATTTTTACATAATTTTTTCTACCCCATGTTTCCTGTCTTCCTTTGTATTCTGAGCCACATCCACAATTTTACATCTGTCTATATCGAGCAGGAATAAAATATTTGGGATTTTTTAAATTCACAAGGAAAATAATTTTGTAGGAGCTTTTCCTAGGGTAGGGAATTGGGTGAAAAGTAAAATTTATTTCACAGCTATATGTTATTTTTTTTTTTTAAGGAATAATATGACCTTGGTATTGATAGATAAAGCCTGGAGCATTTTATAAGGAAGAAAGATATAATTTAAAAATTAGAAACATGTCACTGATTAACATAATTTTAAGTTTCCACGAGCAATTTTGGGAGTAGTTTCAGGAGCCCAGATGAGGAGGAAGGTGAAACAAAGTTCCTGCCATAGGATGGATTAGGTTCTTGTTCTATGGCTGTAGAACAATTAGGATGGGCTGTCTAAGCAAAATTGTCAGTGAGTCAAATCTTGTGCTGGGTATAGACAAGGACATTATAAACATTTCAAAAGGAGAATGTTTTTCTCATAGCAGCTCTTGCCTAAAATATCAAAACTTACTTTCTTATTTTATTACAACCAAGTCTAAGATGCTGAAGCTGATATTGGACCATGAACTTGGATGCTAAAACACCCGAGCAATACTGGAACTAACTGAATATTTTCCTGACCAGGGAAAAAAAGACATTTTGCCTCTTTAAACCCACCAATGTTTAAGGATCTGATTAAAGTCCTTTCATTTCCAAGATGCCTTTTAGAGCTTGTTCCTAATCCTTTCTCAGATTGCCCAAATTCCTAGCTTTAATCACACGTGCCATTTGTTCGGTGACTAACAATGGATTTATCTGGTTAGCCTCTCTTGGATTTTGATTCTGCCTTGTAATCTAGCTCTCCAGTGGCTTTTCTCAAATTCATACCATATAAGAGTTGTTCTTTTCTTCCATTCATCTTTTTATTGTCTGCGGTAACTCAAGTGGTCCAATTGTTTAGTTTAGTAAGTTTGTTGAGCACCTCTGATGAAGGGCCTTCATGGCAAGCTCAGGTGTGTGTCATAATCAGGTGTCTGGATTATAAACTTGATCATATGAAACCTGCAAAGTTCAACAGCTTAAGACCACAAAGGTTTATTTCTCCCTGAAGCTACTATCTGCGACAGGCAGTGTGGGAATCCTGCTGGCTCATGGACCCAGGCCTCCAGAGCCAACCCTATCTGGGGGAGCATAGTTTCAACCTGGGTCCAGAGAAGGGAATGATGCTCTCACACTAACTAAATGTTTTCCACCTGGAAGTGATATGCAAAATATCTGCTCACATTCTGACTGGCAATACAAGTCACACAATCACATCTTATAGCAAGGATGCAGAGGAGCACAATCCTACTATATTCTCTGTAAGAGAGCTGGAAATATTTGCAATAAAGATACATGGGTCACATACTACCTCAGCACGAGCAAAACACAGCTTCGCATGGTTACCCAGTCATCTATTTATAACACCTATGATACCTTTTTCACATAAACTATTGAAATGTTCATATCTGTCCAATCACCTAGCATTGAATTCTCGATTCTGTATATATTCTTCTAATAATCAAATGTTTATTAGACTCACTGATAGTGAAGGATGACTGCATTGTAGTGCCAGCTTGCTCCTTCCTAATATGCTCCAACAGTTAAACCACATAGTTCAGCACTAGTTAAAGCTTAATGACAATAAAGAAATGTTGAATGTAATTATGTCACTGTCTAGTCCCTGGAAGGTAGAGGCCATTAACACAGAAGAGAAAAATAATTTAAAACTGGTAATAATCCTCTTAAACTTGTTTTGAGAGGTTACTTAAAATAAGATGTGAATTAGTTTGGAAAATATGCTACCTAAAACCTGGGCTAAAGGCAATGTTTATACTGTGATTAATATTCAAAATAATGTAAAATACATTAAGAGCACTAACAGCCCTAGAATGCACAGGCTTTGGGACAATGCTTGCACCTGAGTGCCTGTGGGGGGAAAAAAGCCTTGGCATCTGCATTTAATTGGAAATTGCCTGTTGCTTTTGTTCCATAAAAAGTAATTTTATAAAAGACATATGTATTAGGGGGAAAAAGGCAAAAGCAAATCTCCAATAAAAACAAAACCTTCAGGCGTTGCTTCCCCTACATAGATATTGGTTCTGTAAATCCAGTGTTGCCTTGTAAAGTTAATGAGGCTCCTCCAAGCCTTTAAAATGACTACACTGTGGAATCCACCTATAAATGGAGGTTAACTGTACTGTGGGCTTATTATACTTGCTCTGCTAACAGTCCCATAAAAACCTGGGCTAAGTGAACAGAGACATTAAATATTTTGTTGCGTATATTCTAGGGCTACCATGAACTGGGCCGTACTGTAAGGTCACCACATATAAGGCCTTTAGTGAAAAGGAAAGGAAAGAAATAATTTCCAAAGTAATACAAGGTAGGGGAAAACCTGAAAGCAGTAGATAGACATTCAATAGCAGGATAATTTAGGAGAGAGGAACAAGGAATTGGACAAAGAAAAGATAGGGGGAGAGGGAGAAAGAGACTGTGTACCATGATAAGCTATCTCTGTAGTAAAAGACCTGTATTGTAACTGATAGTTCAAGGAACCTACATTTTTTTTGAGGTGTGTGTCTAAACTATTTTTTAATAAAATTTATCATACCTACATGAAAGGACCCATGTCCTAAATGTACAACCCAATGCATTAAACAACAACAACAACAACAACAACAAACACCTATGTAATCAACACCCACACAAAAATTCAGAATATTTTCAGAAACCTAAAGGCTTTCTCATTTATTTCCTCCACAATTCGCTACACCTTCCCACATCCTATATCTATATTTTAAGTTCTAGCTCCATAGATTACTTTTAGCTATATTTAAACTTTTATAAAAAATATAATTTTGCCCTGGCTGATAGCACAGTGGATAAGGCACCAGCCTATGAACCCAAAGGTCAATGGTTCGATTCCACAGCCATAACCAGGCTTCAAGTCAGGTCTCCAGCCAGGTCTGTAGCTCAAGGCAAGTGAAAGGCAACTATACATTGATGTCTCTCTCCCTCTCTGCCTCTTGCCCTTCCTTTGTCTGGAAATAATAAATAAAATTTAAAAAATATATATATATGTATAATTTTATGAAATGTACTCCTTTGTATCTTTTTAAAAAATCTTAACAGTATGTCTTTGAGATTCATTCATACTGTCTATAGTATTCATTCATACTGTCTTATGTAGTTATCATTTTTTCTCATGGTTCTATCATATTCTGTTCTATGAATATACCAGAACTTGCTTATCCATGGACTTACAGTTTGGTTCTAATTCAAGTCTATCCTGAATTCTGCTCCTACCGACCTTCTGGGATATGTCTTCTAAGGGACAAAGTTGATCCTTGAACAACATGGGTTTGAAGTATGCTGGTCCACTTATATGTGGATTTTCTTCAGTAAATATAATACATGTTTTCTCTTTCTTATGATCTTCTAAATAAAAATTTTCTTTAATTTACTTTTTGTAAGAATACTGTATATAATACATATAATAGACAAATTATGTGCTAATTGACTGCTCATGATATTGGTAAAGCTTCTGGTTAACAGTAGGCTATTTATTAAGAATGAAGTTTTAAGGGAGTTGAAAGTTATACCCAAAATTTTGGCTGCATGAGGTTGGTGCTCCTAACCCCAGATTGTTCAAAAGTCAACTATACACATTCTTTTGGGGTTTGTAGCTAGTAGTGGAATTTGGAGACCATAAGGTATGTATATGATCAGCATCAGAGGATGCTGTCAAACAAGTTTCCAATTTGACAGTATATTGTCAGTATATTTACATATATATTTTAATCTAGCTAGTCTGATTACACATTGCTTCTTATTTTGGTCTTGATTTGCATTTTTAAAATAACTACTGCAGTTGAGCACCTGTTCAGAACTTTATCACACTTCAGTATTCTCTTTCGGAAGTTTCTCTTTCAGATCAACCATTTTGGAGAGATTGTCTGTGTTTTTATTGATTTGTAGGTACTCTTTATATATTCCAGATATATTATTTGTCAGGTAAATGTATTACAAATATCTTCTCCAACATTGCACCTTCCTTTCACTCTCTGATATTGTATTCTTAAAGGTACAGGTGTTGATTAATTGTAAAGAAGACCAATTTATCCAATTTTTCACTTGACTGTTGCTCTTGCATAATTTTAAGAAAATTGTGCCCACCTGAATATCACAAAAGATTGGCAGTTCAGAAGCTATATTGCTTCACTATTCACCTTTATCTGCAATTTATTTAGAATTTGCTTTTATTTCTGGTGAGAAGGCAAGATCAAGGTTTAGGAGTTTTATCCCATAGAGATGTGTAGTGGATGCAGCACTCCTTCCTGAAAAGACCACCATTCCTCTCCTCTCTTCCCCTGGGCCTGCACTGGTGTCACACCTTCCTTTCTCTTCATCAGCGGATCCTATATGTGTAGCTCTGTTCCTGGAATCTCTTTCCTGTTCTGTTGATTTATTTAGCTATCTTTACACAATGATTATGTTGTGTTCACTATATAGCTCTATAATACGCCTTTCCAGCATATGTCCTTCATCTTTTTTCTGCTTCTTACTCACTATTCTTGGCTTGTTCCATTACCATGTAAATTTTAGACTTTGCTTGTCAATATCCACATGTTAAAAAAAACAACAACAACAAAAAAATGGACCATTGGATTAAATCTTTTATAAATGATGTTTTAAAACTTCAGTTCCACCTGTTTGCTGCTATTATTTTGAAATATAATTATACTTCAATTATTTAAATAATTAAAGTGGTTATATTGGCCTTGTATTATATATTGATTTATATATTGATTCTCATCATTTATCTTCTAAAACTTCTATATTTTCTATATAGATAGTCATGTTGTTTACTTATGAATTTGTATGTTTCTTTATTGTATTGATTAGGGTCTTCAAGATAGTTTTGAATTTAACTAATAGTAGCAGACATCTTCATTTTAATTATGATAGCTAGGATAAGCATTCAATTGTTCTCCATAAATGTAATGATTACTATATATAATGATTACCTTTGTTTTTGTAGATTGCTTTTAAAAATATCATATAAAATAGTTCTCTCCTAGTTTTAGTTTGTTAAGAGGTTTTAGGTCTTTTGTTTTCTTAAATCATGACTAGGTATTGGATTTGATTTTAAAAGTTCACATCTATTAATACAATTATGGCATTATGTTAATGTGGTAATTTTAATTGATTACTCTTAAAAAATAGTTGGCTTTTTTAAAAATTGAAATTATTCAGATTTTCTAAATTTCTTTCTATGTTAGATTTCTTATGTTTTCTTTGAGTTATCTTTTTTCACTTAAAATTTCATACTTACTAGCAAATATCTGTTATAGTTATATCTATTAATATTTTAAGTATATGTAGTAATGTATACCTTTTGAAATTCTCTCTTGTACCTTATTTTTTATTTATAAATTTTTGGTTTTCTGTTTCTATTTTCTTTCTTTTACTTTTATTAGTTCTTAATTTGCTATACTTTTAAAAATTTTCTTTAGCTAAATCTTTACAACTTAAATTTCTAGCTTTTTTATTTTCTAAAATAAGTCTTTAAGGCAATAATTTTCCTGTAAGTACTTTGTTAAATGCATACCACTAGTTTTGATATATCCTGTTTTCTTTATTAATCATTTAACACGTATCCTAATTTTTCTTGTTTTTAATTGGACAGTAGAGTATTTAGAATTGTGTTTTCTTAAAATGTTCAAACATTTGTTATTTTCTATTTTAGTCCATTATAGTCAATAAAAATAGTATATGTTTTAATTTGTTTTGCAGTTTATTTGCTTTATGACTTAACATATTATACATTAATTGTGAAAGTTCTATGGTTATTTAATATAGATGTAGCATTTGATATGACCTAATTGAAAATCAATTAGATAATTTTGATAAGTGTTTTTCAGTTCCTATATATATCTACTAATTCCTTGTCAGCTTGTCTAGCAATTGGAAGATAGTGGTTTTTAAACTTATCATTGTGAATTAGACTTTTCTAATTGTTATTCCTTTATTTTACATTTTCAGAACACAAATTTATGATAGTTATATTATTTCCTATTGAATTAGCCACTTTTATTATTATTATATGACCCCATTTATATCTAGTAATAATTGTTGCCTTAAAGACTTCTTTGCCAATAAAATTAGCTACAAAGTTTCTGTTATTACTTGCATAGTATACCTTTTTGATCCTTTTAATTTTAACTTTTTGAGTCATATGTAATATGTGCTTTGTTAAAGAGTCAAATATTGTTTGTTCCTTTTTTATCTATTAGTTAGTGTATTTATTTTTACTCAGCCTGATAATCTTTGTGCTTTAATTAAAATATTTAGCTTATTTATACTGTTTAATTATGGCTATATTTGGGCTTAAGTTTGTAATCTAGTTTTTTTTTTAAATCTAATCTATTCTTTGTTTCTTTATTTCTTATTTCTCCTTTTTTTTGGTTAAATATACATCTATGTTACTGGCTTATTTGGTTGTAATAACATTATTTAACTTAATAATTATGTATTCTGTTTTCCTCTTTGGCTATTTACTTTTATCCTGGGGCTCATAACCAACATTTTAATTTACTGGATTCTTCCTTAAATTAGTACCTGTAATTAATACTTCCAGTATTTCATGAATAATATAAGGATTTTACAATACTTAAATTCATTTACTAGCCTTACTGTTATTATATTTTTATCCTACATACATTTAAAACCCACAAAACATTGAAAGCAGCCAATATTTATTTTGATTTTTCCAAATATTCACCTTTTTATTGCTTTTCAATGAATCTTACATTACCATACTTCATCCATGATCATTAGCAAGCTATACATATAACACTCTTTAAGGGGTAATTTTAGTCTACTGGCAATGAATTCTTCCAGACATTATTTCCCTTTGATTTTTCAGTGATATTAGCTATGTAAAAATCCCTATGTTTTTAGTTTCAACACCTTAAATGTTCCATTCTTTTTTTTTTTTTTAGATTTTATTTATTATTTTTAGAGAAAGGGAAAGGGAGAGAAGAGAGGGAGAGAGACATCAGTGTGTGGTTGCCTTTCACCTGCTTCCAGCTACAGACCTGGCTGGAGACCTGGTTTGCAACCTGGTTATGTGCCCTGGCTGGGAATTGAACCAGCGACCTTTGGGTTTGTATGCCAGCACCTCATCCACTGTGCCACGAGCCAGTGCTTAAATGTTTCATTCTTATGTCTGGCTTATTTCTTTCTGTCGTAAAGTTGGCTTTAAGAATCTTATTTCTCCTTTGAAAGTAATGCAATATTTTTTGATAGCTTTTAAGATTTCTTTTAGTTTTCACTGTTAGCGGTTTGTCTATGATGTGCCTAGATATTTGTTGTTTCTTTGTTTGCTTCTTGGCATTTACTAAAATTATTAAATCTATGGCCTAAACTTTTCTCTCACTTTTGGCAAATTTATATCCAATACTGCTTTAAATACTGGTTCAGCCCATTCCCTATTTCCTTGTAGTGTGTGTGTGTGTGTGTGTGTGTGTGTGTGTGTGTGAGATTATACAAAGACAGAGCATGGTTTTTATCTCTTTTGTGTGTTTCTTATGTCTTGCAATTAATCTTTCTAGGTTCACAACTAAAACTCTGAAGTGTTTGCCTGGGCCCCTTTTACTTGGTGGGAATTTGAATCTAATTTTTTATCTTCCCAGAACAGGGCTGCAGTATTCTCTATGTAGGTCTTCAGTTTCTTAGCAGCTACTTACTGTTTGGTTTCAATGTGTTTTGTTCTGCATTCCTGAGAAAGCTTTGAGAGACCAGTGTGCACAGAATGCTGGGCTCCATAGCTCTCTTTGCCCAGGGATCTTGGTCCCTCAAGTTCTGATTTCTTAATAGCCCTGAACTCTACTTTTGCATGTACCTGCAGGAAATTGGCAAATGTGCCAAGAAGCAGCAGCAGAGAGGGCAAGGTTCACCTGATCACATTTCCTGTCTCTCTTGGAACTTAGTTTTCCCCAGTCCTTTGGTTTTTTTCCAGGGCTTTTGAGCAGCTGTAGTATCTATTGCATCCAGCTTTTATAATTGTTCTCAGTGGAATAGCCAGTCTGATCCCAGCTATTCTGGTAATAGCCAACAACAAATGCCTCATCTCTTCTTTTATAAAGTAATAGTTGACAAGAATATGGCCCTGTTATAGTGCTACATGCTGAAGAAGTATCTCTGTAAAAGTGTCAAGATTAAGGGTATATTGGGTATATAATGCTTCTAAATGCCATGAATTGTTGGACGATAATTTAATCTTAAATTATCACTATTTACAGTAATCTATGTTGTAGTAAAAACAATTGTAACATATTTTTCAACTGCCTATAATTAATAATTGACTCTACTAATCCTTTCTTGCTTACTATCAATTAAAGGAACAAGATAGATATATATTTGGGCTCCTAATATTTGAGTAACCAGAAGACATTTTTTTGGCTACAATTTTGAATTCTATGAAAAATACAAAGCTGACCCAATCAATTAGCTCATCTCAAGGATTACAAATCACCATCCAAACAGAAACCTCAATCCCCTGCCTTTTGGGGATGCCCCATAATAACTATGCCATGAACAAAAACAGAAAGAAAAAACAGAATAGGGAGTCAAGGTGAATCTACCCAGGCCACCAAACTCAGATCTCTTTCTACCAATGTACATTCACTTTTCAAAAATAGATGTCTCTGCTGGCTTACATTGCATGTGACAATTCTATTATTTTGGTTTTAGATAAAATTACAAAAAGAAAAACAATTTTAGAGGTCTAGAGGGAAAGATATAGTTTATCTATAGTTTAGGAGTCAAACTGAAACTTGCCAGCCATCCCTGGCCATGTGGCTCAGTTGGTTGGAGTGTCATTCCACGTAGCCAAGGCTGAAGATTTGATTCCTGGTCAGGGAACATATCTAGGTTCCAGGTTTGATCCCCAGTTGAGACACCTTTGGGAGGCATTGATGTCTCCCTCTCTCTTTTTCCCTATCCCTCTCTTTCTTTTCCTCTCTCTCTAAAAATCAATGGGAAAATGTCCTTAGGTAAGGATTAAATAAATAAATCAAGGAAGGAAGCAAGAAAGGAAGGAAGAAAACTCACTGGCCACATTGAACTTGTGTCTGTAAATAAGTTTTGTGGTGCACAGCCACATTCATTTGTTTACATATTGTGTACGACCACTTTCACGCCATAGCTACAAGATTAAATCATTATGCTACAGACTGTGTGTGGCCCACAAAGGTAAAAATACTTTCTGTCAGGTCCTTTACAGAGAATATTTTCTGAGCCCTACATTAGAGACTAACACTGGACCTTAAATACTTAGGTTAAAGATAAGACACTGTTACTCTGGGGAAATTTAGGAGACAGCATTCCTAGGTTTGAGAGGAATAGTTAAACACCAAAACACATAACTCAAAAAAGAATCTGCTTCCTCATGAACATTTTACTGCTCCATCATTACATCTACTTGCTTGCTGCATGGCTTACCATTTACAAGCTATAATATCCCCAGGTATAAATGCAGACAATAAAATAATATTCTTAATGGCATTGTAGTGATGATTAATGAAATGGTGCCTATAAAGTGCTTAGGACACTGTTCAATGGGTAAATGCTCAATAATGTTTTTTTTATCTCTTATTTCTCAAAATCTTCTCAAAGGACACACAAAAAATACTTTCTAGGGAGAGAGATAATAAATATTATTTTAATCAGTGAATTTTGACTTGGAGAAAATTCACTTCTAGCACGCTATCTACGGATATCAATAACCTTGCTTCCTTTGCCCTACTTGAAGATTCTTAATGACCAATGGATAAGCACTAATGTCCCTTTCAGTATTCAGGTCAAGCAGGAAAGGAGTTATGTTGCAAAATAATTTCTCTTAAACACATACTCACTTTTAAGTATGACCTAATCATCAGGATTTATTTTTGCAAATTTAATGGAATTTTACATCTTCAAGAAAATTGAGTAGACATTCAGAAATACCCTCCATGTATTTTGCCAATGAAGACAGTGAGATCCAAAGGCACAGTGATATTTTATGGATTATTGGAGAACTGGAGTCATAACTGGCTATACAGGACCTGTGTCACATGACTCTTCAGCTGGTATTCACTCTTCTGTCTCTGACTCTCCTATTACTAATGTAGCAACTTTTTCAAGATTTATTTTTCTTTTTTTGTTTCCAATAAATTCATTTTTTTTCTGTTGTTGTTTTAATCAATTATCCTGAAATTCAGTGTTTAGAAGCATATAATTATGTCTTGATTGCTATTTGTTTGAATCCAATAATGCTTTTAAGTCTTTTAAAATTCAACTTTTCCATTTCAATTGGCTTAGCTCTTAATTGAAAACAATTATTCATTTTTTATTCAGAGAAACTAAAATAAGAAATGTGATTAAATTCTTCACTGCAATGACATGACATTCATTTGATCATTTTTAAGTAATGTTTCCCTCTTTTACATAGGATTCCTATAAGGGTGCTGTGAGAATTAATGATAAAATGTAGTACAAGATAGCTGAAGGCTGAGGAGGAATTGACCGTATAAGTATAAAATATTACTAGTTTCATGCTTAGATGCTTGATAACTGAGTTAGTTTTTACAAGTTTCTCAGCAGAAGGAGGAATTCAATTTAGTCTTCTTGTAGGCTGCTGGTTATATGACCATTCTCCATGGTCATATGGCCCTGGCCCACTGGAATGGAGCTAGCCATTCCGAAGCCACATCCTTTTATATCCAAGGAGCTATTTATCAGGGTGGCATACTTACAAAGGAGCAGGTAAAACATTCTGCAATGCAGAATGAGCAGGGTGCAGCAACCGTATGTACATTCTTATCTTCTGACTCTATCTCACAAGTTAGTCAAGAACACATGACATAGAGATCCAGCTTGGGATCTGGAGCCAGATAGCCTGGGTTCTAATCCCTGGTAAAACGTGTTTGAATAGTAGTGAGGAAATCATTAATATAGAAATAATTTTTTCATCTATAAATCAGTAACTATCCCAGAGAGTCATCAGGACTGACTGAATAGGAAACATATGTAAAGGAATTAGTCAGTCCCTGGCACATAGTAATCACTCAGGAAATGTTAATTATAATGAGGATGGTTATTGTCATTGTTACTATTATTAATAAGTCCACCTTTGCCATCTCTTCTATCATAGAATCATATAGTGTGGAAAGACATGTAGATTGCAGGCAGCTATGTACCATTGAGATGGACACTGCTGGACCCCATAAGCATACAAATAATGAAACATGCCACCAAGACATGTCACCTTCACAGAGAGGAGACTTCTGTAGAACGACACAGACAGACATTTACTCCCAATATGAAAACCTTTACTGATGGGAAAATTATAACTTCCTGACCCAGCATAATTCATGATCAGACAGAATTTACTTTAACTTTTCAAACCCAGTTCACCTGAGTGGTTACAATAACAATGGCAATATCATCAAAAACAAGCAAACACAGGTTGCAAGCCAGGTCTCCAGCCAGATCCATAGCTGGAGGCAGGTGAAAGGCAACCATACATTGATGTCTCTCTCCCTCTCTTCCCTTCTCCTTTCCCCTCTCTATAAAAATAATAAATAAAATATTAAAAAAAAAACAAGCAAATACACGACAATCTGCTATGTCTGAAGTTTATGATGATTTCAGTTATTATTGCACAACAAACCATCCCAAACATTATCATTGAGAGCAATATTTTTCTTTTTGCATATGGATTCTTGGCTTGGGAATTAGGAAGAAGCAATGAAAATAAGGCTGTCCTCTTCATAATGCCTTAGAACCAACTAGGAAGACTTAATGGCTGAAGTCAAGTTAATGACTGCAGGCTTGAGTCACCTAAAATTTCATGTACTCCAATGTCTGGTAGCTAGCATTCATTGTTGGCTAGAATCTGAGCTGAGCTGAGCTTGTTGGTTGGAGCACTGGTATTTGACTTCACCATGTGGCTATTTGAACTTCATCACAGCGTACTAGTTGAATTCTGAGAGAAAACGTTAAGAGAACCTGATGGAAGCTGTAACTTTCATGACCTCACCTTAAAAATCATATAAAACCATTTCTGCTGTCATTAAAGTCCACCAAGAACCAAGAACAGGGTACATAAATGCTACTTCTTTCTGGGAAGAACACCAAAGTTATGTCTTGATAAAAAGCAAGTGGAATAAGAGAGATTATTCTAACTATTTTTAGAAAATAGACTCTGTCACAATGATAAGGAGATTCCATTGACATCAGGACTTAAACAGATTTTGGAGTTAATCAAATCCAGTCTGCTAATGTAGACACAGGCTTAAGAAGTAAACTGATGACATTCATTTGATCAATCTTTTGGTAACTGTGAAAACTTGGAAATTACTCTTAAACTCTTTCCCCATCCCCTTGTCTTAGCCTATTGAGGCTGCTATAATAAAATACCATATACTGAACAGCTTAAACAATTGTAAAAGATTTATTTCTTATAGTTCTAGAGGTAGGGGAGTCTACAGCCAAGGTTGATTTCATTCTGAGTCCTCTTCTCTTGACTGTTGGCAACCACCATCTCACTGCACAGTCACATGACCTCTTCTCCATGTGTTCTTGGAAGAAAGTTAATTCTCTGTTGTCTCTTCTTAAAAGGACACACATTCTATTAGGTCAGTGTACCACTTTTAGGATCTCATTTAACCTTAATCACTCCCTTAAAGGCCCCACATCCAAATATAGTCACACTGGAGATTAATATTTCAACATATAAATTTGGCTGGACTCAAAGATTCAGCCCATATATCCCCAAAACCCTTGTTAGCTAAAACCAATGCTATTTGTTATGCTGTCTTTTATATCCAAACATCCCATAGTCACTGCCAGAAAAACTTCATTAATCCTAATTGTTTTCTCCCTGTCTGGTTTTTCCCCAAAATTCTATTTTTCTGTGACTTCAGCTGATGTCACTGCTTTGGATATAGGCAGCACTTCTGCTTTTATTATGTATTTACTAGAATGAAGTACATCATTCTCTGCTTGTCATATTTTTCTAGTAAGTACCTAGGATTTGAATAAGCTGAATTTTTTCAGCAGAAAAGTTGAGCTATTTTTAACTATCAGAGTCCATGTCATGTTTATGATTCACATAAAACATAACATTGTGTATGAATAAGGAATTCAAAAACAATACTGAAAAAATGTAAATGCCTGAAATGTAAAATTATAGGGGCTACAAAAGATTTTTCCTTTGATGAGCTTTACTGTTAGGATATTGTGAAATCCTTGTGTAAATAATGGAGAGACTCTATGAGATGGAAATATAATGATCAATTTTAAGATAGCTGAATGTGCCAGATTGCCATTTAAATTGAAGTAATTCTGCCTGCTCATTTTAAAGTATATTGCTAGTTAAAGTTCATTTTCTTTATGTGAAGAGAAAAACTTAACATAGTGGTCTCAATGCTTGGTACAGAAATAAACACTACCTGACCAGCAAGTCTTAGACATGCAAATAATTAAATTCATGATGATCTTTTTCTGTGATCTTAGTTTGTACTCAGATTTGTTCTTTATCAAGCTTGTTCTCAAATTTACATGGGGATCTTGGTGAGGAATTTCAACCTTTATGTAAACCAACTGTGATTCTTTTAATCAAAACATTCATTTTAGATATAAAATCTTCAAGCCTTGATTGGCTTGGTCAGGGATCTCTTTTCATTAAGAATCTGTGTTTGCTTTTGTTGCTATTGATGGGGGTTGGGAGGAATATCAGGAGTTTCGGTGATTGGAAACTATGAGGCTTTCTCAATCATTTCCAACTTATTAAGCACCAGAGGATTCAGACCAGCAAAGGAAATTTACATCTTAGAGTGAGACAGGAATATTAAATCTCTAAGTGAATGTTTATAATTTGTAAATTAGGCAGAGATTTCCCCCACCCTTGTATATGAAATGTGCTTTTTTTCTTACAAAGACCAAAAGCAATTTCATTTGAGTTATTTGGCTCTACAAGGTCCAGTGCCAAATGCAATGAGGCACACTGGAGCTCACAGGAAAATGGTATATGACCCAAAGGAACCTGCCATCTAGAGCAAAATTTAGTTAAGTACCTAAATATAGAAGGCAACATGGTAGATTTTGTAAAGAAGTGGAAGCCACATTTCCTATGCAGGGAGCTTAACAAAAATGTGGTGCCTGAGATGAAAGAATAGTGAATTTTCATTGTCAAGAAATGACAGAGGGAGCATACCAGGCAGGTGGGCCTGCATGAACAAAGTATGGAGATGCATACCCCCATGTGCAGAAAGGCATCTTTGAGTATACTTCTTAGGCCTATAACTATACCATAGATATGATATTTATTCCACCTTCATGAATACCTATTGCTTTTAACATAAAAATTATGATAGTTAATGCTTTCAATTATGCTTTTATGTGTGTCCAGATAATGAGTTAGCCAGACATAAATAAAAAGAATGAATCACCTGCAATTTATGCCTTTGACTGGAGATGGGTTAGAAGTCTTTGGAAAGGTGTGTTGTTACATAAGCTCCACTGGTCTCACAAGGAGTCACATGGAGTCATGTGGGCCAAGGAGGGGGAATGATACCAAAAGATGGATAGCAACAGGCAAAAGGGGCAGATCAGTCAGGACAGTATACAAACATCCATCAAAAAATGAAAATTATTGATCAAAGTAATTCACTGAACCCAGCTTCCAAGTTTCATCTCTCTCTGTTCAATTTATCTTTCTAATTATGGACCCCACAGAGTCTAAATTCTCTATTTGGGTTTTCTCAAGTGAGGAATGTAATGTATATGTAGCTCTTATGTGTATATAGCTTCATACCACATCCAGGCGGCTGTCTATTTTGTTTGCAGAAGAAACAAGAAATATGTTCTTCTGTTCTCCATTCTTCCTTCATTGCATCAACACCAAGTTTCTGAGAAATGAATAGTTTCTTAACCCCTCAAAAGCAGGCCAGTCATTCACTGTCAAAACTAATTAGACAAGTAAAACCAAAAATATGATTTTCAGCATTTGTAGTGTTAAAAACAAAGAATAAAATGTATACTATAATAATCAAATAAATCAGTCAAAGATTAAGAAAACTTTGAATAAATATTTCAATAAATCTCAAAAATGTATCAAAAACTGATTTGTAAGTTCCCACTATACACGTACAATAATCAACATGACTTAAAACTGAAATTTATGTGATACTAATTCTTATTCATAGAAAAATGGAAAGGATTCTTGATTTAATTATTTTCATAAGTATGTGAGTTGCTTGAGAATAGAGAATCTTTTCTCTTTACTTTCTATTTTTGTAGTGACTGGAGCAGTATTTGGCATACTATAGGAAGTAAATAAATATTTGGTGAATATATTAAATAAACCATTTAAATCTTTAACTGTTGGGAACAAAGTTTGAACAGTGATTAGTGATGCATAGAAGAGGTGTTTCTAGATACACACGTGAATCAGCAATTTTAAAATGGCATGCAGTGAGTCAAATGCCCTTTAGACCTTTGGGAGATTAAGAGATGAGTATTTTTTTTTTTTTTAACCTTCAATGCTTCAATAGCTGGAAATGGACATGAAAAGGATATTTAGTCTAAGAGATGAGGGTCACTGCATTTTGCTCAGAAGTTTCTCATTAAAGGGTACCATTCACTTTAAACTCACTCTTACTTCACAGAAGAGCTTTGGGATTTACATTTAAAATCTCTTTATGAATTTTTAGATATAACCAGCTGTACATAATAGGATAATTGTTTTTTGGTCTGTACAATATATGGTACAAATGCCCATTGGTTTAGCAATGTTGCTCTCTGATTTGTCTTATCCCTTCCATATTGGCCATATAGCTGTTTGCTCTATTGATTGGAGAGAAGAAAATATTAACATGAATAAATATTAACTTACTGCATGAATAAGCCATCAAGTAGGGTCATGTGATTAGACATACTCTGGTAAGATCAGGGGCCAGGGAGAAGGTCAAGGCAATGGCAGAAGGTAGCATAGCAAATACAGAGCTCGCACATTTCTCTAAATAGGCCCTTACCAAGGTCCTCAGAGCTGGAGTGGTTCCCACCCAAGTCAGATGAGGAAAGTCATGTCCCTGTTATAACCCACTCTGAGAGCACAGGGGGCCAGCCTGTACTGCCATTCTGATAAGCATGGCTTTCACATTACAGCTCACCTCTTGCCCTTCCTCACTCTTTCACACTTCTCTATTTACTAAATAACTTTCAATGAAGTATACTACATTTCAAATGTCCTTTGCATTACATTTTTAAAAGATTTTATTTATTTATTTTTAGAGAGAGGGGAAGGGATGTGGAAAGAGAGGGAGAGAAACAATTGCTTGCCTCTTGCATGTGCCCTGACCAGGAATCAGATAGGTGACCTTTCACTTTGGAGGACAACACCCAAGCAAATGAGCCAGACAGGTCAGGGTGTTTGCATTAAAATTGAATCCCAACACGTTAGCCAATCCACCATAATAAGACTTACCTTAAACATGTAGCAAAACATTAAGACAAGTATAGTTCCAGAAGAATTGATCCCATCCTCTATCAATTGTACCATTTCTATTTGTGAGCACGTGAGGCTATTTCCTTCAATGTGCATGAGCAAGAGCTTACAGATGCTGTGACTTAGCAACTATTTCAATCAAGCACTTGAGAACTATTCCAGGAAGAGTAAAGAAAGCCACATTGACCAATACTCTATGTCCTTTTAAGCTGCAGTCCATAACAATTTCAATCATTAGCCATCTGGGCTGAATCTGAGCCAAGTGGAATAACCTTATGCCCCAGCATGACTATTTAGATTTCTGAAGTTAAATGGGCATGTGTGATTCCTATAATCACAGATCTTATTCTCCAATCAAGTATAATAATCAAGGAAAATATAATTATCACAGATCAGATGTCTTACTTCTGTTAGAATATGTAATGCAGTGGAAGTCATTCAGGAAAACTTACATGGAATCTATAGAAATCAAGTTGACTTTTCTGAATGTTTTCCTTCCTTCCTTCTTTTCTTCTCTCCCTCACTTCCTACCCTCTGTTCTCCTAAAAGTTCAGATAAATATATATTGAGATCTGTCCACTCTGAATTTCTTGTAGTTTAAGAAATTTCACTTTATCATTTTGGTACTATAAAATCATTATTTTTTTTATTGACAGATTAACCCTTCAGATAATGTAAAGATTGAATGGAAACTTTTCATCTCAGTGCAGTTCAGTGATCCATTTGTATGCAGAACTCAGAGACCTGAGATCTATATTTGGCAATCTCTTATCTGCTATAAGGGTCATCAATTTTATGTCTTCTCCATAATAATATTTTACACATTTATTCTTTGAATATGTATCAGATGCATTCAGCTTGTTCCTATGCTATACATATATTGCATGTCCCATAATTCTTCCAATAGCATCAAGCAGGGGAGACTAAACAGTCCTCAGTAGTTGGCTTGGTTCACCCATCACTGACAAGCACGGAAGCCAGACATGAAATAGGAAATGCCAAAGCAAGATTTTATGCTGCTTGTGGATACTGTAGGCAATTAGAAAGTTGATAAGACCATGTTTTGATAGACTTAATTTTGAGAAAAATTAAAAAGTGATCTGTACTAAGAAAATAAAGTTGAACTATGAACTAAGAAAGACTTACAACATAGCCTTTATAATATAAATACCACAAATGTTTCAGAAATAAATGTAGGCACTATTCTACATCCATAGAACACATTAATGAATAAAAAAGACAAAGATTTGTGTTTGCATTACACTGACAGTCTAGAGAAGGTTGTAGACAAAATGCATGTTAAAAATAAGTAAATTCTAAGATGTTTCTCTCTTCTGTCTGTCTGGCCTTTTAAACTCAGAAAAGAAATATTCTAACTTCCTTTACTTTACATACACACACATATACTCGCAAGAAAACACATTGAAGTGGTTGGTCACTAACAAGACAACCATGAAATGTGCTAGTGAGGCAGCATCAGGTGTTTAGGGGCCAGCCAGTTAGTGCCACTGCCTAGCTGGGGAGCAGGATGGTCAGGCAGGGTGTGTGACACAAGTGCATTGTTTGGAAAAAGGCTGTTAACTTTTCAGAGCAGTACCCATTCAGGCAGGAGAACAGAAAAGAGGGAAAAAAGATGGGTCACTGTTATTTGGTTGGGGAGAAAGGTAGTAAATTACTATCCTATTTCTTTTTAAAGACCACAACCCATAGCTAATGGCACAAGATACTCATCATAGCTTTATTGTGTTACTTTTGAACTCCTTGAAACACGATGAAATACAAATGGTGCACCCAGTAAGTTTTAGTTAATCAAGTCCTAAAGTTTGTGGATACATGAGTGATGAAGGTAGTTTATTTGCCTCAGCCTGTCCAGTCCAGAAGCTAAAATACGTAAAACCTTGGCCAAGTATCTTTTGGCCCACAGACATTTGGCCATGCCATGTCAACATTTTACCAAACCGGCACATCCAAAGACAGTCTGTGAAAGCAGGCTGGCCGAGATCAGCTCACCATGGGTATCTCAGGCAAAAGGGGAGGCAGGCAAGCTCTACCTCAGCTGAAGGGTCTTTTAAAAATCATTGCCAGAGAGTAGGATCCAACTCTGTGGTATTCCTCAGGTGGTAATATAAAATCTTTTTATAAAAGTGATTGATCTGTTTTTCAAAGGAAACTTCTTCTTAAAATATGAGCAAAGTGCTTGAGGCTTTTCATAAGTGTGGATATGGAATATGAATACTCTTCCATCAACTGCATTTTACTCTAGTCAGAGGCAGATGAATTTTGTTTTAGAGGAATCAGCCAAGTTTTCAAAGATAAGCAGATGATCTTTTTTGACGTAATTAGGTGTATTCAAAGTCCTCTCATCACGGCTAGGTGATATACTTAAATACTAGCATTTCTTTCTTATGAACGTCAGATTCACTTCTAAAAGCCCTCTGATAAAACACAAGCCCAGAAATGCTCTAATTTTATTAACATGTATAACTATGATATTATTTTGGTTAGGGAAAAAATATGACTCTCCTTTCTGTCTGCTTAGCAGACATTTTTGAGGTAAGGAATCTAGGATTCAGCATTGGCTGGTGGCTCAGTGGATTGGCACAAGCCTGAGAACCCAAAGGTGGCTGGTTCGATTCCCGAGTCAGAGCACATAACCAGGTTGCAAGCCAGGTCTCCATCCAGGCCCATAGCTAGAGGCAGGTGAAAGGCAATCATACATTAATGCTTTTTCCCCTTTCCTCCTCCCTCCCTGCCCTTCCCTCTAAAAATAATGAATAAAATTAAAAAAAAAAAAGAAAAAGAATCTAGGATTCTTGAGGTATGCGTATTTCCTACCAAAGGGTATATTGAGAATTTTAGAGAACTGTTCTACAAACTGCAGGTTTTAATGACCAACTAAATTGAGGCAGAGTGGCCTCTTTTAGTCACCTATGACCCATTAGAGAACCATGAAACCAATTTTATGAATTATTTTGCTTTTTTATTGGAGGGAAATGAAATATGATGGAATTGAAGTAGAAGAAATAGATCAGAATTGACTACATATGGAAGCCAAATGATAGAGGTACGTGTTGGGGGAAGAAGATGACAGATGTGTTCCTAACTGTAGGTTTCAGGTGAGAAATGTTTATTAGAAGGCAATGGATGCAGGAAAAACAAGCTATACTATTTAAATGAAAAGATGAAAATAAATTTTTATGAAAAATGATAAGTAGGGCCAACATCCTACATTTAATCAACAAGCATTGACCATGTTGCCACATCCACATCCTCTAACAGTGCTGAAGCTACGAAGATGAGAAAATCTAATACTGTCTCCTTAAGAGCTAATTGAATCATAAAACTATGTGGAGCCCTGGGCAGTGTAGCTCAGTGCATTGAGCACTGGCCTGAGAACCAAGGGGTTGAAGTTTGATTCCCAGTCAGGGATGCCTGGGTTGCAGGCCAGAGGCAACCACATATTGATGTTTCTCATCCTCTCTTTCTCCTTCCCTTCTCTTCTCTCTGAAAAATGAATAAATAAAATCTTTAAAAAAAGAAAAACATGTTGATAACTCCCTAAAGTTGCATGTTTTGGTCAAAATTTATTTGTAAATGATTACTTCTTATCTAATGCATAAATGCAGGTATTAAATTGTATAAATAGCTATTATATATATTTCAATAAATGAGTAAATCAGTACTCAGAAGTTAGATGAATGTTCTAAATTCATACAACTATAGAGGGCACATTTAGGACTTGAACCTGGGTATCCTGGGTATACTTGGTTTAATTAGGTGTTTCTAGTATTGCATTGCTTATTCTATAAAGTACTTCAGAATATGGCTCTGTCTTACATTGCCATTTACCTCTGACCTCTACATAACGCAGTCTTGCCTTCATTTCTTTGCAAATGTATTTCTGTCATCACCTCTAGCTTTGCTTCTCAAGTTTGTATTCATCCGTAAAGGTTTTACCTCAGATATCAACTATTTCATAATTTAAAAACCTGGTAAGATTTAGAATATCTTCATGGCTTGCCTATAACTCTTGCCAATTAAGTAAGTATCTCAGGAGGTAGAAAATATGTGTTTCTTAAAGCTCCCAAGTGATTCCAGTTTGTCACCAAAGTTGGGAACCACAGCCTTAAAATTTTTCCTCATCTTATCATTAACATTGTTGTCCTTGTCAAAATTTTTCCCTTTTAGATTTTGATACTGAAACCACATTTTACTCATTGAGTCTTCTTTCTGCCTCGTACTCACCAAATGTAATAACTTACACATTTTAGACATTCAGTAATAACTTTATTTTTAATTTTTTTAAATTTATTTTAACTATAGTTGATATACACTATTATATTAGTTGCAGATGTACAACATGACAATTCACATTTATATGCCTTATGAAGGCATATAAGTCATCATAAGTCCAGTGAAGTAACACCTTTCTTAATTGAAATGAATTGGATTCACCAGAACAGGTATAGAGCAAAAAAGGAAGTGGTGTTAAACTCATCCTCTAGGAGATCATTTTAATTTTTTCTCTGGAAAAGCAGTCTGAACTCTTGGTCCAAAGATATTCATTAGGCAAAAATAAGCCTGTCTTTTAAGACTTTACTTGAAGATTTTTTTACTTACTTTTCAGTTGAGATATTTTAAAGTTAATGCACAAGAATTGAAATCTACTATTAAAAATAACTACCCTGGTTGGTGGCTCAGTGAATAGGCACCAGCCTGCAAACCCAAAGATCACTGGTTTGATTCTAAGTCAGGGCACATAACCAGGATGCAAGCCAGGTCTCCAGCCAGGACCTTAGTTGGAAGCAGGTGAAAGGCAACCACACATTGATGCTTCTCTCCCTTTCTTCTACCCTCCCTGCTCTTCTCTCTGAAACTAAAGAATAAAATATTTAAATAATAATAAACAAATACATTTGGAAAACAGTAACTACTCATTCATAATATTGCTCCTATATGAAAGATAATACAATAATGCACTAAAATGGTATAACTGTCAGGCCTTTATATTTCAAAGAAAGCCAGATGAGGACATTCTGGTCTGATTTGTTTTTATATTTTTTGTTGCAATGGCCTTTGCTTGTTGGTACTGCAGAAATGTTCTCATATTGATATAGTTGTAATAAATACCATCCCCATTAGCAACATCCTCTTCATCATTATTGTCATTAATAATGACCGTGAGATGTCATTGTTGCTCATTTTGGCTATTGCAGCAGCTTCCTACCTCATCACCAGCTCTCCTTCCATCCTCTCATGTTTCTTCTACTTTTCTTCCACAGGCAATTTCTTAAGAGACAGATTTACTTTGCTTAGCCCCCAGCGAAAATACCTTCAAGTGGCTCCACAGACGTGTTAGCACCTTGTATTCAAATTCCTGTCAAATGCAAATTTTATGAAAATTTGAGATATTTTCTTCCATAATACATACCCTTATACCTTAGAGTCTATGGAGATTCAATTATTCTTCATGGATATAAACCAAATATATTCTGCTACACCCAATATCTACCCTAGGATAATCCTAAAATTCCCTTAAGATCGCATTAACTCTATTCATCAGAAAGCCTTTGTATAGTGTCTGTTGATTATATTTCTTTAGCACTTCCCTGGTTCTTGTAATGTGGGGTCATGAATGCAATGTAATGGCTCATTAATGGAATATTAAATTATGTTTACAATTTTGTGTGAATTTTGGGATGAGGTCTGTCCCAACAGTATCAAGCCAATGTCAATATAATTTAAATGATACTTAAAAGTTAGCGATTAAAACATCCTGACTCTAAATGTGACTGGAAACATGACATAATAAAATGTTACCTTTATTGAAATTGTTAGGAGAAACTTGGAGTATTTTTGGTTTTGGTGATTAAAGCATAAATTTCTTCCAGGAAGTAAGAATGGCAGAAATCTTTCTAGCTATGAGATCTCTGTCAATGTTACTAAAAACAGACACCAAGTAGATGTCCTTTAACTTATTAGCTGAATGACTCTACATTTGTTAATTTTTTAGTCAAGCTGTGTTTAAAAGAAGTCAAGTAACTGTTAATGAACTCTCTCACTTGACAGAATTCCAGAGTATTCTGTAGCTATATCTTCAACTTCTCCCTGACTTCATTTCTAAATTAGGGTCAGTCATGGCATATTTGTAAAGGAGGTATTATATTAATGACACTATTCTCTTTACTTCCCATGCTCATCTATCTTACACAGTTTCTCCATTCCCACTGTCCTGCTTCTTTTGGTTGAGGACAATAAATGCAGCCTCCTTAGCAACCACTCCTCTCCCCAATGTGTTTTGCCTTTCCATCAAGTCTATACTTTGCTGCCATATTAAAATTAGTAAAGAATGGATTTGTAGTTTAGACTTCAAAGGATTCTATGAATGATCACTAAGATGCTTTGACATTCTATTAACTCCTAAATCTCTTTCATAAGAGGTATATATACTCAAGCTAACTTCTTTATTCATCTTTCCCCCATACATCCCTTCAGCCTTCATCTGTGTGCATGTACACAAAGTGCTTCGCACAAGGTGGCCTAGAGGACACACTCAAAAAAATGCTCACATTTCTTCCTCTTTACTTGACCATATTCTCATTATCCATACAAAAATCAAAAGCCCTAAAAACATACTACTGTATTCATGGAAGCTTTCCCACAGTATCTTCACTGAAACTCATCAACCGCCTTTTTGATGGTCATAGCAGTTGGCTTTAATTTTCAAGACTATTGTCTTTTCTACCCTGTCACAGAGGAATTGTATATCCTCGAAGTTCATGGTTTTTATATCTATAATATTGTCCACAATATACTTCAGCATTGTAGGTGCAAAATAAATGTATTATTTTTAGAGAGAGGGGAAGCAAGAGAGGCAGAGAGGGAAAGAGACATCAATGTATGGTTGCCTTTCACCTGCCTTCAGCTATGGACCTGGCTGGAGGCCTGGCTTGCAACCTGATTATGTACCCTGACTGGGAATCGAACCACTGACCTTTGGTTTCGCAGGCCTGTGCTTACCCTCTGTGCCACCAGCCAGGCCCGAACACTCTTTTGCATAATGATCAGACAGGAGGGGCCTGCCTGTCTGTTAATAGCATAGGAGTCATTTACTCAAAACACCTCTTTTTAAGGAGATGGGCTCAGAAAGAGAAATGAGAGGCAAATCAGACGTGTATTTCAGGGAAATAACACCCGAAAGTTATCATTCTTTGGGTTATTGCAGAAAAACAAGCTTTTGTAAGTCCTTCAGGATATGCTAAAATATTTCAGTCCCAGAAAAACAAAATTAACAGTGATCCTACCTGCCAATACTTGGGTCAATTCACTCTTAAGAATGAGTTGGTAAATGCAGACTGTTTGGGGACATGCTGAGCAAATGTCCTTAGAAGGATTTTTGCTGTGAAACTGTTGTAATTTCTATGTTCATGTATTCTCAGTTTTTTGAACATGTCAATTGGGTATTAACAAGTCTTTATTTCAATTGATATTTATGATGAGATCATAACTTAGTTTATTTATTTTTCTTCTTTTAAAATGAAGATAGACATTAAGTCAAGTGCTCCATTATATTATAATGAGCAACGAAGTTATTTTTATTAGGGCCATTTCAGAGAGGATTTTGGCAGAGAGTCTAATATGTGTTTATTCTAAGTTATTTTTTTGTACTTTAACTTAATACCAAAAAAAAAAAAAAAAAAAAATGCTCCTAGCACATAACACTATGAAACTCCCTTAAAGTTTTAATATCTTTGTACCTGTAGCTTCTAGCAAGCTTCCTAACATACTATAAAGCCTTAATATATAAGTAAGCAAATCTTTATTTAGAAACTTAAATATTTATAGTTTCCAAGTAAACAATAGCACAAACAAAAGCTTTAACTTTGTATATGGCTTCACACATCTGGTGGAAAACTTAAAATGAAAAATTTAGGTGGTCTATTGTGTCCAAATATCAATAAAAGAAAAGCCATAGAAAAATAATGCAGTTGTGTGAATGTTCAATTTTCTGACAAATAAAATATATCTGTAATGAACTTTTTAAAAATGTTTTCAGATGGCTATTATTGTATTCTACTTCACCTCTTGTGGGCAATGGGCAATTATAATTTTGGAAGAATTCTCAAACTTTGGACAAAAAGAGAGGGTTATGAGTTTTCCTAGGCTAGAGACTTTGTTTATTCTTCTGTCTTTCATAGTGTCTTGCATATAATAGGTGATTAATGTGTGTGTGTTTAATTGAATAAACACTCAGAGAACAACTTGGGACAGCCAAGCTCTAGAAAGGTTTTAAGGCAGTAAGAAATAATAATGATTATGATAGAAATAAAAATTCTGGGTTAAAAAGGTTATATTTGCACTGGTAGAGGGAGTTGGGGTTTTTACTATTCTGCAGGGAAAATAGGCAGCAATCAGCCATTCTGGAAAGTCAGTGTATCAGCAAAATGCCCCATGCATATCCTTAATCATAATTTTACTGCTGCTCTGGGATTTGGACAGCAAATGGAAATAGTTAGGAAACCTCATTTTATGAACAGAATCTTTCCACCCTAAGTGTGCCACGAGAAGTGCAGTAATGTCCCTTTCCTTCCCAGGAAGGAGTCAAGTTACTCTTTGGGTTCCAAGATAGAAGCTAACACTAATGGGACAGCTCTGGTTTTTTTCTCTTCATTTTCCAACTATGGTTCAGCAATACAGCAAAGTTCGTGGCTTAATTAACCCTCTATGAGTCTCCAGGGATTTTGGGATTTTATTTATTTATTTTTTTTTTCCTGCAGAGCTTTCAGAAAAGAAATGGAAATAGAAGTAATGGCTGCCTCACCCACTACTTTGTGGTGAAAAGAGATGAGTAGGCCTTTCTGCCTATAAGACTTTCTAGCAGGCATGCCTGCATCAAAAAACAGGGCTAGAATTTCCTTGTCTCGGAAAAGAAAATAATAGTTTCCAGGCAAAGTGAACAAGTTCTTTCTCTCATCCACTTCTCTTTGTGGATGAGAGAGTCTTCTCTCTAAATGACTGACAGCTCTACTTGATATTGCCTTGGCTAACCAGGAAGGCAATTGGTTTGTCACAAAGATTGCTTACCCCAGAAGACATTAAGCTTTTGTCTATCAGCCTGGTTGTACTGTCAGCAACACTGTGGAAGGGAACTTTTTAGAATCCCAGTTCTCCTCCTTTGCATACACAGAGACAGAATCCTATTTCCTGAAGTAGGACACGCTAAGTCTGTACGCTCAGCTCAGATCATCTCTTGGGGACTTTAAAGTAATCATGAAAGGTAAAAACTGTCATTTTGACTTGTTTGTAGGCTATAATTTAAAGCAGTGTCATTTTAATGATATGAAAACCACTTGCAATGTTGCGACATACGAGAACACTTTGAACTTCCTAGAATTGAAGCATCCCCCAACAAAAATGTTCTATATTACAACTTCAAAATGTAAAACCCATCCAAATCTCTATTATTTGTCAAGGAAAATGTTAACAAATTATATAGAGTCTCTTTCTCTCCTCTCTCTCTTCTCTCATCTTTCTCTCCATCTCTCCCTACCCCATTTTTAATTTTTTAGGACATCCTTTGAATGATATTTTTCATTAACTATTATCTCTCTACCACCCTACTCTCCAACTAACTACCATCACCCAGAATACAAGCTTCAAGAGAACAAGGTTTTTCAGTCTGATTTTTTTCAATGTCTCAGTGATTAAGACTGAGCCCATCATCTCCTTAAAAAGAGGAGGTGTCTTGAGTAAATGACTCCTATGCTATTAACAAGGAGCATGCAGGTAGTATCCTACCTAGTCACAGAACCACATGCACCTGAATCCCTTTCTGGGTTTGGCATAGGTTCGCCTCAGCCTAGAGGAGGAAGATGTTCCTTTTTGTAATACTTGCTGCCTCCCAAGGGGTCAGCCACACCTTCTTTGGAAACTCTCTCTCTTAGCCGAAGTGATTAGCTCAATTTTCTAGCACTAACCTCAGAGCTGGGAGTAACACAAGTTCTGACTGACAGCCATGCTGTCCCCACTACGTCAAAAAGGAAGTGTTCACTTTTTAGCCAATCGTCTATACCCAATTCAGAGGTATATGGGGGTAAGGGTGATAGCAGTTCTCTTTGAAAATTAATTAAAGCTCTGAAATTAGCTGAGAGTAAAACAGCACACACACATGCATGCAGGCATACTTAGACACAATTTTGTACACAATGTGTAAGAGTCCATAAGAGTGCCATTATTTCTGAAGGATTAAACTTGTAAAACACATGTAGAGGAAAAACAGAGGGCATTGAAAGAAGACCTGTGCACAGCCTAAACAAACAAATAAATAAATAAATCTATTTAAGATGGAAAACTCCAAAAAGAATAAGTTGCAGTTCCAGTATCTTAAAATAAAGTTGAGTTGTATTATTGGAGTGGGGAGGATCTGACTGAAAAACCAAATTCATTTTTTACTATGGATTTGTCTCTAGGACTGTCTCTAGGACAACTTTCACAAAAGTGAGTTCTGCAATATACCATTTCTGTGATATATTTCACAAAAATAGCATTCCAGAGTAAAATAAGTATTAAAGAAGAAAAAATCTGCTTAATTTTGCTATAATATATATAAAATACTATCATTTAACATGTAAATTATGTAAGCTATTGGCATATTTTAATTTTTTTGTATTAACTCTTCAAAATCCAGTATGTACTTTAAATGTGTGTAAAAATATGTATGGGTGTAAATGTATTTTTGCATGTGTTTGGTAATATTGCAATTCATATTACTTAAAAGAGTAATTCTTTAAACAAATTAATGTAGGCACTTTGGAATAATGAAAACAAAACTTTGTATTAATAAGATTTGAGAAGTTGACAGAGGCAGTATTAAATGGTGAATTGTCTGGATGTGAAAGGGAAAAAAAAAAAACAGTACACATTGGTGATTACAGAATAGACAGGGGAATGTTAAGAAGAACAAAGGAAATAGAGAAGCCAAAGAACTTATATGCATGATTCATGGACATGAACTAAGAGGGGCATTGCTAGAGGAAATGGGGTACTGCGTGAAGGTGGCGAAGGGGGAAAATTGGGACAACTGTAATAGCAAAATAAATAAAATATATTAATAATAAATAAATAAATAAAAATTTAAAAAAGAAAAAGAAAAAGAACATATTTGAGCTGGACTTATTACCTTAAGACCTGACTTACTGACCTGATAATCAGAAGTACATTTAGCCAAGGAATCTACTTTTGGTTGAAAAGGAAAATAAGAATATTTGCTACAGAACCTTCTGGTTGCCATTGAGAAAAACTCTTCTAAGTAGTAAAGCACTAAGAAAATTCTTAACAACCCATTGGAATTTTATGCAACGTTTTTTAAAATTAGATGTTCATTCAAAAAAATAATTGGCATGTGATCTTCTTGCTAAGCTAGTTTTTGTTGGATTCAAGATAAATGATAAATTTCACAGTGGCAATTCCTGGGTAATTTTATGATATCCACATGCGAAGACTATTTCCTGGACATTAGTTACTTAGTTTGTTTGTACCTTAAATGGGTCATGGATTTTTCACTCCTTATTTAAGTCTCTTAATTGCAAAGTTGCCATATAAACACATAAATGCGATGAGAATAAGGCCTTTAGTGAATTTTCTACTAACAACTTTAATGAACATGTGTTTTTGCTCATTTGCTATCTAAATCCTGATTGCATTTCCACTCTGAGTCTTGACATAGTATCTCATATATCAGTGCATTCCTAATTTAAGCAGTGAAAGTAAAGACATTTTAAAAATAAAAATCTGTTTTGGTGCTTGTATAAAAAGCATCATAATTGTAATTAGAGACAAAGGCTGCTATTTTTTCTTATTATAATGATAGATAAATACTGTAACTACACTTATTGGCTCCTAAATGAAGTATAATAAGCTCTGTCAGCAGATGACTCTGTTTCAGACATGAATACATTTTGCCCTGTAAAACCAAAAAGTAATTTTGCGGCTATTAATTTCTTAATTATTTATTATGCAAACCATGCTCTCTGAGATAAGAGTCTCACATGGCCCTGAATGCTTTGGTTCCAAAGAATTCTCTTTCCACCAATGTCTAATAACAAGGGTAACAGAAATCTAGCTAGGTTACACAGAGTGTTGAAGACGAGAAGAGAGGGTAATTGATTGGGAATGGCTGTTGGTCCTGTACTTGTGACCATTTCCTCTCATTTTACTCTTTGTTAATGTACTGATTGTTTATTGGCTGACTTGTCGGGTAGAGTGGTAACTTGCCTAAAAAGACATAAAATAATTATAAGAAAAATCCCCTCTGAATTGTAGTATAATTTGTCACTAATTTCAAAGTAATATTCAAACAGGTGATTCAATTACTGGTGTGGGGAAACTATACCTCAAACACTTTTGCATTTCTTGACTGAATAGAGGTATCTTTTCCTCTAACAGTCCCTTGAGATTATCATTGGGTAATTGATATTATTTTCAGTTTGCTTTGATGGATAGATTCCTCACATTCACAAAAAGGAAACTGAACTCTGTGCCCCTTGGTAATTTGATTCTTCGTATTTGGGATTGAGGGCAGGGGAGTACACTGTAGTGCACTTATAGCTGATCAATATTTATTGCTTGTACAATATGATAAAGTAAAAGTTTGTTAAGTTATAAGATGCTAGAAGCTCCCCAAATTCTGATAGTTGAACAACTGGGAGGAAAAATGAATAAAGGTACAACCATACACCTTAGGGGTTCTTTATAAAGATCAACTGAGAACTCTCAAAAAACTTATGGGGTACCATTGCTTTTTCTTCCAATTTCTACGTCCTCTGTACCCACCTGTGGGTAGCCACAGCTTTCCAGGCAATATGTAGCACATACATCATTCCAGGTTGCACATGACTTCAGCAAAAATTATGGCTGCTGCAGGGAAATTTTTCACACTCCTGCAGCTGGAAAACTGTTTACCATAGCATTGGTGGATCTGAGCACTGGAGATTCAAATCAGATTTACTCTTCTTGTTTACATGCCAGAAGGCAGAGCCCACCCAGAGCCCCCTAGCCCACAGATGTTTCAGACAACTATTCTGCTTCTGAGTGCAGAGGTGGGGCCATCTGCACTGCTTGAGGTTTTCTTGTGGGCACGTTTTGTACTCTGCTACAGGCTTTTTAATTAACTGAAAGGAAACTGAAGAAATGTTCCATTATTGAAGCAAGAAATTAAGACAAAATATTTTAATGAATATTTGAAAATTATTATTATCAGATGATTCATATTCTACAACAATTGGATGCAGGCCCCATTTTCTGCCAGCCACCAAGGAACACAACCAATTGCAAAAGGACAAAAACATTTATGCTGTATTAAGAAGGAGTGCAAATCATCATAGGTATACAAAGTAGACTGAGCATTATGCTATAGGGTTTTATCCATAAAACATTAAGTGTTTGATAATTATCATAAAGGTAAAATGCATTAACTAAAATACAGAGCCCTGATAAGTGTAATAATGCACCAGATAGTTTACTTTTGATTTTGCTGGAAGTGTTTTCTAAATAACCTCAATTAAAGTAATTTTCTTCACTTATGATTTAAATTCATGTAAGTACAAATCTGTGCATATAATGGCATAATTCAAACCTACATCCATGTCTAAGTACCTTGAAGGAATTTCATAATTCTCTGTCTTACAGAGTTTACCAACTCTCTGCCCTGAGATCCTCCTTCACAATATTCTCCCCCTATACCAACTCCTGTAGATTTTACTTACTCTCTCTGCTCTTCTGTGATTTTTACTACAGTTGCATTAATGAAAACTCTGTTGTTTATGTTTTCTTTCCCTTTAAATTTTTAAAATTTAATATCATATAATTTAATACTTCATCTGACTAGATAATACAAATTATATTATCTGGTTGATTTTATGAAGAAATATTTGTTTTATCCTATAATTTTAGATAGTTTGTTAGGTTTTTTGAAACAAACACACACAAGGACCAATCTGGGCAGATTGATGTAGTATTAAAACTACAGATTTATAGCCTTCTAGACACATACTTTGTGCCTGTATTTATTTAAGCCTTCTTTAATTTCTTTTAACAGAGTGATATAATTTCATCTATTCCAGTTTTTCATCTTTGGCTAGCTATATTTCTAACACTTATACATCATTAAATGAGCATTTTATTTTGCTCTTTTGTTTCCCTTGCCTGAGGAGGTATATCAGAAAAAAGATTTTGCTACAAGCAATGTCAACTGTTTTCTTCCAGGATTTTTATGGTTTTGAGTCTAACATTTAAATATTTAATCCATTTTGAATTTATTCTTGTGTGTGGATTAAGAAGGTGGTCTCATTTCATTTTTCTGTATTTATCTGTTTACTTTTCCTAACACCATTTTTTGAATAAACTATCTTTAGCCCATTGTATGTGCTTGCTTCCTCTGTCAAATATTAATTAACTATTGAGGCATGGTTTATTTCTGGTTTCTTTATTCTGTTTCATTGATCTATGTATCTGTTTATACCAGTACCATACTGTTTTGATTACTATGACCTTATAGTATAGTTTGATATTAGGTAGCATGATTCCTCCAACTTTGTACTTTCTCAAAATCCTGCTATTCAGTGTCTTTTGTGGTGCCATATAATTTTGAAATACTTCTTCTAGTCTGTGAAATATGTCATTGGCATCTTGATAAGAATTGCATTGAACCTGTAGATAGCTTTGGGTAGTATGCACAATTTAATGTTATTTTTCCAATTTATGAACACGGTATGTGCTTCCACTTATTTGTATCTTCTGTAATTTCTTTCTTCAGTGTTTCATGATTTTCTGAGTATAGGGCTTTTGTATCCTTGGTTAAATTGGTTCCTACATATTTTATTATTTCCAAAGCAATTGTGAGTTATTATTATTTTTTTAATTCTCATTTCGATGGTTCATTGTTGGCATTTAAAAATGCAACTGAGCCCTGCCAGTGTAGCTCAGTGGATTGAGCACCAACCTGTAAACAAAATGGTTGCCAATTCAATTCCCAGTTAGGGCACATGCCTGGGTTGCAGGCCAGATCCCTAGTCAGGGACACATGAAAGGCAACTGCATATTGATGTTTTTCTCCCTCCATTCCTCTCTCTCTAAAAATAAATTAGTAAAATATTTTAAAAATTTAAAATGCAGCTGATTTCTGGATATTAGTTTTGTATCCTGCTACTTTACTGAATTCATTTATCAGTTCTGGTAGTTTCTTGGTGGACTATTTATAGTTCTCTGTCTACAGCATTATGTCATCTGTGAATAAGGACAGTTTTACTTCTTTCTTTCCAATTTGGATGTCTTTTAATTCTGTTCTTCTTATCTGATTGTTGTGGCTAGGATTTCCAGGACTATGTTGACTAAAAGAGGTGAAAGCTGACTTCCTTGTCTTGTTCCCAATCTTAAAGAAAACACAGTTTTTGCCTGTTGAATATGATGCTGGCAATGAGTTTGTCATAGATGGCCTTTATTAGGTTTAGGTATGTTCCCTCTGTTTTCTGTTTGCAGAGAGTTTTTATCATAAATGGGTGCTAGATTTTATCAAATGCCTTCTCTATGCCTATTGATAAAATCATGTGGTTTCTATCCTTCATTTTGTGTATGTGGTGTATTTATTGAATTGTAAATGTTGCACCAAACTTGCATCCTAGAATAAATCCTACTTGATAAAATTAAGATGTTTTTGCACAACAAAGGAAACCATCAAAAAATAGACAGTCAACCACTGGATGGGAGAACATATTTGTCAATACCTCTGATAAGGGGAAATATCAAAAATGTATAAAGAACTTTAAAACTCAACTCCAAAATAAATTAATTAAAAAATAAACACAATTTAAAATGGGCAAAGGAAAATAATGAGCAAAGAACCTGAATAGACACTTCCCCACAGAGGACATATAGATGGCCAGTAGACATATGAAAAGATGCTCAACGTTCACTTAATCATCAGAGAAATGCAAGTGAAAACCATAATGTGATATTACCTCTCATTGGATAGAATGTTGATTATCAATAAATTAAAAAACAAATGTTAAAGAGGATTTGAGGATATAGAGAATGGGAAACCCTTTTGTACTGCTGGTGGAAATGCAGACTGGTGCAGCCACTGTGGAAAACAATGTGGCGTTACCTCAAAAATTAAAATTGGAACTTCCTTATGACCCAGTGATTCCACTTCTGGGAATCTATCTGAAAAACCCAAAACACAAATTCAAAAGGGCATAAGCACCTCTGTGTTCATTGCAGCATTCTTTACAATCACTAAGATTTGGAAGCAGCCCAAGTGCCCATCATTAGATGAGTGGATAAAACAACTGTGGTATATTTACACAATGATATACTCAGCTGTAAAAAGAAGAAAATTTACCCTTTGTGATAGTATGGATGGACCTGAAGAAGTTTTTGCTAAGTATAAGTCAGTCAGAAAAGACAAGTACCATATTATTCTACTCATGTGTGGAATCTAATGAACTAACTGAACTATCAAGCAAAATAGAGACTGACTCATATAGAGGAGATGACAGTTCTGAGGTAGGCATCGGTTGGGGAATGGAGGGATTGAGTAAGAAGGCAAAAGGACTCATGGACATGGACAGCAATGTGATGATTGAAGGGATAGGATGTGGGTGAAGGTGAAAGAGTGGAATAAATGGTAATGGGAAAAGATACAATAAAAATAAACTATTAAAAAATAAAAATAGCCCTGGCTGGTGGCTCAGTGAATAGGTGTCAGCCTGTGAACCTAAAGGTCAGTGGTTCAATTCCCAGTCAGGGTACATGACCAGGTTGCAAGCCAGGTCTCCAGCCAGGTTTGTAGGTGGAGGCAGGTGAAAGGCAACCATACATTGACATTTCTCTCCCTTTCTTCCTCCCTCTCTGACCTTCTTTTTTAAATAATAAAGTCTTAAAATAAATAAATACATTTAATTAAATTAAAATAAATGAGCATTTTAAAATTACAATTTTTAACTATTGCTAGTGAATGTGCAATTTTTGTATTATAAATATAACTGCTATATGTATATGTATTCAGAAGAGTTATAAATACGTAATTGATACGTATATAAAACTAGCCAATTTTGTAAAACACAGTCTAACTAGTTACAATATTTGACCTGCAGATTCTAAGGTTAAGCATTATTGACGTTCACAGTTCTTTCAATCTGGGAACATGGTAGGGTTCCACTTTCCCACCCATTTGAAGTTAAACATATTCTTGATTTGCCTTGGCCAATGAAATAAAATGTGAGTGGAAATGACACTTGTCACTTCTGGGTGGAAAAAATATAACTGCAGGTGATCAGCTTCAATTTTCATTTCCCCTTGCACAACAGGTGATGTCTTGAAAAGAATGCATGATAGCTCACATCTCAGCTGAGTTACCATCAGCCAGGTCCCTGAGAAAATGCAGTTAGATATTCCCTGCTCGCCTTTGTTTAGCCATGTGTTGTGACTAAAATAAAATATTTTTGGTTGTTTGTTTTTAAGCTTCTGAAATTGTGTGGTTCTTTGTTATTACAGAATAATCCAGTCCATTTGAACTAATACAACCCTACTGAAGTTTTACATACACAATTTGCCTATCACGAATAATAATTTAATCTTTTTAATAATCATATGTCTATAGGTTTTTCTTGCCACAGAGCACTAGCCAAAACTAGTATATTTTAGAATAAGTGAGTAAGAAGTATATTCTGGTTACTAATGATAAAATACTTTACATTTTAGTATGAGGTTTGCCTTGGGCAATTTAATGGATAATATTAAGCAGAGTAAAATAAATTCTGTTCCTTTCCTAGTGTGCCAAAAACAGATTTAGGTTTTTTTTTTTTTTTCAATCATTAGTACATTGCTCAATTTTATCAAATGCTTTTCCTACATCTATTGATTTTTAATTTATTAATGTGGTAAATGATATTACTTGATTTTTAAATGTTAAACCAAGTTTACATTTCTAGTTTTAATTGAACTTGATTATTCTTAAAAATGTATTGTTGGCCCGGCTGGTGGTTCAGTGAATAAGGTGCTGGCCTGCAAACCCAAAGGTTGCTAGTTTGATTCCCCAGCCAGGGCATATAACCAGGTTGCAAGCCAGATCTCCAGCCAGGTCCATGGCTGGAAGCAGGTGAAAGGCAACCATACATTAATGTCTCACTCCCTCTCTGTCTCTCTCCCTTCCCCTCTTTCTAAAAATAATATATAAAACATTTTTAAAAAAAGATTATAAAATGAATTAGAAAATATTCCCTGATTATCTCTCTGTAGAAATACATGTAAGATTGCATGTATTTGTTTCATATGTATATAAATTTTAAATAAATAAATATTTACCTAGCTGGAGGTATACTCTATTCCTTTCTAATGATGAAGGGATGTTGAAACTGGTGAAGAGTGGTACATATAAATTGTCTACTTTGTCATTTGAGGCCTTCTATAGTCTAATTCTAGGAACTCTTTTCACATTTGAAGCCTAAGAGAAAATATTATTCTTAATTTCTTATAGCTATACAGTCATGTGTCACTTAATGACAGGGATACATTCTGTGTCTTTAGGTGATTTCGGCATTGTTCAAACACAGAGTGTATTTACACAAAACTACGTGGTATAGCCTGCTACACACCTAGGCTACATGGTGTAGCCTATTGCTTTTAGGCTGTAAGTCTTTACAATATGTTATACTGCACTGACATTTGCAACACAGTGGTATTTGTGTATCTAAACATCTAAACATAGAAAAAGAACAGTAAAAATGGTGTAAAAAATTTTTTAAATGGTATTCTTTATAGTGCACTTACTGGGAATGAGGCTAACAAAATTGAAAACTGCTCAGTACGTGAATGGAGAGTGAATGTAAAGCCTTAGAACATTACTGTACACTAATGAAAAGTAGGTAAACATTGTGCACTCCAGCTACACTAAGTTTATAACACAACATGAGGTTAAATCAAGCACAAGGGAAAATGATGCAATCAAGAGACGAACACTAGATGCGTGAGGTTGCTGGCTGCGCAACGTGCCATGCTGCTTTATAGCAACATTTTTATAAGTAGACAAATTATCCTCTAAAATAATAATAAAAGGTATAGCATAGTAAATATATCAACCAGTAACATATTTGTTTATTATCATTATCAAGTATGATGCACTGTACATAATTGTATGTGCTATACTTTTATACAGCTGACAGTAGGTTTTATGTACATTAGCTTCACTACAAACATGTGAGTGATTCATTACACTGCAACCTATTGACAGTTATGGTGTCATTAAGTGATAGGTATTTTTCAGCTCTGTTATATTCTTATGGAACCACAGTCACATATGTGGTCTGTCATTGACCAAAATGTTATGTGGCACATGACTATATTTATTTTCCTCCCATAAATGTAGAATTAACATTTTAAAACCATAAGAGAATATTTACGGTCTCTGGAAGGTAAAATTTTATCCCCTTCCAGATGGGTTTATTCAAGAAGGTTGAATTTATTTTCTAAGGTAATATGAGTAAAGGTTCACCATTTGGTTTCTAACCTCCTTTGTGAGGTTGTTTCTTGTTCATTCATCCATTCTTCTGCAACACAGTCTCATCTCAGTGCAATTACAACACACTATGCCAAACTCATCCTCTCTCACAGTATACGACAGTCTCAGAAGTTTTAACATTGAATGCAGTTCATTGTTTATGCAGGTTGAAAATGCAAGACATATTGGAGACATACAATAAATACCTATATATTTGGATACACTATCGAATGTATGACTGTGGCATTGTCTTCTATTAGATTGTAAACTTCCTGAAGATAGATTCAATGCACAGTTCAAAACATGTATATTAAATTAGGAAATACATGGAATAAACCATATAGTATGGAATAAACCATAAATATACATATAGATAAACTATGAAGTGCTGAAACCAACCCAATGTTTTTTTCCATTCTACTTTGCTGCCCTTTAAACAAAGAAAATAAATTAAAAAATAATACATATTTAAAACACTTCATTTTATTTTTCTGAAATGAAACTGATTGTGCAGAAGAAATTTACAGGAGAAGGGATTCCCTAAGGAGATTTTTCTCAAAAACAGTCTATTTTGAAAGGTTGCCTGAGGGATTGATACACTAAGTGCTCACAAGAAAATGCAGAATAACATGGGATATATATACTCTTCATGTAACCAAAAGAACTATGTGTATGAGTGGAATAATGCAAAATATACATAAGTATTTACAAAATACAATAAAAAGTGGCATGTGGTTCCAAAGGTAGGGATCACAAGATATGCAGAACAACCAAATGTGTGGTATTTTCTTTAATTAAGCATTTATAAATTAGCAACACAACCAAATATGCTTTTTTACCACACTCGATCTTAGCCAAAAGGCCAAGAAGTGATCAAACATGCTCTTTTAAAAGCTAAGGTTTTAAATAAGTCAAGTTGATAATATGCTCTTTGTTTTTTATATATTTACCTATGCATTTTTAAAGCCTATTAGTAATTGCAAATGAAAATGTAGTTGAGACAACACCCTAAAACTGAGTCATTCATGTTTCCTGGAAGACACAGATACAGACACATTTCATGTATCTGTATGTATATGTAGCTATATATTACATGTATCATGTATCTAGTTATGATCCTAGTTATTATCTCTTTATGGGTTGAATCACAGAGAGATTCTCTAAGACCATAAGAGTAGCATGTAGCACAGCACAGTCAAGAGAACCCTTGGAAGGCTGGAGAGAAAATACAATGAAGTATTTAGGCTTCATTTATATTTTAAGCTGATGAGTGAGTTGTATTCAAGAAATGATAGGCGTGACAGGAATCAAATCAGTTTAATTGCTAATTATATGATTTTCTGTATAGTACATGGTTATAAAAAGCAGTGTTGAGAAGCAGATAAGAACATGGACTCTGAAGTCACATTGTGCAGGTACATACCCAGTTCTACTTCTTATAAACTGCATGACCTTCAGCAAGTTTTACACTTTCTCAGTTTCTTCATGTTTAAACAAAGACAATAATTGTAACTACCTCCTTTGGTAGTTTGGGTCAAAAAGTTAATAGAATAAATCATTTAAGAGAACACCAGGCACTTTGAGGAATTATATAGTTTAGAACTTTTGTAATTATTGCACAATATTAGCATAAAATTAACAGTGAACTCCATAGTTGGAAGTGGGGAAGTGCTTGAAGAAGCAAACTTTCACATTAAAGAAAATGAGTTTAATAATGATCAAATATTAATATGTTATTACACTTACTACTTTGCTCTTCTGAGATCAGACATAACTCTTATCAAAAAGAAAGATGTTGAGCCCTGGCTGGTGGCTCAGTGGATCAGGGGCGGGCCTGCAAAACCAAAGGTCGTTGGTTCAATTCCCAGCCAGGGCACATAACCAGGTTGCAAGCCAGGTCTCCAGCCAGGTCCGTAGCTGGAGGCAGGTGAAAGGCAACCACACATTGATTTCTCACTCCCTCTCTGCCTCTCTCCTTTCCCCTCTCTCTAAAAGTAATAAAATCTTAAAAAAAAAGAAAAAAAAAGAAAGAAAGATGTTAAAAAAATGTGATTTGGCTATAACATCTGGAATTTAGCTTATTGAAATTTGGAATGGAGGAAAAAATTAGCAACTTCTCCCAAAAAGTTCTTTTTACTTTCTATCAAATAAATGTAGGAGTTATAGCCTAAGAAGAGAATGACATTGAAGAAAGAAGATTTAGAAAATTAACTTGAGAAAACCTTTGAGAAATACTTTCTTTTTGTCCATTTGGTCTTATTTATTGTTCAATGTTCTTGGAATGGCAGGCAACATAATCCTTCAAACAGGCTAAAAATAGTTGCTGTTAAATCTTATATTGCCCACGACTATTGGGTGGGGCGACAAGAAATGAATAGTTCTGAATATTCAAGACAACTAAATTCCTTTTTGGTGAGATCATTTTGGAGGATGGACTGGACTTAGGAGAGCCTGGGATTAGATAGACCAGATATATATTCAACATTCCAAGGCAAGAAATGGTGAAGTTATGGACCATGTCAGGAGAGAAGGACACATATCTAAGGAGAGACAATGTTCTGGGTGTGTTAACTGCATGTGAGCCTGAGGAAACAATGCTGGGTTGATGATGATGATGTTAACTTTCCTTGGGTGTAGAGAGGTGGAGAGTGTGGTTAGATAAGGTAAATAGGTGAGAATTAGAAACATAATTATGTTCTGTGGAGCTGCTTCTATTGATCCTCAATTAGAAATATAAGTCATAATTTTTTAAAACACAGTGTCTAAAATTTCTGAAAAGTAGTTTTCTCTACTTGGAGCCCCAAGTAAAAAATAAATAAAATCACAAAGAGAAAAACACATAAAGTAATCAAAAAGGAGGAAGGGTGCCAGGCCCCTGGAAAACTTCAACATGAAAAAGGCAGATGAAAAAGTTCTTAAGAAAGAAAAGTTATGCATATCTTCCTTCAGTGCCCTCTTCCTTCATTCTGATTTTATGTATTAAAGTACCCAGGACACCAGGCTAAACTCCTGTCCTTTAGTGTGTACACCTATCTCCTGAGCTTAGAATCTAAGCAACTAAACAGTCTATTAAACATTTCTTTCCATTTTTATTGTTCAAATACAGTTGACATTAAATACTACATTGGTTTCAAGTGTACAGCCTAATGATTAGACAGTTATATAATTTACAGAGTGATCCTCCCTAGATATTTCCATTTCACCGTCCTACAGACAATTCAAGCTCTTCAAAGAAGTCAATATACTGACCCTATTAAATCAGATACTCCTTTTATTTCCCTTCTTTCAGTGAAGGGTACCATTATTCACCAATGGTTCAAGTCTAATTAAAGCTCTGAGGCCCTGGCTGGTGGCACAGTGGATAATTCCCTAAAAACAAAAATCCTAATGTACCATGCTGGCTTGAATCTCAGAATGACCTGATGCAATCTACTTGAAATGTCTAAATCAGTCATCATCAATTATGGCCTGTGGGCCAATCCAGGTGGATACCACCTGTTTTAATTAATAAAGCTTTATGGGAATACAGCCTGCCTCTTCATTTACATATTTTCTATGCTTTCACACTATAAGGCAGAGTTGAATAATTGTGACAGATTAGTAACCGGTCCTCCACACCTACTATGGTTGTTCTCTGGCCCTCTACACAGGAAGTTCCCCTAACTCAGACCTAAATTACTATTGTAAATACTAAAGACATTTGATCTGCAACAAGATTTCAGAAGTCAAAGGATGTGGTATTTGCTGGCAACTATTCATCAATGTCATATCAGCATGTAAGTTTTATTTTTAAAACACCCTCTGGAGCCCTGGCTGGTGGCACAGTGGATAAGGCACCAGCCTGCAAACCCAAAGTCACTGGTTCGCTTCCCAGCCAGGGCGCATAACTAGGTTGCCAGCCAGGTCTCCACCCAGATCCGTAGTTGGAGGCAGGTGAAAGGCAACCATACATTGATGTCTCTCTCTTCCTCTCTGCCTCTCTCCCTTCCCCTCTCTCTAAAAATAATAAATAAAATCTTAAACAAACAAAGAAAACACCCTTTGGTTGTCATTTATTTAGAGGCAAAGCTTCTATCTAGTGCTGTTCATCTGCAACAACTGAGATGCTTCAGCCATCTCCCAGAATTCCGTTCTGACTGCATTCTCTACTTTGAAAATATTTATCATTGACGGGCCAGAAATCTGGAAGTCAAACATGTCCCAGCTTGTGGCAGCTATGAGAAGGGACTTTACCTCCAGTCCCAGGGAACATAAATGACCGAAGGCCAAGCTGCTGAGCTGTGATACCACAACCACTTTTGCACTGAGGCCATGCCTGCTATGGGCTGTTCCAGACAGGGACTGAGTTCAGTATTAATTGAGGCAGACCTGTTCTTAGAAAACATGTGCCCCTCTGATACTGGCTTTGCTTGAGGACTTCTTGGAGGCCTGGTCAAGCCTTCCTGACATTTCAAGGTCATCTGGGTTGCTTAGACCCAACCTCCCTTCCCTCTTCCCTTCACTCATTTTGATTTACATCACAATCTGACAGCTCTGATAGCCTTCCTTAGCTCCCTCCTCAATTTTCTCTCATGGCATTTCTCTATAAAATTCTTGCTTAGCTCTGCCTTGGTGTCTGTTCAAGAGACCTAGATTCTTTTTCTCTTTTCTACAAAGCAGGTCTTGTGTTTCAACATCCCTTCCTATCCTCCTTTCAATATTTCCCCCAACTCTTGCAGACAAGAAAACCAACATTTATTTCAGCAGGGTGGGTAAGTGTCTGTGAGCATTTTTAGGAGAACCATGTAGTGGAGCCATTCTGCACCTCCTGGCCTCCTTGAAGCCATTGCAGTTTGTAGAATCAAATCTCCGAGTGAGGGGAGCGCTATTCTCTGTGTTGCACTCACACAGCTTGAGAAATAGCAGGCAAATTAGACAAGGTTCTCTATTTTCATCCAGGGGTATTCTACTCTGCTAATAAAAGAAGTGGAGAGAGCTAAATTATGTAATTCTCAGATGGGCCTATTCATTGATTTATTGTACAAATATTTTTTGAATGCCTGCTCTGTGTGAGTCAGGCACTGTTCTAGCCCTGTGAGTCAGCTCCTTCATTCACAGCCTTCAAGGAGTTAATATCTAATATCTGGTGCTATGCTATGCCTCTTGAGGTCTTTGATGGCTCAGAGATTAGTCAAAATATTACGAAGTACTCTTTGCCAAAATCTACTAGGCCACATATCTACAAATTAAAAGTTAATTTGTGTCTTATTTTAAAATTATAAATATAGGCCATGGCTGGCGGCTCAGAGGATAGGTGTTGGCCTGCGAGCCCAAAGATCGCTGGTTCAAATCCCAGCCAGGGCTCATAACCAGGTTGCAAGCCAGGTCTCCAGCCAGATCCGCAGCTGGAGGCAGATGAAACGCAATCATACATTGATGTTTTTCTCCCATTCTTCATCCCTCCCTGCCCTTCTCTATAAAAATAATGAATAAAATATTTTTTTAATTTAAATTATAAATATACCTTTGAAGAGTTATGACTAAAATTGGATTACAACCTAGTATTTTGATCCAATCAATTATATCTCAAATACTGACTTAAGAATTTTTTCAGTGTGGTTACTAACAATGTAAAATAAACTCAAGAATGCATAAAAGAACCTAATAGAAATATATGAAAAATGTAAAAACTAAAAAAATGTCTACAAGAAAAGGTACAGCTGAGGAATTAGTGAACCAGAAGATTAGATTGGGAAAATCTACCCCTTCCAAAATGTGGCTGAGATGTACAGAAAACAGAAAAAAAGGAAAGATGAAAGACCTCAGATTTAAAGTGCCTATAACCCTGGACAGGTGGCTCAGTTGGTTGGAGCATTTTCCCGTATACCAAAAAAGTTGTGGATTTCCCAGTCAGGTCATATACCTAGGTTTTGGGTTCGATCCCTGGTTTGGGCATGTGCAAGATGCAACCTATTGATGTTTCTCACATAGTGTAGCACCCATTCCCCACCGCTCAAATCAATAAAAACACCTTTGGGTGAGGATTTAAATAATAATACTAAATAAAAATAAAGTGCCTTTAAAGTGTCAATGAAGAGAAACCCTTAGACATACCAAAATGTAAGAACACTATAGATGCCAAAATATTTTCAAAAACTTAGAGAAATGACAGATCATATGCAAAGGGAAAGACATTTTTAATATTGCAATAGGGTCAAGATTGAATGTACTTATTATATTGAAGAAAAAGATCTTAGAACCTAGAATTTATATCCAATAATACTGCCATGCTAAAATAGTCCTTTGAAATTGTACTCACATCACTGATAAAGGATGAGTATAAAAATACATAAAAACTCTACAGGTTGCAAGCCAGGTCTCCAGCCAGGTCCATAGCTGGAGGCAGGTGAAAGGCAACCATACATTGATGTTTCTCTCCCTCTCTGCCTCTCTCTCCTCCCCTCTCTTTAAAATAATAAATAAAATGTTTAGGAAAAAATACATAAAAATAGCATATTTTTAAAAAAGGTAAAAAAGAGAAAACATTCCTAGAAGAAAGAATACATTTGACCAGTAAACAAGCTAAGATGTGATCAGGGTTACTTATAATCAGGGAATCCCAAATTAAGATTGCAATGAAATATCATTTTGATCCCATTCAATTAGAAATAAGATCAATTTTAACAATGCCAATAGAATGCAATTGTTATATATTGTTGGTTAGAATGCAAACTTTTACAACCATTTTGGAAAGTAGTTTCAATTTATCTCTTTTGTATCCTTTATCTATTAGACCATTCATATATCCACTGGTCCAGGAATTTAATGTCTAATTAAATATGTAAGAGAAAAACTTGTACCTATGCAAAAAGAGATGTATACATGAACAGTGTCAGCATCACTGTTCACAGTAGCAACAGTATGGAAACAACATTCCTCAATGGGAGAGTAGAAAAATAAATCTCAGTAGAATATATATATACACATGTATGTATATATAAGATAATATATACATATATGTGTATACACACACACACACACACACATATATATATATATATATATAAAATTTTCTAATGCTGATATAATAAGTTATCAAAAACTCAGGGACTTAAAAGATTACAACTTTATTATTATACCACCATGGAGGTCAGAAGTCTGAAATAGTCTCACTGCGCTAAAATCAGTAGGGCTGTGTTTCTTTTTAGGGAAGAATCAATTTTGTTGCATTTTCTAGGTTTTGGAGGTTTCCTGCATTTCTTGGCTCATTGCTTGCTTCCATCTCCAAAGCTAGCAGTGCCTGGGGGTGTCTTTCTCACATGAATGATGCTGATATGCTTTCCCCAGCTTCCTTTTTCCATTTATAAGATTGCTTGTGATAGCACAGAATCCATGAAGATAATTCATAATAATATCTTCATCTTAAGGCCTTTAGTGACCTTATTTCCATCTACACCCTTAATTATCCTTTGCTTTGCAATTTAACTTATTCTTAGGTTCCAGGTTCTAGGGATCAAGATAGGGACATCTTTAGTTAATTTTTCTGTTTATCTTTTGCCTACTACATTGTACAACCATTATAACAAGCTATGGTGATGTAATATCCTAGGGATGAGCCCTAGCAATCTAATATCAAGTGGAAATAGTCATTTTCAAAAGATTATATATAATAGACCCTTTTTATAAAGTAAAAGCAAAAATATTAAAAGTACATATACTTAAAAACAATGGAACACTATAGAAACAGGAGTTTCTGTCACTATATTTATATTGCTGATGAAGGTAAACGGGAAGTGGGAATCAGGATGAGAGAGGTGAAATTGTGGAACATGTACAGCAATGCCAAAGGTGTAGCTTAGTTTGTAAGGACTACCTTGTCTTGCTCCATCAACTGATTTTTAACAACATGGGATTAAATGTTAATGATTATGATACGACCATTTTTCTATAGCTCAAAAAAATTTTAATCAATATTGCTGCCTCCTAGGTTAAAAAAAAAAAGAATGCCTGTATTAAACTTTCCAATTGCAACTCTATATATGCAAGCAGCTCTAAAGAATGAAACGAACGGAAAAGCAGACTGGAGTTCATGGTTCAGCCATCCAGCATCACCTTGCTGAGTGTTCACATTGCACCTTGGTGTTTTTCTCATCTGAGCTCTACTACAGACAGTGAGATGAATCTGGTTAAGGCCTGAGTGAAGTTATAGATTAGGTTATGTTGAATTTTAGCTTTAATTTAGTGCTTTCCCTTTGACAGCTGTGCATGGAGGAGCATGTCCATCCTGTGGGAGGCAGTGCTCTCTGGAACCACGTACTAACTCTTTTAAGGACATCATGTTGCTTCATCTGTACTAATTAGAATTTCAGAAACTGAGCAGAAAGTCATGCCTATAAGGAACAAGCCAGATCTGTTGTTCGGAGTCAATGTGTCAATTCAATTTACCGGTCACTTAAGAGACCTAGGCACCTCAAATTATTTTAGAGTGCCTTGCACACATATCAAATGTCATGCTTTTCAGTTGTTCTCTCAGATCCATTATCTCATTAGGACTCTCTTGTGATCCTGTATGATGGATGGAAAAAGCATAATTAGTGCCATTCATGGAGAAGGCTGAGACATGGCCAGATTAAAAGCCTCATCTGAGTTTAAACCTCACACCATCCATTGAGCAAGATTGTACCAGAATTCATCTTCAAAATCCTAGCTATATTAATGATTCTGTTGCAATAAATAACTATCAGATGAGCTATTATGCACATTCCTGAGTCTCTCACTCAGGAAGTCCCAAGATATAGTTCTCCCAAAGTGGTGGGCAATTATCTCCAAGTGTGAATAAAGGACATCCACTTCAACCACAGCTTCTAATGTCTCTCTCCCTATTTGTTATCAAGTCACTGTAGGAAAGAAAATGGAAAATTTATAGCGGCCAAGGCCCACGGTGCCATGAACCATTTTCACTAATGTTACATTTGTAAAACTCAGCTTAATGTCAAGAAAAGATGGAGAATGTCATCCAGCTGTATAGATAGGAAGAAGAAACTTCACAAATTTGGTAAACAGGTCACCCATTTGTGCATTATTAGCCATGTACTTTTTTCACTATACCAAGTTACCATGCAGGTTAATTTATATCCACTTCCCCCACCAAAGTCATGAAGCATGTAAGATTGGGAAGCACATCCCTGTTTGAATCTCTAAATGATCTGATGACCATGTTCAATGACCATCATGAATGTGTGTATTGTTACAAATTTATTAGAGGTTCTCCAATAAGAGGGCACAATGTTCATGTCAACCTTGCATGTTTAGTGTTGTAATGGCCACATGAATGAAGACATAGATGTCATACAGATCTTTTTCTACTCGCAATACTTCTAACATCAAATGGGTGGGGAAATTTTTTTCACAATAACCAATTCTCCAACTCTCTGCCCATCAGCGGGGTGACCTGCAGTTTAATTGGGTTCTGCTAACTTGCTACTCAGAGTAAAAGTTGCTTAGGGCAAGGTATAGGGGGAGGAGCATGAGTCCACATGCCCTCTCCATATGTGTTACCCTCCTAGCACCTACATGTTTTCATTGTCCTCAAATATCTCCAAACCCATTGTCTGGATTTTTTATGGAGACTCCATCACATAGGCGTGGTCTATTACATCATTGGTCATTGGTGATTGAACCTATTATCCTCTGTAGAGGTCTGGGAGTTGGGATGAAATTTCAAACCCTTTAAACACATGATTGGATTTTCAGAAGCCCAGTCTCCATCCTGGAGCTATGAAGTCCCTCAGCCAAGTCATCTCATTAATTTACCAAAGGTACTCTTCACTCAGGAAATTCTAGGATTTTAGGAAATCTGTGTCAGAAACCAGAGGCAAAAATGACATCTTACAATAAAAGATGCTACTATTACCTCTTTCACTTAGAGAATTTCAGTGGTTTTAGAATATTTTGTTCTGGGACTCAGGGACAAAGACTAAAACTATGTATTATTGTATCACAGTTCTGCACACACATACCAATTTTTTAGGTACTATAAATAAATGAGGTAGTTCATGTAAAATGTCTGAAAATGGAATAAGCTGTCTTATGACATTGTGTTTAATAACATTGCCCATTTTTATTGAACACATTTTAAAAAATATTTTACTTATTATTTTTCAGAGAGAGAGGAAGGGAGAGAGGCCGAGAGGAAGAGAGAGTCATCAATGTATGGTTGCCTTTCACCTGGCTCCAGCTATAGACCTGGCTTGCAATCTGGTTATATTGCCCTGGCTGGGAATTGAACTAGTGACCTTTGGGTTTATAGGCTGGCACCTTATCCACTGTTCCACCAGCCAGGGCTGAACACATTTTTTTATACGCTACATACCAAGTTCTAGTACCGATATGTTTAAAACACATTACCTCTTGGACAAGATAAGTATAGTAGATTCTCATTATCCATGGTAACTATGTTCGATAAAGTTGCCAGGAGCACTGAATCAGCAAACATGGAACCCATGCTCCTATGGGGATATGGGGCTGCATTCCTTAGAGCCTCTGGTCAAAACATTTTCATCAACCAATCAATACACAATCCCATTTTATGCGTGTTTCTGTTTAAAGACATCTTATTTAATATATAATGTTCTTTCATTATCACTGACCTCCTGGCCAAGAGCACTATAATTCATGCCTGAATGAAGCTTATCCAACACAAGTGTTTTCCCCACCAGGCACATCACAGCCTTTTGTATTTCAGAACACTAGACAGCATTTTAGAACTATAATTGTGAGCCATTTTAAGCAGCAAAACCACCAACAAAAAGCACAAAAATGCATAAAATATGGCACCAAATATATGACGAAAAGGACAGTTGTTCACAGTAGGAGAATGGAACAAAAGGCAGAGCATCACCTTGTTTGATGTCAGCTGGGGGTGTGCGCATTAAATAATTCAAATTTCTCACACCTTTGTACATATGCACGACTGACCACAAAAGCACTGTGAGCATTATTAACTTTGGGTTGCAAGTCAGTTTTAGGGTGCAAGCAAATTCACAAATATACAGTATAAATAATAAGGATTAATTGCACTATTATTAGCCCATTTTACCAATGCAGACAGAAATAGGGGCATATAGTGGTAAAGTAACCTTACAAATTTATATAACCGTTGAGAGGTAGAGTTGAGGTCTGCTTGGCTCCTGAGATCAAGTTTTTAACCTTGATGCTATTTACCTCATGATCCTCTAGGTTGTGTTCAGGAACCAATAATCCTCTGTGAGGGATCTTATCCTGGATATTTCAACAGTAAATAAGCTAGATGATCTTTAAAGTGAATTTAAATCTTGAGATTCAGTCATTTTAAGAGTTCTTTTAGTTGTAAAAACTCTAATGCTTTATGGGACCACCTTTTAAACACTTTCCCTAATGAGCCAGCAAATTTTTCTATGAGCTCTCAATGGTTTTAACTAAATTTTATTACGGTCTATTTATTTTGTAATATGTCTTTACCTCCCACTGTAATGTAAAAACATTACATTTAGACTATTTTACAAAACAGCTTATTTTACAAAAATTTACACTAAGAATTTCTGTGGATACTTCTGTTAGCATTCATGAAAAGTCACAGATTTAATTTTGTGCAGGCTATCTTTTGCTTTTTATTCATATCACATACTTCTTCTGACCCTCTGGGGGTCATTCACAATAACATGGTAAGGAATGACAAATACTTAGTTGACCTTTTTGGAGAACTCAATTGGACATCAGCTCTCAATGTAGCTTCTGAAATTCTTCACCAGATGTGACATTTTAAAATTACAATTTCTAACTTTAATCAGTCCTATGAATTACTATACTTATAATTAGATAAACCATCCTTTTACTTTCCATCAATCTGCCTATGGACACCCTTTCTGAGGTCACCCTCTTCAAAAGCACCTTCTTCAGTCAGAGAGGAAAGGGGCTGGATCTCTAAAAGGTATTTTCTGGATGTTTAAACACAAATTCCCTAAATCCCCACTGTTTTCCTATATGCACACAGTAGCAATTTGTGCAACTCATTTTAGTAGAGGGGGTTTCTGCCCTCACTATGAATGCAAATATTACCAAAGAAGGATCTGTTTGTAGAATTCATCCTCTTTTTTGGCATCTTTTTGCAACAATATAATTAGAATCTATTCATAATAGCAAGGGCCTCGCTCAAGTTTTCATTTCTCTATGATAAAAATTACCATCTATTCAGATTTTCTGCCTAAATATTTTTTTGGGGAAACTATATAGGTGACCTTTTGAACAAGTTTGCCCACTGCAGCTGTGTCATTGGTCTTGACTTTCCTTAGGCCCTGTTTGAATAAATGAATATTTCATGAACAGCTGCAGCTACAATTATCTATTGTTCAGGGGCAATGTATAAAGAAAACAGTAAGGTGATCTGTGATACTTTTAACCTCTTCACAGAAATTGGATTAAGTCGGTGAATTAGATAAAGCACTCATGCACCTTTTCTTGTAAAATCAGAGGCTGATCAAACCCCCTACCACTGGAAGAGGTCACATGCAAGAATCCGCTCCAGCCCATGTATCCAACCCACCCATCAGTCTGCACTCCATTGGGAGGGCTCTGTATACCTCAGCAGCCCCTGCTGTCCCCTTGCTCTTCTCTGTCCTCAACAGCCAGCTCTGCAGAGACCACTTGAGTTACAGAACGTGTCACCATCCATCTTTGGGATGCATCGTGCTGCCCATCTGAACAGCAGGTCTGGTTTCTAAGATTCTGTGGACAAGTCCAGTAGTGTTTTAGAAGCTCTTTTAATGTTTGAACTATTTAAAAGAAGTCTTTTCTGTTGCACTGAATAAGGTTTCCTCCTTTACTGTACTTCACCCCCTAAATCTTTCATGGAGTCTACTGTGTAAAATAGATAAAGTAATTAAAATCTGGATTAAGGTTCCCAGACTTCCCCTGCTTAGCTACTGCCCTGTGAGACATCACCATAAATCCCAAGGGCTCTGGGGTCTGTGGCCTGAATCCACTGAACTAGGCCAGACACCTGGGCTTAGACATTGATTTTCTCTCACATTCTGGACATTCCCCAAACCTCCTTTCAGACTATGATTATGCCAATCCCTAATAACTTAAGTGTGGCTTTTGGGCCTCGTTCATGCCACTACCCTCATGAGACTGGGACCCATTGCCAAACTCAGTGTGAATGAACAAATTATTCAGGACTACGATGTACCCTTAAACTTCCTATTTCAATAATGTTTCCTGCCTCATTAGACCATAGAGTTAACTATTGTCATTTGCGTTCATTGATTCAATCCTTCAGTTTAGATTCCACTGAAGGACATATGAGCTGCAAAAAAACAGAAGTCAATATATGTGAAGACCGGCATACCCAAATTAGTTAGAAGAGTGGGAGATTTGAGACTTCAGCCTGGCACCCCTTCCAAGCCTTCATCCTCCATCTCACTTGCACTTTGACTTGGGTATGTTGCTCTTGACACTTAACCCACAAGTTCTTCCAGAGGTTCCTTAGGCTCCCTCACCCATGGGGACCATCAAATGCTGTCACTGGCTGCTGAAATAGGTGCGCGTGTGGCAGAAGCTCTTCTTAGCTGTGCTTCGCCCAGTGAGATGAAATAGCAAGTCCAATTTTACCCAGTATGCCTATTGAAGAAAGGGCTTTGTGGCAAACCATGGAACATTGGCTTAGGTGGTTTTGGGTGAAGCTAATTGATGTTGGAGGTAATCACTCAGGAGACTAGGCTACCTTAGTTCCAGCATGGCCACCCATGATGCTGAGGCTGTCAAGGCTTTTGTGCATATTTAGCTCTGTTCTGCCTGGTGTGCATCACATAGTACATGAGTTGAGTTAAACAGTAAGAACAAGAGGAAAAAAGGAATCAGCTCTGAGGCCCTGGAGGCATATTTCCATACAAGATTCAAGCAGTTGTGCTGAGAGAACAAAAGTTACACGAAGGTGAAATGACGATGGTAGATGCCTTTAAAAGTAGGATATATTATAGAATTGAAACCTGTAAGGGGAGCACCCCCCCAAAAAAACAACAACAACAAAGTTTATTTATAAAAATTGTGTATTTTTTTGCACACATTTAAACTTCAGTCACCTTCCGAGTGTTCTCCATTTGATGCAATATACCTAGCAAGATGTTTTTCCCACTGCTCAAGTTTTGAACTCATCAATTTTGATGCCATTGTTTGTTTGTTTGTTTCATCTCTTCCACATCAGTGAAATATTTCCCTTTGAAGACTTTTTCATCTCAGGAAATGAACCAAAAATAGTCACTCAGGGTGAGATGGGGTAAACAGAGAAAGTGAGGTATGGGCATGATGCCATTTTTGGTCAAAAACTGTTGAACACTCAGTGTGGTGTGGGCAGGTAGCCTATAAATCACCCATCATAAAATGGGCAAATGCATTGACAGAGGCTTCAAAAATAATCCACTGAAGCCAAACTCAGCATCTCAATGCCAGCTGGTGCGCTGATACAGATGGGTTCCCAGAACACCCACCTAGCGGGAGAAGCCTGAACTACAACGGGCCCGTCTTCCAGAAGATAACTCCAGTATTTTAGGCTCCCCTCACATAATTTTATGAACCAGTGTCACCACCCCCCAGTAAAGTCAATTAAAAATAAATAAATAAGAGTAGATATGATAATTTCCCCTATCTTCATTTCAGGTACTTTCTTAATTTTCATTAGGTTGAAGAAGGCTGTCTACCCTATGCCATATATCAACATATACACACAGGCTCACACACGCACACCTGTTCTTGTCTGAGTAAAATATGCACCTAATTAGTTAATATTTGGCATTTGCTATGGTTTTATGTTAAGCATTGCTTTTTGTTCTGAGTGTCTGACCTTGAGGTTCAACTACTCTAACATTACACATTATTCATGAGATGCATGCATACAGGGTGAAGAGTCGTTAGTGAAAATTTTCCCTGAGGTCTGATTATGGTGATCAAATGCAGTTGACCACCCCATAGTTTTGACCATTTCGTTTTAGCTCAGAGAACAATGACTATTTATACTGTGGGTTGAAAGGGACAGAAATTCTAGTAGTTGGGGTATAGAAAGAAAACCAGTTTTTTAATCTGAGGGAACGTAATCAATGATGCATTATTTTAGAAGTGAGAATGAATGAAAGGGGAACAGCCGTGGAACCATTCCTACCACCAGATGGTGTTTGTCTGCTTCTGTGTACTAATTGCTATCAATAATTAAACACAGGTCTCTGATTCATATGCACAGAGGCAGTGATTCTTAAATTAAACATTTTAGAATCATTATAGTACATTTTATAGGTTCAGCTAAACATAGCATTCTTGCTGATTATGATTAAACACACTGATATTAAATTACATATTGATCCCATAAATATCAATGCAGGCAGAGATGCAATGAGAATTCTTGTAAATAGAAGGAGCATTTTAATTTGAGATGATAATGGAGACAGTTTTTAATGGAACGTCATGCAGAGGTTTGGATTCTCTTAGTTTTCTTTAATCACATAGAAAAGAGATTTTATATTTTTCTTTCATAATATGAAACATTAATTATACACTATGTCTAATTTTATGAAGTACATAGCCTGCCTGATTCAAATATCTTGAAAGTAAAAGGAAATAATTTGTTTTCTTGACCGTTACCTAAGAACTTGAAACAATGTAACTTAAAATTGTTTCCACTTCTGTGAAAGTTTATCAGTAAAAGAGACAAAGAAACTGTATTGAATTCACCAAATATAGAGACTGTAAAAGTTGTTTTGAAGGACATAGCACTGGATGATTTAAAATAAAAACACTGGTTCAGACTGGATACTATATGTGATCTTGTACTAAAACTCTTAACTAGATGGAGTATTTGTGTCCCCAATAAGATTTTAAAGAAAAGGGTACAAAGATGCCGGAAGTCTCTTATACCTCTAAAATGAGATAATTCCATATTTTATTAAAAATCCACAGCTATTTGAGAGGAAGATGCATTAGTGCAGATGGGAGCAAAGATTTCACTTAGAAGCCAGAAGTCACACTTGATGATTCACTCATTTCCAGGCATTTTCATCTGTAGACCCATTGACTAATGCAGATACTTCCCATGGCCTGAATCATCCTCCTCAATCAAAGCCATCAGGTGATGCAGTAAGCATAAGGGACTATCAACTGTGAGTCATGTATCCAGCTGAGCATGAGGAGACAATAAACAATGAAAATGCTAATATGAGAAGAAGGGTGCCACTCTTTATAAAAATAGATAAATGAAGTAATGCTTCCTATTGTAAATTGTTAACTTTGAAAGATACTGTGCCCTGGTTATTGAATGGTGACAAAAGGAAACTTGACTTTGAGTGATGAAGATAATACAATATACAGATGATGTATTATAGAATTTACACCTGAAACTTACATAATTTTATTAACCAACCTTACCCCCAGTAAGTTTAATAAAAATTAGAAAAATGAAATAAAGAAATCTTTAGGACATGGACAGCAGTCAAGTGATTGTGGGGGAGGGTAGAGGTGGAAAAGGACAAAAGGGGATAAATGGTAATGGAAACATGCAATAAAAATCAGCATGAAAAAAGTAATCTTTGGGAAATTATAGTGTGACTACCTCAAATAATTCTTAGAGCCTCAGATACTTTCTCAGAGCATTTGTCTTCAAGGGGTTCCAAAAACTTGCTTGTAGTTTCTAAATGTCACGGTTGATTCATTTTCTTTTCTTCTCTATCATTCTGGTTTGCAGCCAGAATGCCTTGCCAGGTTAGAAAGGAGTTCAACAGTAGAGCAATAAGGCCCTTGGTTTCAACAAGGTCAGAGGATTAGCAAAAATGTATTCAGTGCAAATACATCCCACTGTACTAAATTTTATCAGTTAACAATTCCATCAACATTCTATCCACTGATTCCCTAAGGGTATATGTTTATAAAGGTAGGTAAGCACGAAAAAGAAAAACTACCAGTCTTCATCCTATGTCCTATTATCCTCATCTATAAAAATAGATCTATTAACATTCTCACAAAAATTGCAAGTATGTTAAATAGGAAAGTTTGTCAATTAATGGAATGATATTAATTTCATGTAGTCAGTTCTGAATGTTGCATTTTATCTCCTTTTTATTTCATTTAGAGATAAAACATTGCATCTGATGACCTCAGAAGTCTCTTCCTACCAGTTATGATGACAATGCTTGGATTTTGTGTTTTGGAAACTTTCATTAATGTACAGAAAATGCTATAGTCATTTTAGGTCAGCAATTTTCAACCTTTTTCATCTCACGGCACACATAAACTAATTACTACAATTCTGCAGCACACAAAATACACATATTTTTTGCTGATCTGACAAAAATAGGTACAATTTTAATTAATTTACAAAAAGAAATAATAATAGGCCTTGGCTGGTAGCACAGTGGATAAGGCACCGGCCTGTGAACCCAAAGGTCACTGGTTCGATTCCCAGCCACGGCACATAACCAGGTTGCAAGTTAGGTCTCCAGCCAGTTCTGTAGCTGGAGGCAAATGAAAGGCAACCATACATGGATCTCTTCCCCTCTCTCTAAAAATAATAAAATAAAATATTTTTTAAAAAGAAATAATAATAATCGTAATTACCTATCCTTTTTGCTCCAAAGTGACTTTAAAAAATTATGTGCCTATAATTGCATATAAGAATTTCTGGGACTGCTGGCCAAGATGGAGCATCTCCCTCCACAACTAAGAAGGAATATAGATACCTTAAAACTGGAGACAACCAGAAAATCTAGACAACTGAGCTGCACAGAAATCCAATAAACAAAGATATAATGAAGAAATATTTATTCAGACAGGTAGAAAGGTGGATCCAGGACCAAGATGACATGGTTTGGTGGTGAGGCAGCTGTGGCAGAATAGCAGCTATGGCCAGCCAGCAGAGAGAGAGCAGTCACACATTAAAAAATGATAATAAGGCCCTGGCTGGTGGCTCAGTAGATAAGGTGCCGGTCTGTGAACCCAAAGGTCACAGGTTCAATTCCCCAGCCAGGGCACATAATGAGGTTGCAAGCCAGGTCTCCAGCCAGGTTTGTAGCTGGAGACAGGTGAAAAAGGCAACCCTACATAGATGTCTCTCTCCCTCTCTGCCTCTCTCCCTTCCCTGCTCTCTAAAAATAATAAATAAAATCTTAAAAAAAAAAATGATAATAAGAAGGGACACTGGAGAGTGCTCCCAGCGCCAGACCAAATGGCATGGCTAATGGTTCCAATGCTGGAGAAAATAAAGTCACATTGTTTCTGACTGAAAACCAGTGGGAGTTGGGATGAAGGAAGACACTGCCAGTCCCTCAGCAGAGTCCACTTATTTAGAAGCCTCCACAATCCTGGAACGTCTGCAGACCCACCCACTCTGGGAACCATGGCCAGGCCAACAGCTAGAGGGGCAGCAGTCCTATAAGGGCAGTGGGGGAGGTGCCTGGAAAAAGGGCTAGTGCTGAGCAAGCAACATTGTTCCCTTTCAGACCCTTCCCCTACATACAGCACCACAACATGGTGAAAAGAGTCACCCAGCACTGAAAAATACCTAAGGCACCACACCTTACAATGTAACAGATGCAAAAGTTCTACCTAAGAAACAGAAGCAAATCCAGGAGCCAGTCAAGTTGAGGAGACAGAGAAGTATAGCCCCAAAAATGGAGCAGATCAAGGTTCCAGTGGGACAACTTAGCTATGAGAAGATAGTCAACTTAACAAATGCACAGCGTAAAATGCTGGTGATAAAGATGTTCCAAGACTTGACAGCTATGTTTGAGTATGGCAAATGTGGAAGGGAGGAAGTGAAGGCTATGCTAAGTGAAACCAAGGAAAATCCACACAAAATCAATAATGAAGGGAAGAAAAAGGGTTCAAATCAATGACTTGTCACATAAGGAAGAACTAAACATTCAACTAGTATAGAAAGAAGAATTGAATAAATGAGGAAAGACCTAGGAACATATGGAACAAATTTAAAGGTGCCAGCATCCAAATCATAGGGGTGCCATGAGGAGAAGAGGAAGAGCAAGAAATTGAAAACTTGTATGAAAAAATAATGAAGTAAAACTTCCCAAATTTGGCAAAAGAAATAGACATACAAGTCCAGGAAGCACAGGGAGTCTCAAAAAAGCTGGATCCAAAGAGGACCACACCAAGACACATTCATAATTAAAATGCCAAGGATTAAGGGTAGAGGGAGTGTCTTAAAAGCAGTAAGAGAAGAAGATAGTTACCTACAAAGGGCTTCCTATGAGACTGTTAGCTGATTCCTCAAAAGAAACTTTGTAGGCAAGAAGGGACTGACAGGAAGTATTCAAAGTGATAAAAAGCAAGGACCTACAACCAAGGCTATTCTGTGCATTTAGAATGGAATGGCAGATAAAATGCTTCCCAGACAAGGTAAAGCTAAAATAATTCATTATCACCAAAGTGTTATTATATGAAATGTTAAAGGCACTTTAAAAAAAAGAGGATCAAAATTATGAACATTAAAATGACAACAAACTCACAACTATCAACAATAGAATCTAAAAAAATAAAAACAAGCTAAGCAAACAATCAGAATAGGATCAGAATCATAGGTATGGGGATATTTGAAAGGGTTAGCAGCTGGAAGGAGAAGGGGAAGAAATGGAGAAATTGTGCAAGGATTACAAAACATAATTAGTGGGTACATAATATACAGGAGGATGTTAAGAATAATATAGGAAAGGATGAAATCAAGGAACATATGTGCAACCCATGGACATGACCTAAGGCGAGTGGGATTGCAGAAGGGAAATTGGGTCCTGGGTGGAGGGGAGCAAAGGAAAAAGAGATTAGGACAACTGTAATGGCATAACCAATAAAATATACTTAAAAAAGACTTTCTCATACCAATAATTAACTAATCAGACAACCTTATTATGCAATGTGACCAATAAGATGTAGCTCTATTATATGACCTATATACTAATGTTTCAAGACAGGGAATTCACATCAAATGGCTACTTTTGTGTTGGCTGATTTTTTTTTTTTTTTTTTTTTCATTTGACAATCCAAGGGGAAAAAGTTCAGTGCCCTGACTAAATATTCAGGTATTCCATGTTTTAAATATTCTTGCAGCACCCTGGTTGAAAATCACTGTTTTAGGTTGATAAACTAGTCACAAATAAACATATTAGGTTTCAACATTTTAGATTGCTTGCTTATGGTGTTGAAGTAACCAAGACAATTGGTGTAAGATTATTAATATATTCAGTGTAAGATTTTTGACATACTGGCCTGCAATGGTTATAAAGACACATTGGATAATAAAATATGAATTAAAACAACAGGAATAGACAAGAAACACAATAGGTTCTACATGTTATAGGCAGGTCATATATGGTAGGCAAGTGCCATATACTATACTAAGTTTAGTGATGTAGAAAACCAAGAGGAGAACACAGTTTTATTTTTCTTACACTTTGCTTTAGAGTGAAGCCCTAATAACTATTGACACAATGTAAACTAAAGCAAACACCACAACATCACAAGGTTGTGTAAAGATTGAATTGTTGTAGCTAAATCTACAGAGACCTGAAAAGAGAAAATGAAGTACATGTTTCAAACACAAAAAGCACATTAAACATATAAGCTGGTGTCCAGGCAGACAAGGAAACATTACTTATAAGTTCACAAAGGCCAGTTGCAATGTAAAAGTAGCAAAAATGCAAGACTGCATGTAGCTGGCAGGCTGTGATGGGGACCTGCATGTAGAGATGGGCTCTGGAAAGACAGAATTCTGATTAACTGCCTTTCACAGATCAGAATATATTTTTGAGTAGATGAGAATGTTATTATTGCATTTTGAGCCTCTACATGAGGACACCCTTATCTGTCAGGATATTAGTGCCAAGTCTGACTGATAGGGATCCCCAAATAAGGCAACATTTTGGATATTAATCCTGAAACATTACTAAAAATTACAAGGAAGTGTGGTTCAAAAGGTTCAGGCAATGCTTTCCTACAATATGCCATTTAATTATTTAATAATAGAATTCTTTTTTAAAAGTATATTTTATTGATTACACTATTGCAGTTGTCCCAATTTCTTTTCCCTTTGCTCCCCTTGGTCCAGTACCCCCTTCCATCCAGCAATCCAACCCTCCTTAGTTCATGTCCATGGGTCATGCATGCAAGTTCCTTGACTTTATCCTTCCCTACATTATTCTTAACACTCTCCTGTCTATTCCATTTCCTCATTTTTAATCTTCCTCCTGCCAGCTGATAGCTCTCCAAATGATCACCATACCTACAATTCTGTTCTTATGCTGGTTGTTTGCTTAGTTTATTTTTGCTTTCACTTTTTTCGATTCTGTTGTTGATAGTTGTAAGTTTGTTGTCACTTTAATGTTCATAGTATTAGTCTTATTCTTTTTCTTAAATAAGTGTTTTTAACATTTCATATAACAATAGCTTGGTGATGATGAACTCCTTTAGCTTTACCATGTCTGAGAAACACTTTATCTGCCCTTCCATTTTAAATGATAGCTTTACTGGATAGAGTAATCTTGGTTGTAGGTCCTTGCTTTTTAACAATTGGATACTTCTTGTCAGTCCCTTCTTGCCTGCAAAGTTTCTTTTGAGAAATCAGTTGATCTGAATCTGAAAGGGTCAGTACCTTGATGTTTCTGCAGTAAAGGGGGTCACACCAGCAGGTACTGCAGTGATTCTACATTATGCTTCCACCGGGTGACATTTATTTATTCAGTCAGGCCCAAGTGCAGAAAGACAATGTGCATTTCAAGCAGCATTAGATTACTCTTTAAACCTTATCTCAGGTAACAGTACCTAACTTGTGTCTCAGAATTTATTATCAGCTATCTCTTCTTAGATTTTACTTTTGACTTCAGAGTTACAGAAAAATGGTGTAAAAGGAGCAAAGAAAAATTTCCATCCTTGCCATCTTGAATGAATCCTTGTTTTAAAGACTCACCTGTTTTATTTTTTTAGTGGTTCAGTGACTTCAAAATGTCCTGACACAGAGAAAAAGTATCCTCTGAAAAGTTAGCTGTATTAGTATTTCATTTTACTTTGTTCTACTTACTTTGTCGTCTTTCCTTCCTTCCTTGGACCATGCTATATCTTGGACACTAGCATCTATTTAGAGTTGGATGTTTTGACCACAGTTCATAATCTTCTAGAACTACAGTAGAACTAATCAGCACTTCTAGAGCCTTGATTGCATATCAAATGGGCTGAATGTGGTTTGATGCCAAAAGTTAATTAGTAGGTTATACTTTCATTTAAAAAAATGATTCCAGTAAAAGATGAGAAGGGAACAGAAAAATGTGCAGACCAGACTAAATTCATTTCAACAATTTCTAATATATGTCATTGTGCAGTCACATAAAAATATAATATTTTAATAGTTATAATTTGATATACCAAGCTATCCTTGAGTTTTCCTTTTTCCGGGCTATGGATAACTTTCCAGTTATCAAAGAATTTCCTAACTTACAATTTTCAGTTTCTTCTCTTATTTTCTTCCTTGCCATGGTTAAGATCATTAAAACTTTATCTTAATTTTTCTAATATTGCTCATGAGTATGGGTCCTGCATTCCAAGAAGAGATAATGTGAAGAGAGGCAAAATAGCATAATTACGATGTAATTTTTAGAGGATCAGGACTTTTCATTCCTTTGTTAGTTTCCCAGAGAAAGACCTTTGATTATATCTACAAATACACTCTTTAAATAAAAGTCACAAAGTGTCTTAAAGAGAAGTCATAAAAGGATTTTATTTCAAAGTATACTATGAGCAGTTAACGTGATTTTTTTCACTGGAAAAAAGGCCCATGTTAGTGAAGAGAAGGTGGGATGACTGGCGAATACTAAGTTTGTGCTGTAAGATAAAGGAACTTTGCATAAAGCAAGAACCATAATGTTAAAGACATATTTTCCCTTAAGTTTTTTGTTTTGTGCATGTACATTGCTACACCTGGACTTTGGGCTCTGCAAGAGGTCCTTGATGCAGGGTGGATTCAGCAATGTGGTGATCAAAACTTTTGTTGTTTGTTTGTTTTTATTTTATTGTTTTGGGTTTGTTTGTTTGTTTTGCATTAGAGAATAGTTTCTCAGTATTAAATGATTGAAAGGAAGCTTAAAGGTCATAGAATTCTAAATCTTCCCATTCCTACCTCTCGAGTCTGATACTAGTTAATGGTTTCAGCTCCCTGAAATTTACCTTTAACTGTGTTATATGCATAATCAAATTCCTCAGATGCTGTGGAGTCCCAAGGATTCCCAGGTGAAATCTTACTTCCATCTATCTAATTTCATTTGGTAATGCTGGGACCATGGGAAGAACATTCAGAAATGCACATTCATTGTATGTAGAAGTTCAAGAAGTTCATATTTCGTATGCATTTTCTCTATGTAATCTTTATGCAGAGCTGATTTCTAGAGCTTTCAAGATTCATACTAACCATCTAATTTTTTAACATCTGTATCTTGGTAAAAGAAATTGCCCAGAACTGATATGTTACTGTAAGTTCAAGGGGAAGTGCAGATCTTTGACTCTGAGATAGAATTTCAAAGTAGTTGAAAATGTATTCAGAAGAATACTCAATTTTTGGAAAACAATTAAATCATAAGTTCACGATATATTATATACAGTCCATCTCTAGTTTAAGTCATTTTTATGCTTTATGTTTTCCAGTCACTTTTCTTTCCTTACATGCATCTACCTTAATATTTGCCCTAACTTTGTTATATACATCCTCAAAAATTATTAAAGAAGGAATATTCAACTGAGTAAATTTAAAGATGTGATTTGGTTTATTAAACAATTTATGAAGTCCATGTAGCAAATAGAAGGGAGCTCCATGAGTTGTACAAAAATGAAAGATACTCTATAGGCAGAAAGAGGGTAGGACAAGAAAGTTAAGGAGTGGATAATTTTAGGCACCTTCACCTTGCTTTAGTCAAAGGAAGGGTGTGGTTTGTCTTTTTGGGTAGGGTCCTCACTACTACTGGCCAAAAATTTGCAGGCTGATTAATTTAATTTCCACTCCTAAGGAAGGCTGAAACTGCAGTTAGCCTAGGTATTAAATCTTGATGGGACTTAGCAAAAGTGACTCAATTTGGGGCCTGTTGTTTCTTTTTAACAAAATTTACCTTAGTAAACTATGATGCAATGCTAAGTGCATATACACATTGATTTTTGGTAAACTTTTTTGACATGTAGCATATATACAGAAGAGCACAGAAATTTTTGCTGAGCAACTCAATACATTAAAAAAAAAAAAAAAGCCCTTAGTAACTACTGCCCAGATTAAGCTATAGAAAATTAGATTATTAACGTCTCAGACATCTTTATTGTGCTCTTTCCAAGTTATTGCCTCCTATAAAGATAATCACCACATGACTATTATTGATTACTTTCAATCAATAGAAATTTAAGTAAGTGAATCTTACAGCATGTACTTTTTTTTTTTTTTTTTTTTGGTCTGATTTCTTTTATTTAACATTATATTTATAAGATTCACCCTTACCATATATAGAAGGATTTTATTCTTTTTCATTTCTGTGTAGTATCCTACCATATGAAGTTATTTATCTAATCTAGTATTGGTAAGAAAAGCTAGCTGTTTCCACATTCTGGTTACTGCAAATAACGCTACTATAAATATTCTAGCCCTGGCTAGTGGCTCAGTGGAATGGCGCCAGCCTGTGAACCCAAAAGTTGCTGGTTTGATTCCCACTCAGGGCACATAACCAGGTTGCAAGCCAGGTCTCCTCCAGACAGGTCCATAGCTGGAGGCAGGTGAAAGGCAACCATACATTGATGTTTCTCTCCTTCTCTTTCTCCCTCCCTTCTCCTCTCTTTAAAAAATGAAGAAATAAAATCTGAAACAAACAAACAAACAAAAAAAAAAAAAAACAAGATGCCTGGTTAAATTAAAAAAAAAAATTATAGCATCTATATATAGTATATGAAATTTAGCAACGGTTGGAATTTTAGGGCCAAGACATTTGTCTATGTTCTGCTTTAGTAAATACAATTTCTCAAAATGCTTATTACTAGTATAAAAGCCCCAAGCAGTGACTTCCTTTTAGCCCCACATTCTTACTACCATGTCTTATCATCTTCCGTCACCTGTGGGGGGTTTTCATTTTCATTTTTTCCCTGATGATTGCTGCTGTTAAGCTCCTTTCATATAATCATGAGCCATTGGGATATTATACCTTTCTTAATAAAGCATCTCAACAAGGCATTTGTCCATTTTTAATTGAAAGTCTATCTTTTAAAAAAATATTTTTCTTCACATATTTCTGGATACAGATTCTATGTCAGAAATATGCATTGTGAAGATATCCTCTAACTCCTGCTCTCTGTTACTGACTATGATCTCTTGTATAATTTATAATTTGTATGATTCATTTTTTTTCCCTGTCAATGTTGCCAGGAATTATCAATAAGGCTAATCTTCTCAAATAAATTACTTTAAATTTGTTGGTTCTCTTTACTGTCATGTAAAAAAAGATCATGAATAAATGGGAACCAAATGGAATATTTGAAGTGAGTAGTAGTGGAGGCCTTTGGTTTATCTTTTTTGAGAATTGTTGTTATATAGCCAAGAAAATATCTAGTTGACCAAACTAAAGGGAGTACTATAAGAATTCAAGTCAGAAGAAACCCTATGTGTTGCTAAATCAGACACTTTAGAAACTATATGAAGGTTTAACTGACTCTTAAAAGAGAGAGAAAATATGGATAGTCAAAGGAGATGGAACAATGCAATGTTTTAAGCTTTTTATTTATTTTTATGTTTTAAATTTTTATTATTTTATTGTTGTATTACATTTATCCCATCCCCTCGCCACACACACACTGATCTCCCTGCCCCACCCTCTCTCACAGTCAATCCCACATGTTGTCCAGGTCCGTGGGTCATTTGTACTAGTTCCTTGACTAAATATTCCCCTTTGCCTCTTTCTCTCCCTACCCCCTCCCCTCGGCACACTGAAGGTCTGTTCCTTGTTCCATGCTTCTGGTTCTATTTTGCTTGCTTGTTTACTTTGTTCATTAGTTTCCTGTATTAGGTGAGATCATATGGTATTTATCTTTCACTGACTTGTTTATTTCACTAAGCATAATACTCTCCAGTCCCATCCATATTGTCCCAAAACGCAATTTGAGTATAAGAATCAATGAATTGATAGTTATGGAGAAAAGGCTCCATAAGAACAGATTAAATGAGATGCTGGATGATAGTTCTGGGATAGTGCTGACCAAGCTGGGTGGAAGTTACCAGATAAAAGAAATATGAGTGCAGTTATGATCTAATAATTCTTCTCCCAGTTGGGGAAAGAATGCCCATTTCCTCTGTAGTCTTTAACCTCCATGAGGGCAAGGATCATTTTTGTCACCTTGGCCAGTTTATAGCTCCTATTTACTAACAACCCAGGAGGTGGCAATGTTTAGGAAGTACTTTTGAAAGGAAAAATAAAGGAGTAAAAAAAGATTATAAACATTTTTAGATTTGGCCTAATTTTTTACTCATGAGCCATTAAAGCCTAATTTAGATGGGCACATAGTAAATGTTGAATATGTTGAAGGAAAACAAATGTAGAAATGGTACGTGGTGAAGGGATTTCTGTGGTACCAACAGCAGAAGTATTTGTCTTGCAGGGTTTGGACTTGGGTGTGCTTGCAATATAAATCTATTTCATTATATTAGAACCAACATTCTTAATAGAATGATCTGAACAGTAAAACTATTATACATCATCAGATAATTCATTCTACTCCACCCACATATCAGTACATTGCCCTTGTATTCCTAATCTAGGTATTGATAAAGAAAACTGAAAGTCATTGCAACATTTTCAAAACCTTTCAAAATGTCGTTTTGCCTAAGAGAAAGTTCTAAATACATTCACCAATATTTCAAAGGAATGAGGAAAGTATAGATTAAACAATATGGTTACTTAACTATATAAACTGTAAATAAAACTATATACTAAATTAAAATAACATGAATAAAGTGGATAAAAAGAATCCTATTATGAAGCATCAGTTCAACTGAATTTCTTAAAACCAAACTGAACTTCAGTGTTCTGTGGATTGTTTCTCAATAAATACAGACATTTGTAATGAGAATCTAAAATAAAGTAGGGTAAGCGCTGAAATATTTCAACAGTCAAAGAATCATTCTGAAGTAAACACTGCCACTTGTACAGGACAGACTGTGTTTCCCAAGGCAGGAACTTGTTTGAGGCTGTGTGTTTTGGGTGGCCAAAAGGTGGTTACCTAGCAACAACCCTCCTCCAAAGTCTCTGCTGCAGGAGTGGTGTTGCTCACGTCAGCAAATTGACTACTTGTTTGCTGGATCTAAAAAGAACAATGTAATAATGTGGTAGGGTGTGAATCTCAATCATGAGAAACTTACAGGTTTTTACTCCGTGTTGAATTAGCTCCCCTCTCCTCATCTAATGCTGCTAGAAGCTCTTCTAAGGAGACTGGATACTGAATAATATGCTATTCGCCAAATGAAAATGAGGAAAACCTCTGGCATTTTAATTAATAAGAGTTATTTTCAGTTTGCTTTTAAAGCTAGCAATGAAATAGTTACTACCTCCACAACAGCATTAGCTCTGAGCAAGAGGTAATCTTATCACATTGTGTCCTTAGAAATGAGACAGCCCAGGGTGGGGGTGAGGTTCTGTAGAAATAAAGTTTAAGCAATGTAGACAGATTTTAGATGATAACATTTTACCACTTGAAGGTAAAATTAATGAGATACCAATTTATATGGAACATACACATAAGGCACTTATGTTTACAAATGAGTTTAACCATATGTTAACAATAACTGAGAAAACATACATCTTAGTAAACCTCTCACCATATATTTTGTCTACCTGTGATATGAATCACAAACAAATGTCACTCTCTCTTTCATCTAATGGTTGTTTATTCCTAGGGACATTAGGTGCACGCTTAACTGAGGAAGCAAGTAATCTGAATGAAGTGAAAAGATAAGGACACGGATCAGATTATGCCAATGGAAAATTAAATACAGTAAATTAGTCTGTGTGTTTTCATAGCACATTTTCATAAGGTTTAAAAAATCTGTTAGGAGAATGTTAAAATGCCAAGTATGGAGGAACAAGTAGAATGGAAAAAAAAAAAAAAAGGAGACTTTGGTTTGTAAAATTTTCCATGATGCAAAAAGCTGAAGCCAGTTTCTCCCCAGACACAGTTCTGACTCTCAGAGTGGCTGCTGGCCAATGTGCAGGAACCTGTCATTTGTACAGTAGCTTTCTCAGTGTCCCTTCCTCCCCCATCCCAGCACACATTGAATGTCATTTGCTCACTGAGCTCCACAGTAAAAGAATTCTTTTCAGAGCAGTAACTGACAGTTGGTGGTCCAACCTTAGTTCTTGCCTTTGGAAAACTGTTAACATTTGTTTTAAAAAGGCACACTCTTCAGATTAAATTAATCAGAATCTGACACCATATTTCCCCCAGTTCCTCAACCCCAGGAAGTTCATTGGATCAGAAAAAGAAATAGGTTTTCCTTTGAAAATAACCAATAGTTATTGATGTCATTTTGGTCTGATCTAGTAACTGTTTTGCACAACCGCATTAGAAGCCAGGGCTTTTAACCAGAAAAGTAATTCTGGAAGCAGTCTTATTATATGCAAAAGTCATAACTGAGACTGATTCAGAATACAGAAGAGATTATTCCCATCTGTTCCTAAGTACTCCAACTGGTCAAATGTCAGATGTTAAATTAAAGGGGAAGAGAGCTGATAGGCAGATGGAACAACAGCATCAGCAAATATGTTTAGACTGATAATTTATTAGAAAATAAGTGATTATAATGGGAAGACTGTTATCTTATTTCAGATGGATGGATGTGCAATGAATCTTTTTCTAACATAAGTGTATCAAAGAAAAATTCAAAAAGCAAGAAAACATATTCTTGCATTTTATCATGGGTCATTTGATGCAGAAATTTCTCATACTCTCCCTTTAAATTGCCTCTGTAAATCACATTATTCTGAAAACTCACAGACACAGTTTTACTGATCTAGATGATGAAAAGATTTTATATTAGGAACTGACAGGGATGAGTTTCAGAGCTCAATTCCATGTGCCTCTGAGTCACCCCCACAGAATAGCAAAGCTAATATCCAGTAGTCCAACAGTTAAAATAATTGATGAGTGTGCGTTGAATCCTCAGGAGAGAAAGGAGGAAGAAAGCAAAAAGGGGGAGAGCAGAGGTTTGGACGGAGGAAGGGAGGGGGAGGCAGGTGCTGATTTCAACCCTGTAGCGTCAGGATTGCGTCAATTCGGGTTTCAGCCACGTCTGGAGTCTCGGATGCGGGCTTCTCCAAAGAGCCAAAACAGGAACAGGGGCGTCAAATCACGGCGCGAGGGCGAGTGTATACTCTCTCTCTCTCTCTCTCTCTCTCTCTCTCTCTCTGCCTCCGCCTTGTTCCAGGAGCAGTTCCCCCAGGCTCTGCGCTGTTGTTTTCAGTACACCGGAAAGCCGGCGCTTCGATCTAGGCAAGTGAACCAGCCAGAGTTTTCATTTCAGCACCTCGGACAGAGCACGCAGCAAAAAATGGCTCCGATCACTACCAGCAGGGAAGAATTTGGTAAGCAAGTTACACAACTTATAACTAAGGCTGTTCCTTGAATAAGTACTGCGATACTCCGGGTGGTGTCTGTGTGTGTGTGTGTGTGTGTGAGTGTGTGTGTTTCTCCAGCGGGATGTTGAATATAGGTTTACTAGGTAGTTAACCTGAAAGGAAAATTAGAACAATAAACGAGTAATTGTGGCTTATCTCTGTTGTTTCTCCATCCCTTACTACCTTCTTAAAATTGCCTTCTGGTAGGGCTATTTTACATCCAGGAAGTTCCTTAAAGGCTCAAGTAGCTCTATAAATTGCAGCACGCACTAAGGGAAGGGCAAGGAGTCTGTGGTTTGCTTGTTTGTTTCATTAATTTTAGAGATGATTTTTATTTGTAGGTAAATTTAGGGGAAGCCAAATGTTCTGTGATTACATAAGTGTTTGATCTTGGCGTACATAGCACAACTTATATATTGGGGTCTGGGGAATGTATATTTTATTGAGAAAGTGCAGCAGAGAATGTTTTCTGCACTATGTTTTTATCGTATCCTTGAAATATGTTGCTAGTGAAAGAGGCGGAATCCTATGATGCCAGATGGAGTTAAAGGGGTATATGAAATGAAGCAGCTGAACCTATTTCATTTCATATGTGAGCCAACAGAAGCTCAGCGATCTGGGGGAAGTGTTGCAGGTCAAACAGTTAGATAAAAGCTACTGGAAACTAGGATTACTGCTCCATTTTCCCAGCTCCATTTATTTCCCTTTTCCCATACCAAATTTTTGGCATAATTTCTCTCTTCTCTTCTAATAAGTAAAATCAGATGTTTTTCTTTGAATTAAAAAGAAATCATATTGTAGTTCTCATTATACGCCAAAGATGAGAGATCTGGGTTTTACTTACTTTACAAGTATTTTTAAAAAGGGAGGGGGGATTTTGTAGAAGTTTGTCAAAAAGGAATGGTATCTATGAATGCATGAATATTGTTATTAAACTAAGTGAAATGACTGAGATTGTTGCTTTTATAAGTTTAAGACATTATCAGAAAATACAGAGGGAGATGGTAAGTCTTTCCTTGTTATATTGAATATTTTGCCATTTGACCTAAGTATTGAATAGAGACAATTTGTGTATATTCAGAAATGAGTTTCTTTCAGTCTTCTTTTTGGGTGATAGAGTTTATATTGTTGTGACATTTAATGTCAATTCCTGATTTGAAAGTTAGAAATTTTCTAAAACTGAGGCATTTTCAGAAACTATACTAGTGTAAAACATTCTAGCTTGTGCCATCAGTCTATTTAGGAAAAATCATTTCCTATGGCTTTTATTGTTCTTCTTGCACTAGTGCATGACTTGTGCTTGCTTCCTGGCCTTGTTTTATTAAGAATAGATTTTTTCCTACCACATGAATAGAAGGAAAAACTGAAAAGCTGATACTAAGCTTAGCTGATCATCTTTATCTCTCACTTCATTCTTTTTCTGTGGCATTCACTGCTTTTTCTATTTGGGGAATTGAAAGGTTTATTTTTATCTTTATGTGATTCACTTCCTTAAAGTAATTAAACAACGGAATATTTTAGTGTTGTTTTATTTGCATGTTTATCTTCTTAGATACTTCTGCTTTCATTTGACATTTCTTAATGTTTTAGTGCATAATGTAAATTCTTTGAGTTTAGTTTGTGATTACAAAGTAGATAGGCAGAGGATGTAGAAGGATGGGAAAGGAGAGTAACAAAAGATTATTTAGGTATTATTTAAACAAGATTTAACCCTCTCCTAACTGGGACTTTTAAGTTTATTTTTAGTACTTGGCATGAAAAAAAAATAGATTGGCATGGTACTAATGCAGTAGCATTACATTAGTTATATTTACTTTGTTTATATTAAACATTGACTAATTGGTGCATTGTGTCCAGGTATAGTAATACTGCTTTTATACAATGTTGCTAGTCATCTGTGGGATAAATATGCTTACATATGAAACATGATAAGCTTCATGCATAATCAATGTTACCTAATGTCAGTGTAATTTAATGTGCCCTCATTCAAGGAAAGAACACCAATTTTAATTTGATTATCATTTGCCATGTGGAACTATGCTAGGAAAATATCAGTTATGGATAAAATTGAACTTTAAATGATCTATCCTCACTCTTCTCATTCCATGTTAAGGAATGAATCATTTAGAATCTCTGTTTGGTTTTTATCTTATTCAATGTTTGATGGATTTGGGGTTAGTATATAAGGAGTTTGTAGTGTTATAAGTTATGCAATATCAATATCCTGTTCATATATATATATATATATATATATATATACTTTTTTACCACTGTTGCATAATTTGGATGGACATTATTAATGAGTCTGTGACAATGGCAGATAATGTTCCTCCATTTCTTAAAGCTATCCGAATCACTAATTCCCTTAGATGTTTGCTTCTTGGGTCCTGGGTAAATAAAGAACAACTAAGAATACAGATCCTCCCAGTAAAGACCATGCTTTTAAAGTTCCATAGTCAGTAAGAATGATGCCTCTGGAAAGCCTCCAAATGTCAATGAAAACATAATGTAATTAGTACTGACCCTTCCTGCTACAGTTGACTCATCTGTGAAAACAAAGGTAGGTCAGGGTCATTTACATTCCCCCACCCCTGACTCAGGCCCTGTTTCACCTTTTCATTTCATATGAAAACTACTGAAATGAAGACTTTTCTATCCTTTTGTATTCTTTTTCCTGTATCTCACACAAAGGTTTTTCTTTCTTCTTTCCTGAAGGTGATGTGAAATGTGTACATAACTCCTACCCAGAACAGTTGGAAAGTAATTCAGTCTGCCATATACAGCAATTGCCAGTTCTAGGATGCTTTTCACATAGGCTCATGTCTCCAACTCTCCTCCTTTAATGTATGTTATTGATCATTTGCTTTTTCAGATGAAATCCCCACAGTGGTGGGGATCTTCAGTGCATTTGGCCTGGTCTTCACAGTCTCTCTGTTTGCATGGATCTGCTGTCAGAGAAAATCATCCAAGTCTAACAAGACTCCTCCGTATAAGTTTGTGCATGTGCTAAAGGGGGTTGATATTTACCCCGAAAACCTAAGTAGCAAAAAGAAGTTTGGAGCAGAAGACAAAAATGATGTAAAGAATAAACCAGCTGTGCCAAAGAATTCATTACATCTTGACCTTGAGAGGAGAGATCTCAATGGCAATTTTCCTAAAACAAACCTCAAAGTTGGTAGCCCCCCAGATCTGGAGAATGTGACCCCAAAGCTCTTTTCAGAGGGGGAGAAAGGGGGAGTTTCCCCTGATAGCTTAAAGTCCACCACTTCCCTCAGTTCGGAAGAGAAACAAGAGAATCTGGGAACCCTCTTCTTCTCCTTAGAGTACAATTTTGAGAAGAAAGCATTTATGGTAAACATCAAGGAAGCCCGCGGCTTGCCAGCCATGGATGAGCAGTCAATGACCTCCGACCCATACATCAAAATGACGATCCTCCCAGAGAAGAAGCATAAAGTGAAAACCAGAGTTCTGAGAAAGACGTTAGATCCAGCTTTTGATGAAACCTTTACATTTTATGGGATCCCCTACACCCAGATCCAAGAATTGGCCTTGCACTTCACAATTCTGAGTTTTGACAGGTTTTCAAGAGATGATATCATTGGAGAAGTCCTTATTCCTCTGGCAGGAATTGAATTGTCTGATGGAAAAATGTTAATGAACAGAGAGATTATCAAGAGAAATGTTAGGGTAATTTATTTTTAGTGTTTAAAGTACTTATACACAATCTCTTACGTAGCTTTTTTGTACCTAGGGGATTTTCATTAGAATGATATGTTTTGTACATATCATCTTTACCATGTTTAATTGTTGTTAATCATAATCAAGTGGGGGGAGGCAGGGGAATAGAGTAAATGAAAGAAAATTTAGTTCACAACTGAAATGCTTAAAATATTTTAATGACATAAACAAATAAGCATCTTTCATGGATATTTAAATATCACATATAAATATTTTTATCAATTTCTAGCACAAGTCTTTTTGACTAAGCTGCCATTCAACTAAAATGCAGGCAAATATTTCTTATTCATACACAAGCTAACAAAGTCAACATAATTGAATTTGAAATTGAAAATTAAATCAATTTATCCTGAGGATTTGGAAGTTGTATTGACTTTTCATAAAATTGCTTTTCAAGGAGGAGGCAGCACATCATTCTGAATTATAAATGTTCATCTTTATGTTGCATAACAGGAAGCAAGTTACTTTGCCTTCATAGTTATACTACTTTGGTAGTTCTGGAATTATTAAACAATGGTAATTAATCAAATTGAATCATCTTTCCATGTTAAATAGAGAACTCAGTTGATTCCAATTGTAGCATTTCAGAGTAACTTGTGTCTATAGGCATAATGTCATAGAATACCATAAGGTTCATTTTGACCATAGCCTTGTCTTTTGCCTCTTTGTTGAAATTAATGAATGTCAAGGTCCTGAGACATTAAGTTATTTGTATGAGAGACTCAGATGTCCAGTGGCACAGTAGGAATATCTATCTGTGCCCTACTCTTATTCTTCTTGAAATGTTTATTCATACAGCTACCCCATGTCAGCTTCTATATAGATATATATTAAAGTTTTAGGAGTTCTAGCCCAGCCATCATTCTTAATTATAATCAAGCCCAACATTAACATTTTGTTACTTTCAGTTAAAACTTGTACTTTGAATTCTTGGTAGTATTATATAACATCTTGAGCATAAAAATAAAACCTAGGTATCCTGCAAAGAAGGATCCTGTGATACTGTCCAAATGCAAAGCGTCACAAATTTAGTCAATTCTCTTCAATACTTAATTTGCTCCTTAAATTAAATAGAACTCTGAGTTGGGGCTAGTTGCAGAGAATTTAACTCCATCATCTGTCTGGACCAGAGGGTGAGGGAGGTATGAATAAATTTTAGTCTGTATGAGTTCAAATTCCAATAATATAAGTGCTAAAGAATATAATGTAAAATCAAACTTAACATGAGTCATTTTTCCTTATACAGATTCATTTAAATGACTAGATAACTTGTTACTATTAATAGCTGCAAAACGTATAGATTTAATTTAGAAAACAAAAGCTAAATATACCTCTGTATAGGCTACACTCTAAATACCCTTTTAAACATCTCTAGTGAGGGGTGTGGCTAACTCATTTTAATTTTAACATCCTGTAGTACCTGAAAGCACCACAAGATGGCAGGCAGTTGTTTTTAGGAGGTGATGGTACTGCACAAAAGCTTGTTACTTTTGGATTCCCTTAATATAGTAAATAAACGTAAGTAGAAAAGTTACACTCAAATAGCACTTCTATTATATTGCTTTAAAATGTTAATATAAGTACGAATTTCAAAACAAAAACTAATGAAAATATTTATGCCACATCTTCCTTTGTTTAGAAGTCATCAGGACGGGGAGAGTTGCTGATCTCGCTCTGCTATCAGTCCACCACTAACACACTCACTGTGGTTGTCTTAAAAGCTCGACACCTGCCTAAGTCCGACGTGTCTGGACTTTCAGGTAAGAATGCTTCTGTAAAACTCAGGCTCAGCATGGAAGTGAGAGATATCGGGCAAGATAGTTAGCTAACGTAGTTATGATTTTGATCTACCTTTTATTCACAATCACAGGTGATGTGATTGTTTTTCTGTTTCTTTTTATGGACTAATAATATGAGCCAATGCCATCAGCAAGAAGAAAATTACATAGTTCTGGGATCTCAACCAAAGTTACTACAGGGTGGATGTCTGAATGGGGCTAAGCAGAAAGGAGTGATAAATGAGAGATGAGAGACCATTTCCATAACCACAGTGATTGATGTATAATAAAGATTTGGAAGAAAAGTTCATAATCGTAGTATTCCAAGTGAGCCTGCCTACACTTACACTTCTATTATTTTACAATGTTTCCTTCTGATTTTTTATATCTGCTTTAAGGATTAGCTTTTTGTTTTGTAAATGAATTTTTAAAATCTTGCTGTATAACATGATAAGAAACAACACACAAGCTATGGACTAAAATGATCTGAGTTCAAATCCTAACCCTTCCATTTCTTAACATAGTAAGATTGGGTATTTTTCCTAATCTCTATATAAACTGCACATGATACTTATCTTGTGGTAGATTGTGAGGACTAGAAATGTATATTTTATTGAATATTATTTATTATTGTTATTAGATAATAGAAACTGAGTACATGGTATGGTCTTAGAGGTTTAGATTGGGGGCTAAGATTGACTTATATGCTGCAACTGGAAAAAGGCAAAAATAATATAATTAAATGTGTGATAAAGTAGGATGATCCTAAAATCCACATAATAGCAGTGACATGGGAAGGTTAACAATGGGAAATAGATAATTAAAGAAGCAGCAAAAAGTTAAAGGCAAAAGGGATTTTGTCATTGTAAATTCATAATGCTTGTTCAACAGAAAAAGCAACCCAAGCTCAGTTCCCCCCTCATCTTCTGGTTTAGAACTGTTTTCTCTTATGCTGCACATTCTTAGTCATTTTCAATTTGTTGACGAGAGAGAAGCTGAGATTTGTTCCTGCTTTTGTTCTGTTCTGCCTCACTTTCATTGTAATCACATTTTGTAGGCATGCAGTCATCTCTAAGAATACTGTAATGTCGAGGTCAGCTCTCTTGCCAGGTCCTGTCCCTGTCATGTCTGTTGTTTACCATTGCAGATCCCTACGTGAAAGTGAATCTGTACCATGCCAAAAAGAGAATCTCCAAAAAGAAGACTCATGTGAAGAAATGCACCCCCAATGCAGTATTCAATGAACTGTTTGTCTTTGATATTCCTTGTGAGGGCCTTGAGGAAATAAGTGTTGAATTTCTGGTTTTGGATTCTGAGAGGCGATCCCACAACGAGGTGATTGGGCGGCTGGTCCTAGGGGCCACTGCAGAAGGAAGTGGAGGAGAGCACTGGAAGGAAATCTGTGACTACCCCAGAAGGCAGATCGCCAAGTGGCATATGCTCTGTGACGGTTAGCATCCTGGCCATGTGTTGGGACTTAATGATCTTTACCAGGCAAGGAACGTTTTTGTTTTTTGGTTTTTTCTTTCTGAGATGTGATTGCAAGCTTATGACAGCAAGCTACTTTTTATTGCTGTTGTTAGAAATGGATTGGATTCACAGACCAGAAAGTAACTATAAATGTGTATCATGATAATTTCCCCCTTTAACTAAAGACATTGGATCAATTTTCGTAAGATAGTTGTTTCCCCTGCTGGTTACCAGTGATATAAAAAAGAGTAGTCAATAATTTTACAAATGCTGCAGTACAATTCCACAGTATGGCTATGTTTTAGAAGGCAATGCTCTAGTTGGAGCATGTCACTGGAAGTCAATGGGATTGTTAACATGTAGAAATGAAAAGCATGCCTTTACTTGTGAAAATTCATCCATTTTTCTTCAGGTGGGGAAATCCATTTTTCTTTCCATCCAAAGATATTAAAGAAATATTTCTTAGTTTGTTTTTATTAATTATGTCATGTGCAAATGGTGTCCTGCATATCAAAATATATGGTCATTACTCTTTGTTTTATAATTACTTGATACAATCTTATCATAAGAGGAGTAACTTAGGTTTGCTTCAAATGGACTGTGAACCAACTGAGTACTCATTTTATCAAAGGGCTGAGTTGAGAACACTGTGGCTGAAATATGATTTTTCTTTCCCCTAAGGTTACATGTGAGTCAAATGTTATAAAATATCATCTCACATAAGGACCATGGCCTTGAATTATTCACTGCCTACCAGAAGCATCAGTGTTGTCTTAGAAAGCCCTATTTACTTTTGTGAAGTTGTTGAATTAGCTAGTGCATAAAGAAATAAACTTCAGGTAGAAATCCAGTTAGAAATGCAGTTTTCTCATAGGAAATATGTGTAGTATGCAAATGTACACTCAAGGCTTTCTCTTGTACATAGAGAGAGCATGGCTAACTAAGTCTTCATTGAGTTGTTCTACAGAACTAGGTACTATTTGAAAACAAACAAAGATTGAAGTTTTAACCACTGCCAGACAGCAAGCATTACTTAAACCAAGATTAAAAAGTAGTTCTACAGCAAGCCTATTATAATTTACATATTGGGGCTGTCAAATTAGCACAACAAAGTATGTTACACTATCTTTTCTAGGCTATTTGTCTTGAGCTGTTTTCTGTGGAACAGTTTATAGACAGACTTGTGTCTTATACCATTTTTTTTTCCAGTGCCAGGGACCTAAAACTCATTAAAAACCTGTTAGAGTAAAGCAGTGCCCTGGGAAGAACTTGAGGTAATATAATTACATTTGAGTATTTAGGGAAGTATGGGTGAAACTCGGTACCAGTTAAATTATTAATTATGCAAGTTAGAAAACAAAGTCTACTGAAAACTTTACATTTTGAGTCAGGTTTTGTGTCAGTACTTTAGTAGTTTTTGAAGATGTGTTTGATATCTCCGTGTTTGTAAATTCTCTAACAATGCATTTTCAAAACTTATACATGCTTTTTATGACTATGCCTAATGTATAGAAGATGTTTTACATGTACAAAAATTGAAACTGACCTCTTTTTTTGTGCTTTAAGATGACTTTGGGATTGAAAAGACCATTCCCCAATCATTTTCTTCACCTCTCAACATCTTGGTCCACTCAGCATTTTTGTGGAAACAACATGAAGTGAATTGTAGTTAGTGTGTGGTTGGGGGACGCCAATGGCCTTTTAATGTATGTATATTTGGTACATGGGCCATGCAATATAATATATTTTGGAGCTCTGAAATGTTGTAAGGAGTCAACCCCAGGTACCCTTCACAACCACCAGAAGTTAGTGGTGGTACCAAGGAAAAGATGAATGTTGGAAGAGGGTGATTTTTTTTTTTTTTTTTTTTTTTTTGTGGAACAACAAAACCAGTAACAAATGCTTTGAAAATCACAATGATCATTTGTAAATAGTTTTTAGTTATTAAAACTTAAAGTGTTTTTGAGTGTGAACAGTTGAGTAAGACTATTTGCAACTGCGTTTAAGAAAAGAAAGAACTAAAAGGGAACTGAAACAGGCAGGGACATAGGTGATCCCACCATCTTCTGAAAGTTGTACTGTTTTATAATGTAGTACAATATCAACGTGAATCCCCTGAATTCTGTTATAAATCCTGCACTGTAGTAACCATGTAAATTAATCGTTTGTCTGATTAGCCAATCTCACCAATCTAATGGGGAGGTGTTTGCGTTTGAAGAACTGTGTATCTCAGTGACTGACTTGTTCTGATGTTGTAATTAATAGAAGTGATTTGGAAGGAAGCATGGTGTATGAGATGGTGTCTGTTCTTTTTGTGCCAGCAATGTATGATGTTTGTAAGACTCTGTTTGTAAGACACGAATAAATTGCTGCTTTTGCCCAACTCGTTTCAATTCAAACTTTCTGCTGATAGACTCTGTGATAAGGCTTCTCTTACTTCTTTCTAAGCTCTCAAGTTTCTCTAATGGATCTCCTGTCATAGATTAAGAAACATTAGTGATTCAGCATGAAGATCTTTTACCTATCTGATTTTATTTTTCTTAATCCTCATAACATTCATCTGGGACAAGCATCATTATCTTTGTCCAAAACTCAAGGAGCTTAGGCAGTTGGCTCAAGTGCATATGTATAAATATTCACTTCCCATTTATTAAATGAACAAAAGCATGTCATGTAACATAAAATGGAGATCTTTCCCTGGCTGCTTGTAGAAAGATAGTCCTCATTCTTTTTTCACAGCTATATAATACTTCTCATAGCATCATTTTAAAATGATCATTTATGAACATATTTATGTTTATTCTCCTATATAACAAAGGTCCTGCTAAAAATGTGTTTTACCGATCTTTACATTTCCATAATTGCTAGGTTGCATATAGTAAGTTCAATTAATAGTTAATTAAAGTCTGAGCCACCATAAGGTCAGATTGGAAGCAAATTTATTTGATGCATATATGGAAAAACATTCTGAAAACCACTGTTATTCAGGAGTTATAGTAGAAAAAAGTTACTCCAAAAAATGTAAAATGATTTTTTTTGTCATTCTGATGTACTTTGTTATTTATGAGAAGCCATGTATCAATAATAGATATCTCAGACCTTTTAAAATTAGTTTTGGGGTAAACAAGGTTTTGTTTGTTTTCTGAGAACTGGATTTGCACTCCCAATTTCTAGTAGTAATCTAATACTAGAGTGGTTTCATGTTCCTTGTAGGGTATCATCTGAGGTCAAGGAAATATAATTTAAAAGCAACTGGAATATAAATTTGATTTGGAGCATTTGAAATCTCAACATCGAGATAATACAGCACACATAAAATATGACCCAATGAAATACGAAAGTTCATCTAAGTACAAGATTTTCCAAGCATGGAATTACATAATGACCTACCCAGGTGGCCATGCAAGGTCATGCAGAGAGCCAGCCAATGGGGAGCCACAGCAAACAAGGAGACATTCAGGCCAGCACCTCAAATGACCTCATGGCTCAGGCAGAGAAGTCAGGAGCACACTGAATGTGTTGTCTCAGGCTCTGCTACATCAGAGGTCACTTATTCAGTGGAGGGCTCTTAAAAACAAATGGTTTTTGGATGGAAAAGAGGTCTAGTTTTCACTCCAATTTGTGCCCTTGACCTAGGTTGCAGATGATACTGATGATGGTAGTGACACAGCTGCTGTATCACCTCTCATACCAACAGCCACCATCTTAATGTTCCAGGATTCTGTGTGTTCCCCCAAGATTTAATTTTATTTTTACATCAGTTAGTCATGTAACAATTCTGATAAATTCAATGTTTCCACATCTTCCATCAAGGACAGTCTGGGGAGAAAAAGACAGTAGAGAAATTTTAAGTGACAATGCTGAGGACTCTATTTAGTCAACGTGAACCTTTGTCTTTTGCGCTGGCTTTTCCCCAGCTACTTTATCATCAGCTTTGCACAGACATATCAGCTGAGAGGTGAGATGATTACTTGACTCCTTTGGGGACTGACTTGGGCCCTCTAATGCTGCCATGTTCTCTCAGTAACTTTTTTCAAACTGATTGAGAGTCATCTTTCCTGCAGGTATAAGAGACAACTTGACTCAAGGAAAAGCCTTCTACTAATAGCTATCTAGCAAGAAAGGCTCCAGCTTTTGCGGTTCCTTCCTTAAGATTGAATATTACCTCTTCCAAATGTTCACTTTAGAACATGCTGATATATTATAGAGCATTTGAGATATTTATGGGTTATAGTATATTAAGACATTAAGAACTGAGGTGAATGAATATAAATCCAGTTGTTTGACCAAGAGGAATTATGTTTCTATACATGAGTATAAGATGATAAATTTTTTTAAAAAGGAGGTGTATACAAACAAGTTGTAGATTCTAAAGATAAACTTGATAGTCTTCAAAACTGTCCTGTGGATTTAGCTTTAGAATTGTTAGTAGAATTGTGTTATCCCATGAAACATGCCAAGTGAAACACATGGACTAAAAAAATATTCTGTATGTCAATCCCATTTAATAATGACTTGACTCCACAGAGCTGTTTATATAAAGGAATATAATTTTAAAAGCATATCTGTTTGCTTGGTTTGGTTCAAGGAGTCTTAAAATTAGATAGAGATAAAAATTGGGTCCTGGTGGGTGTGGCTCAGTGGTTTGAGCATGGACCTGTGAACCAAAAGTTCTCTGGTTAGATTCCCAGTCAGGGCACCTGCTTGGGTTTCAGGACAGGTCCCCAGTTGAAGACACATGAGAGGCAGCCACACAGTGATATTCGTCTCCCTTTCTCCCTTCCTTCCCCTCTCTTTAAAAATAAATAAATAAAAATCTTTTAAAAATGTTGGGGAACTGGAATTTTTTGAAGGACATTAACAAGTCCACTTGTGAAGTTTCTGTCTTAAACTTCAGGTAGGAACATATGAAAAATTTAAAAGCAAATATACAAGTAAACAACAAACCAAGCCAAACCTGAGCAGGCAAATCTTGTTTTTGGCAAGTTTTAGGCAATACTAATTCAGGGTTTATAAAGTATTTTGATACATTTTTAAATCACCTAATCTCCAAAAAAGTCATGCAGATAATTTAAAAATACTTGTTTTTTAACCCATTTTACAGATAAAGATATAGAGGCTCAGGGACATTATATAACTTGTTCAAAGTTGAAGAAAAGGAAATTTGTGCCTAAATCTTTTATGTTTTATTTTGTTTTTATTCTCCAATACCATGCTACAGAGAATAGTTTTAAAGTATATTCTTTTGATTAGTGAAAAAGTTCCTTCTCATTTTTGAAATAATAAAGTTTTTTTGTTGTTGGTATTTTTTTTTCTGTCTTATAGATAACAATTCCACCTCAAAATAGAACCCGCAATGAACCAGCTGCCTATCAACTACAAATCTCCCACCACAACCTTCTACTTCCTAGTAAATGGCCACTCAGCTCTTCCTGTTAGTTACAAAATTTTGTGGTTTTAAATTTATTTTTTTCTTTCAGGCCCACATATCCAGGTCATCAACACCTCCTGTCAACTGAAAACAACTCACCATCTTCAACACGACCATCTGCTCTCTGCTCTCGCCAACTCTTTATTGGACGATTTCAATACTTCTCAATGGCCTCTCTGCTTCCATTCTCAAACTACATAACAGCCAGAATTATTCTTTAAAAACATAAGCCATATCACATCACTTCTGTGCTGACATCCTTCCAAAGCCTTTGTACCTAAACCTGGCCAATCTCCGTGGCCTTCCTGTGTCCCTCTTCTTCACCTTGATTCAGTCACATAACCCTGCTATTCCTCACATGCAGCAAGCATGCTGTTCTTTCAGAACCTGTCCATGTACTTCGCTTTGACTTTGGATACACCTGCCAACAAAATACCAACATGCTTTGCTCCTTTATTTTCTCCAGATATCTACTCAGTAGCTCTTCAACAGAGATGCTGTCTTTGAAATCCATCCCTGCCCCATCTCCATCTTCACTCTCCTTTTCACCGTAGTGCTTATGTGTCTGCAACCACTAGAGTGTAGGCCTTATTACACTCTAGGACCTGACTCTTTTGTGTCAGGTCCTAGAACAATACATCTTGTTTGTATGTTTGTTTCACTTTTTTATTGTTTATACAACTACAGTTCTTCCTGCTTTTTTCCCCCTTTCCCACCTCCACCCAGCCCACCCTCTCCCCTCCCTAAGTCAATCCCCAAAATGAGGTTCTTGTCCATGGGTCATACATGAATGTGTTTTGGTTAATCTCTTCACCATCTTTCATCTGGATACTGTCAGTTTATTCCATGCATTTATGCTTTTGTTTCTATTCTGTTTGCTACTTTATTATCCTAGACAAGTGTCTTATACATGCTGAATGGTCAACATTTGTTAAGTAGATGCATGAAGGAAAGGAACCAGACCTCCAAATGTTCAAAGCAAAACTCCTGAAGTTGTGCTCAATATTTATAGGTTATGCCTCTTTAGTCACAACCCCCTTCTTTCTTTGGCAGTCATGGGATCCTGGGAATAAAAAAAGGAACAAATCTATAGTGAAGATTTCTTAGAATTCTCTGGGAAATGTTGTGGATTTTCTACTATCCAACAGTGGATGAGAAGAGACAGTCATCTCATTGTCTCCTTGATACTCTATCCTGTTACCAAATTCTGTATTTAACAATTTAACAGTTGGGCATTTTCGGACCCTAACCTGTTACTATTAAGGAGTTTGGAAAAAGGATATAAATAGCTGAAAAACAAAATTTGGACTCTTTAATTTTCACTTTTATTCAATTTATTTTTTTTAGGAGAGCTCAACAAAAGAGAAACATAATTTCAAGAAAGCCGTATGCAGTTTCTTGAATCTTAAGCATAAAATGCTTTCAGAAATTGTGGCTGACCTTTGGAACATGACTGTCATCTAATTTAAATGGGCAATTCTCCCTTTGCAATGAAGGTGAAAAGGCTGAATCTACCATCCACGTCCTAAAAGCAAAGTGGAGACACAATGGAATTCAAGCCAGGGAACAGGAGGCTTCTTCTTTCATTGTGTTGTGATTTGAAATAATTTCTAATAGATGAACATGTTACCAATACCAAGATGTGTTCCATGTAAGCTTACTAGTCCCCAGAGAGGGGTTAGGTTTGTGAGCTTCCAGGTGGCTGGCTGAATGCAGAGAGCACCCCTTTCCTGTGAAACATGGCCACATTCTACTTTAGCACCCTTAATCCTGAAATTCCCAAAGGTGACAACAAACATACAAGGCTATCTTGCAAAATGTCAAGCTTTAATCAGAATATTATGGATAAAATAGTTAGGGCTTGCAGATATCATAGAAACCTAATTAACCTAACATCTTCATTTAATAGATAACAGGACTTTGGTCATGTGCCTGGTAAATATCAATGTCACCAGTAGAACCTGCTGACATTATATATCACTTCACAGAGCTAGATTTTCTAGTTTTTTTGTACCTCACACCTCAGGCTACCTAAATAACTAATTGATTGCCTCTTGGCATTACCACAGGAAAAGAACTTGTCCTTTGGGTGATTTAATTTGATGTCAAGTCAGAGGTTCAGAGACATTAGCGAAACTCTGAAGGCAGGTCCCTGGGCTGGATACTGAACAGCATAAGGGTGTTTGTTTCTTGGTGAAACGAAGGGTAGAAAATAAGAGCTCCAGAAAATAATGCTGAAAAGACAGGAGAGGAAGGGTCAGCTTTTACTCACTAGCTGTGTAAAAATTCATTTTGCTTGACCTATGTTTCCTCTTCTCTAAGAAGATATTATTTTTCTGATCATCCAGTTAGAATGACTACTAATATCATGCTCACAGTTATTACCAGCAGTCTCCATCAAATGCTTCTGGTTCCAGCTCCCTCAGTTTCTGTGCCATTATCCTTCCACTACCAGGGCCCCCAGGGAGTGTGGTCAACCCTTATGCACGCAAGTGCACTGTTTTTTAACACTGGTCATTTCCCTCCACTCAGCAGGCAGCTTCTCTCCTTGTGGTGATGCTCTAGAAGCTCAAAGGACTCTAGAGATGTTTCCATAAAATCACAGTAAGCTTTCTCCTGCCCAGGCCCCAGCACTGTGGGTATTGCTCACATTGATCACAAAAAGTACCTTCCTGTCTGCAGCTGGTCTAGGCCCAGACCACCAGCAGTCAGTGCAGGCAGTGGGGTGATTTCCCCACCCTGGGAGTTACACTGCAATCTCCCCCTCCATGCAAATAGAGAGACTTCCCCACCCCCTAACTTTGTGTCAAATTATATGGGTCTAGAAATTCTCCTCCCTTGCCTAATTAAGATAGTCCTTTTCAGAGTCCTTGAGTTTTTGCTCTGCCAGTGAGCCAAGGCCGTAATTTGCATGTGCCAGTTCTCAGGGATAAACCCAAATTGCTGTGGTGGAAGATCAGCTGAAGGAAATCTCTGTGGTGCCAACCACCTACCCACACCTGCGCCACCACCCCACATCGGACACTCTACCTTTGGTTTAGGTTTAGCCTGCCCACTTTTCTCTCTCCTTGGATGGAAGGTTGCCTTTATGATTCTATGGCGCAATGTTAAAATAACAGTAGCAGGACCCTTGTAAGACACCCTCCTCCATGTTTTGCAAATAGCCCTGAACCCCAGGGTGAGTGTAGCCAGCTTTGTGCGAGGCAGACTCTTGTTCCATAACATGTAGGTGGATCAGATGACCTCTATTGTTCTCCCAGCCCTAAAACGCAGGCCGCAAGTTAAATATTTGGCAGAATTATTATGGTGACATCATGAGTCATCAAAATTCCTATCACTATGAAGCAAAACTAGTGCTCTGAGATTTTGAAATTGCTTAATTACATAGATCTAAACAGGCTGGTAATACAGAGACCCAGAGATGTTTCAAAAGTCAAATTTGTGTTGGGGCAGGGTACTCTGGAGCCAATTTATATACTGAAAGAGCAGTGGGGATTTATTTCAAATTAAGGGAAGTGTTAGGCACAGAATGGTACTGATGGGATTAAGAGATCAATAAACACTATTCTTGCCCTCAAGGTCTCCACGGCACACGCACAAGAAATAAGACACATGTACAAGACTTAAAAGTACAGGAAAGAATGCACTACATGTTATAAGATTGATATAAAGTGAGATGGGGTTTCAAAGAATGGAGAAAATAAGTATAACAAAAAGACCTTCTAATATTGCAAAAGTGACTTTATGCTACACTTAAAAGTTTAATATTAACAGGCATTTATATAAGAAAAATATGGAGCAAACAAAAGAAAGTGCAGGGATTGTTAAAAATTATTATCAAGCAAAGTATTGTGACTGGGGGATAATTTTTTGGAAAGCTGTTTATGATCTGCTAAGGCATTTGAATTTCTCTCTCTTTTTTTTTTTTTTTTAAAGAGCCGTGGCAAAGATAAAATCCTTTCTTTTTTGAATTTTTCTCTTTATATTGAGTCCATTGAAGGTTGTTTATGATTGTTTTCTTACCCTTTGGGTTGGATTCTGACCTTTAACCAAAAATAAAAGCAACAGATATGGGCTTTCAAATACTTCATGGTTTTATTTTACATTTTTTTATTTCTTATTTTTCCCTAATAAAGCTTAATCTCACAAGACTGCTGAAAAATGAGCTTCCTCTTTATGTACTATATCGATATATAGTATATAATTCTAGGCAGGTAGAAATAAAAGTTGAAACTGAAAGTTAAATTCTACATCATATATTTTTTCCAACATTGTTTATAAATTTGGAGGGTTCAGTGACAGTGTATCTTGATGAATAATTGCTATTAAGTCATAGAGTTTCTCTCCTTTGTTCTCTCCTGGCCAAAGTGGACATCTAGGTTCTTTGTTTTCTGTCTACATAAAGTGTATTCTTATTGTTGTGGGGGTGAGAGGGTCTGTTACATATGTTAATCAAATGAGCATGTAGGTTAGCACCTCAAGAGTTCTGAAGAAAATGACTTCTGTCTTGCATAGCGTTTTACAAGATCTAGTATGGTCATGAAGTAAAGGTATATAATTTCCAGATTATAGCCACCATCATGATTGCTAATATTATCAATAATAGTATTGAAACAGAGTACAGATAGCCCCTATGGTCCATGGTTTGAGGAATGTAGGAAGGGAATAATAAAGCTTTTACAGTATGTTGCATATCTATGGCAGGCTGGCAGCTAGATAATAGTTGTGCTACTGCCCCAGGGCAAAAGGTCTGAGTGACCTTCAGGATTTAAAAAGGACAAGCAGCCTGGAGAGGAGGAGCAGGCTGGAGGAGTGTGATGTCAATGTGTCGTAATGTGAGAGCATTTTGTGGCAGCCACGGGAGAAGTGGCATGTTGCAGGGGTGATACGGCCCTCCCCGCTGTGCTAGTGGGAAAGCCGACTTGCCACTGCTTTGACCATCCTGCTCTGCCTTGCAGACTCAGGCTCCCTGGACTCTTGGAACTCCAGACATATGGAGAAGACCCTCTCTTAGGACCTGTGTCTTTCTTAGACTTCCCCGTGATCCAGTGTAACACGGCACATGCTTTCCTGGACTATTTATTATACAGAGGCTGAGGACAATGTACCCCAGATCGTGAAGGAGAGAGCTGGTAGATAAGGAAATGGTGAACTAATTTTGGCTTACAGTTTTTTGCAGAGCAAGGAATGTGCTGAGCTGTGTCTCCTGGGAGAATAAAGCTTTAAGTAGGAGTACTCCCAGCGCCTCCTCTCCTGCCCCACATTGAAATATTGTAAATAAAGATCTGTTATTCTTAACACTAATTGCTGGGTCATGTGCCACCAAGGCACCACGTGAACAGGCCCCCTTTGCTCTGTAACAATACTAAGAATTAACTTGGGGAACCATCCAGCCTCATTCCTTTCTCCTTGAACGCCAATGCTTTGGGGTGGCATTGTGTATTTCTTTCACTGCCTCTATCACATGTACAGGCATTGAAACCTGAGCCCTTGGTTCCCAGTGCAAGAACATCCTTCCCTCTTCCTAATCAAAACATGGACAGATCCAGGCCTTATGATGACTGGGCTGTGTTCGGATGTGGTCAAAGAAAGCACTGATGTGTTTACCAGTGTAATCTAACCTTTCAATTGATTTGGCTGATTTGTGCTACCTTCCTAGGTCAGGAGAAATTAAGTTAAAACCATCCTGTTTTCACAAGCCCTTCAGGAGACAATTCTGCTTTCTGGCAGTGATGGGAGTTGATGTTAAGACTCCTGCCTGTTGCTGTTTACAGTATTTATTTATTCATTTAACTTTGTTTTTATTGTTTACACTAGTATAATTGTCCCTCTCTTTTTCTCCCTTTGCCCACCTCCACCCAGCCTTTGTCCCTGCCTTTTTCAGGCCATCAGCCCACTTTTGTCTGTGTCTATGGGTTGTGGATATGTGGTCTTCGGCTAATCTCTTGACTCTCTTTCATCCTACCCCTCTTCCCCCTGCTCTCTACCAGCCTTCAGCCTGTTTCATGCATTCATGCCTCTGTGTCTATTTTGCTCATTAGTTTATTCTGCTTATTGGATTCCACATATAAAAGAGATCATATGCTATTTGCTTTTCGTTGACTGGCTTATTTCACTTAGCATAATAATCTCAAGGTCCATCCATGCTGTTGCAAAAAAAAAAAAAAAGTTTTTTTCTTTTTTACTGGTGTAGTAGTTCACTGTGTAAATGTACTACACCTTTTATTATTATTATTATTAAAGATTTTATCTATATTTAGAGAGATGGGGGAAGGAAGAGAGAAAATCTTAATGTGCAAAAGATACATTGGTTGGTTTCCCAAATGGGGACCTGGTCCTCAATTCAAGCGTGCATCCTGACTGGGAATTGAACTTGCCACCTTTAGGTTCACAGGCCAGCACTCAATCCACTAAGACATACCAGTCAGGGTTAGCCTGCTCTTTGGAAACCATTATATTTTCAGTCTTATCAAGGTTGTCCCCATTGTCTCTCTTTGCAGAATTGCCTTTCTTTAACTGCACTAAATTTGTTCTCTTTAAGCTTACTTCTAGTATGCTATGACTTTTTTGAACAATATCTCATTTTAACATAAGCGGAAGACCCAAATACCATTTTAAAATCACAAATTTAGGATAATTTGTGCAAAATTGTGATGAAAGGAAAACCTGGGAATTCTGGAATCATGAGTGGAAAGTACATACAGCTGGCAATAGAGTTCAGGTAGTATCCTGCCAGGCATATTTATTTTTAGATTTATTTTTAGGCACATTATTCAAATTCTATGCTCCATTGAAATTTATTCCAGAGAATTAAAAAACATGCATAATTCTCTAAGAATGCTAAAGAATCTAGAAAAATAAGTCAAACATTTCATTGTAGTGAGGGAAGTGATTTTTGTTTCTTTTCTTGAAGTTTGTATTTCTGGAAATATTGGTTGATAAGATACTGTTTCTAGGTATTTTAGAACAAATTTTTATTATTGATAGTGTCATACTTTCTCATCAACTTTACAACTTTCAATTAATTTATTATGGGGGGTTCATCTTGCTCTGATGATAACTTAGTTATTACATGGAAGCATGTTCCTGGTTTAAAAGGTTTTTTTTTTTTCCCCTTGTGATAATGGCCCCTAATTATTTAATTATGATTGTTACTGACCAAGAGGCAGCTGGACATAGCTGGAATATGGAAAACCTTTACCAACAGTCTTTCTCAACTATTGGTTGCCTGACTTTGAGCAAGTTATTCTGGGACTTGATTTCTGCATCTGGAAAATGGTACAATGAATGCCTACTGTGTCAGCCTTCATGAGAAAATATAAAAAGTGCACGACGACTCATAGATGCTCCGTAATGGGGGGCAATTAAGATTTCAGTTTAACATTTAAATCTGCCCCCTGCTATACTGCAATCATCAGGCCTGGCTGGACAAAATTGGCTCTCTTTGGGGAACATTGGCACTTGACAGCTCCCCTCTCAGTTTTTCCCCCATAGCAAGAGTGCTTAACACCAAGGTCATGAGTAGAAAACACCTGGAAGGAGCCATGTTTTCCTCCCGTGGTTATGCTTTTACATGGGCTTAACACATTTGAATCAGCAATACTGTAACCAGCCTCTCTGTCTCCTACAGTGTATTCTTTTCTTTTTTCTTTTTTTTTAAGATTTTATTATTTTTATTTTTAGAGAGAGGGGAAGAGAGAGAGGCAGAGAGGGAGAGAGACATCAATGTATGGTTGCCCTTTTTCACCTACCTCCAGCTATAGACCTGGCTGGAGACCTGACTTGCAACCTCATCAAGTGCCCTGGCTGGGGAATCGAACCAGTGACCTTTGGGTTCCCAGGCCAATGCCTTAACCACTGTGCCACCAGCCAGGGCTATTTTCTACTTATATTCTGGACACGAACTCCTTCCAAAGTTCATAGACCTCATCTTGATCATGCTTTCATTATGTTTGATTCCTTTAGGCTCAGCATCAGCACTTCTACTCGTACCCTGTATCTTACTGCCAGATACCAACATGGGATCTCCTAAATCATATATTTTTTTTTCTAGTTTGAATAGAAGCTGTAAGCTCTTACCTGGTTTATACTAATTCTTCCCAGAAATCCCCACATGCTATATCTAAGACATAGAGCCATGTCTAATCCATGGTATGTTTTCTTGCTTATGGCTATCAGTAGCTTAATGCTAATGCTGGGATCCAAATACAAAAATATGGACTAAAAGCCATGAGCAATCAACTGTGGATTATAAGTGCAAAGCATGTGAACAGAAGAAACAGACCAAGTGAGTTAAATTATAAACTCATTTCCTTGTACCTTATATATTTAGAGAACAATGTTATAAATGTTCTCAAGCATTTAGATTATTCAACATAATTTAAATTCTGTTTTCACCTGGGAACTGATCTAAATGGGATCTAGAGGACTATAAGCTGAACACTTCTGCCAACTTTTCAATCTGAGAAGCCCAGAGAATATTTTCAGGGAGGCAGAGTTGTATTTCAATCAGCAACCTCAGGACTGCAGATCATTTGAATAAGCAATTTTTCCAAGGTTGAGATCCTGACCCTAAAGGGCTCATCAATATCCATAATGTCAAACAAGACTACCATCGTGGTAAGCCTAGCATACATATATTGGGTCCAGTTTTCTATTGAGACCTAAGTAAACATTCTCTGGCTTTGTGTTCCATTTTCATTCATTGATTACTTCTCTTCCAGTAAAATCCAGCCTCTGAATTGTGATTTAAATCCATTGGGTGCATTTCCATGTAGGCAGAGATTATGTTTAATTGGCATCAGACCTTTGCAGATAAATGTAAAAATGAAAAAGCTTAATTCATGGAGGTTTGAGAAATATAGATGACCACTATCTTCACTATTTCTTTCCAATTACCAAGAGTCATGGGGGGGTCCATGCATAGTGTGGAGCTGCAGTGTCCATGAGGATTCCACTGGTGTGTGTTTGTATGTGTGTATGGTTGGATGATTAATAAACATTTGTGACATTCATGGGCATGCCACAAATAGAAGAGATAGAAAAGTGAGTCATCCTACTGAACCTGTGTTCTCTATTTGACATGACCTGACATACATGTTTCACAGTAGTTATTAGAATGAACCCAAGTCTTGATGTGAGAAGATTTTGATTTCAAAGTTTGGAATTTCCTAATTGTGGGACTTTCAACTAAGCATTGCACTTTTTTGAGTTTCAGTTTTCTTATTTGTAAAATAGGATAATAAAATTTTATTTTTCAAGCCTAATAAGAAATTCATGGGAGTGAGTTTTCAAATCAGTGTTGGGATTAGGGACAATACTTCTGTAAAATTAGAAACTGTCCCTGCAATTTCCTTTGGCAGATAAATGGATCCCACAGGCTGTGACATTTGCTCATGCATTATAGATTTGATTCGATTGAGTTCAATTCCTATCCATTTGCTGAGCAAAAACTAAATGTTTAGTCCTGAGCTTTTTGTAAGTATACATCTCTGACCTGAACCAGAGGGAAAGCTAAGATATATGAAATTAGTTAGAGTGTAGCTTACAAATGTAAAAGACTAGAGGAATGCAATAAATAACTAAATGCATATTGAACAACGAGCCATTATTTCCATGTGCTACTGTCAAAATTACGGAGCAGACAAAACTAAAACCAGCCTGGAGTTATTGCAGAAATTTTGAAGACAGATGTAAGAGAGACACTCTAAGCAAAGGCATCAAGCCAAAATCATAAACACAAAATCAGATTGGACACATCTAAGGAGGAGTGAGATATAGTCTAGGAAAGGTACATTAGAGCTAGATTATTAACGGTTTTAAATGCAAGGGCAAGAACTGTGGACATCATTTTGTAGGCAGTGGAAATATTTAAGAGTTTGAGCAAGGAGCTGACAAAATTGAAGTGGTACTAAAATAAACAAATTATCAGTAGTCTATAGAAAATACAAAGAAATAGTTAAGATGCTGACAAAGGGGTAGTTTTTTCCTCTCGTTTTTGTTATAGTTGATAGTTAAAACAAAGTTCAAACATTATACAATGTTGGAAAAATCTGCAGGTAGAGAGCTTGGCTTTATGTTTGTAATAATATATTACTTCTTATCATTACCTAATGATACCTATCTATTACTTGTGATAGAAGATTCTTATTGCTTTATTTGTGTTTGTATCCTGCTTGGTAGTCTCTTCTGTTGTTTTTCTTTTCTAAAAGCAACTCATCCCTGTAATGTCAGGTTAAGACTCACTATTTTATGTGAGCCAGCTACAACTGGCTCCTCCAACCCTTATTATTCTTCCACTTTAAAAAATTCATTCTAAAGTTAAAATCTAAAACACATAAATAAATAATCTAGTTATATTCATGTGTTGCATGGTTAACTTATTTATTCTGTATTCATCTTGAATCTCTGCCTATATCTCAGATTTTATTATGTGTTGTTTTGTAATTTATATGTTTTGTGTGTGTGAAGCATGTGGTAGATACTCAGGAAATGTGTGCAGAGGAATCACTTGATTGAATTTTGCTAAGTATTTATTGTAATGTCATCTATTCTCATTCTCTAACACTTGGCAATCAGTCAATCTGCACAGGTAGAATTTTCAAGTTGGGTAGAAACAATATGATGATTAAGTCTCCAATTTTACAGGAGAACAAAAGAAATGAAAGGGGGTCCAGAAAATAAATGCAGATAAGGAAAAATACTTTAACATGTTTCCCCTGCTAATTGATGACAACTTAATTTACTTGAAATTAGATTTCAGGTGCTGGGGAAAAATGGATATGTGGATGTGTGCTTAGCCAACAGATTCTTCCCTTTCAGATATACAAGCATAAGGATAGTTCTTCTCAGGGGCAGAGGAAAGCAAAATATATTACTTTTCAAATTTTAGAGGGAAACATATGGAAGGTAAAATTAATTAATCTATAACTCATAATAATAAAAAGATCTAAACAGAAATTTCATCTGAGGTCATGATTGCTCCTATCTGCTCTTGCTCCATATCTTAGAGAATTAAACTAAATTTGAAAGATAGCTTACATTTTATGAAGTATAGAAAAGGAAAAGTTGGAAAACTTCATAGCGGAACCAATTAAGACTAAACTACCCAGGTAATTAATATAAAAACACACACTATACAATTAGTACTGATGAGAAAATTAAAGTTTAGAGAGATTAAGTGACTCATCGATAATCACTTTTTAAAATATTAAAGAAATTAAAAATACCAAATATGTTTAATTCACAAGATGACAACTTTTTCCACTTTATTTTGTGGCTATTTTATATGTCATCATCACTCCAAGATTTAATACATTTTTAAGTATTCTGAGCCTGTAAATTTATGGGACATATATAGATATAGTAACTAACAAATCTAATTTTGTCACAAGTTTTTTTCTATAAAAGCAAGAAAACACATGGCTTCTACATCACAGAGTTTGAGATAATGACTTTAAATTCACTCAATTCTTGCATTGATATGGTGGGGTAAATGTGCATAATTGAACTGGCTCCCTAATAGGACTGCCTTAGTAAAGATTGCAGAAGCTTTTTCAAGTTCCTCAACTTACTATAAAGTCTATTCATTTAGAATTTATTAGTTTTTCTGAATAAATGTAAAAAAATCAAATATCTCAATTTAGTGATAATACTCATGCTTCAGATTATTCAAGAGACAGGAATCAGGTCAACATGGAGCTATTGATATCAGTCTTTTATTCCAAGGAAGTGGATATATTTTTTTCTGATAAAGTGACAATGAAACTAGAAAAGACATGTAAGTAGAAGTAATTGAATTGGATTTTTTTAAAAAAGCATTTGATATAGTATCATATAAAAGAGTAATATGTAAGCCTGACAGGTACACAGCTTTGATAAAATAGTGACTTGTGTAAAAAATTGCCTGGGATATGGAAGCCAGATTATGATGCTAAATAGTCCTCCTAATAGAAATAGCAAATGTTCCATAATCAAGGTTATTTACAATTGAGTTGGTCAAAGTACTAGAAAATACTTTCTGATAACTGCCCTGGAAGAGGTAGAGTAGATATTCAAGTAGGTTTTTCTTTTCTCTACTTAGGACCCTAAGTGGCTGATAATCCAGTAATAAATTGACAGGTAGAATATTAAAGAAGAAATGTTCTGAGTACAAACCTGTTCATATGAGACACTGTGAGAGTAAGAGAAAAATATTGCTGACTTCTTTCTCATGAGGCAGGTAATGGCATCATATTACTTGCTTAAACCTTAAAGAGAACAGAACAACACAGTAACCTTATTTCAGGAAATAAACTAGTAAGTAGTTAAATAACTAAGAATAATCTTCTTCCAAGTTTGTCTCAGTTAAATCTATATCACCAGATTAAGCTTACAACTTGTGATTTACTTTTTAATAAGAACTGTTTTTTTGTCAGTCTTTGCACTCTTAGTTTCTAGCACAGTGTCAGAAATAGACATGGCAAAATCTCATTGAATCAACTAATTGATTAAATAATTGATATATTACACTCTCAAAACTGTTGGGGTATAAAACAATAGGTATGATAAGTATAAGGCAATGCATGTCTGTATGACAATAGTACTGTTTACACTAGGGTGATAGCTAAAAGTATAAATTAGAATGGGGTTCTAAGAGGAGAAATTAGAAGCTGGCCAGAGAATTTGGAAAGTCTTTACCAAGGTCTATTTGTGATGAACAGAATGTTAGTATCTTGGAATACAGAAAATATCTATGAAAATCCAGTTAGATGAGGAGAGCAAAGAAGTAGATTGGATGTGATGGACATTAATAAGTGGCTGAATTAATTGGCTTATAGGTATGTTTAGATAAATTAGAGACAAGCTGACAGAAAAAAACAGTAGAGTATAACGAATAAGAAGAACATACAATAGTGAAACTATCACCAAGTGGCATGGAATGAGGAACCCACATTTATAAAGTGAAGAGAAATTCAAACAAAATACAGATGCTTATATTACTCTCATTTTCCAGTATAGTATTATGAAAAATTTAAAATATGAATTAAAGTTAAAAGAATAAAAAATGAATGACCATATGTTCACCATGTAGAACTAATAACCATTTATATTTTGCCAAATGTGCCCTATATTTATCTACCTATTGATCTATCTTATCTATCTATAAGTCAGATACAAGCATTGTGATAATTCACATCTAAATAATTCAGTATGCATTTCATAAAATAAAGGCATGTATAATTTCAATACTATTATTATATCCAAAAATTGCAATATTCACTAATACTATCTAATAATCAGTCATATAAGGATATTTTTTATAAACCAGGGGCAATTAAGGTTAGTTCATGTATTTGATAATTAGACTATTTTAGTCTCTTAATCTAGAATAGAATTCTGCCAACATTATTTTTCCAAAATCGAGTTTCCAAGATAAGGACAATTGTCTTCCAGAATGTCCTATCATTCTAGATTTACATTATTTCCTCTTAAGTATTCTTCCCCCTATTTATTTACATTGTTGTATTTTCTGTAAAAAAAATTAGGTAATATGTTTGGTTACATTAGATTGAATATTTTTTAGCATGAACATCAGAGTGATGCCTTATTTTTTTATTGTATCATATCATAAGGCATATAAAGTCAGTTTGTCCTTCTATTAGTGATTCTAATTTGCTCACTTAGTTAAGAAGGTGAGTGCTTGCTATATCTCAAAAAAAGTGTATGTGTTTCCTTTCTGATAATTATTTACTTATGGGATAATGCTTTCATTTCAAATGAATATTCAATTCCTGATTGTTTACAAGGTCTGTCAAGGTATCTAGCCATGTAATATGAAAAATAGAGACATGTATCGGGGAGTATAAAGATGCAAGAAACACTGTACATAGGATAATGATAGGTCAGTCCCCTTCAAAGTAGGCACCCCGACACCTCACATAGTTCTCCTAGTTGCCAACAGCTGCCCCATCATATTTTCCTGAATCTCATTAAGAGTCTGAAATCTCTTCAAAGGTGATTTTAGTTTTGAGAAAAGCCAGAAGCCACAAGACACCAAATCTAGGCTGTAGTGGGGGTGAGTCACCTGGGTGATTTGATGTTTTGCCAAAAAACTCTGCATGAGTGAGTGAGTTGTCATGATGAAGCTGCCAATCACCAGTTGCTCATAGCTTCGGCCTTCTGAATCATCCAAATAATTTCCTTGGAGGAATGTCCAAGCTTAACACAAGATTTTATGTTGATCTGTTTCTCCATCCATTCAGTCATTTTTTTTTTTAAATTCTATTTTATTGATTATGCTATTACAGTTATCCCAGTTTTTCTCCCTTTGTCCAACTACACCCACAATCCCCACTCCCTCAAGTAATTCCCACACCATTATTCATGTCCATGGGTTATGTATATAAGTTCTTTTGCTCAGTCATTTTAAAAATGATGGCCACACAGTACATATGCTCACTCAGCAGTGTCTACTGCCCCCACTGGCTAATGCAGTGAACTTGTCATTGTTCACACATGCACATTCTAGTTCACTTTCCCTGGCTGCTGAGTTACATCTATGTCAGGCAAACCATTCTCATTATATTAACAATGGCTGCACATTATCCAGACCGATCTAATAGGCAACTATTAATGGTCTTTTCTTGAATTGATTATTTTATCAGAAGTTTTTAAATGGTAATTTAAAAAATAATCTATTCCTACTTCTGCATTCACTAGCTAATGTGCTTCTGTTTTGAACAGACTTGCTCTCAGCAACTAAAAAGAAGGAATAGTAAATATTTATTTTCTTGTTTAATTGCCAACATTAAAAAAAATGATTTGATAAAATTTACCAATGATGGTAAATAGGTCACCCTTCAATCCTATATCCTTTTTATAGAGTAACATTATTATCCTATAATTTTTAATGTATTTTATTATTATGGTTGATTAATACATTTATTACTTATCATAATCAGTTTTTTAAAATATTGGCAAGTAGGAATTTTTAAAGATGGTTTCTTTTAAAATATTATTTTTTAGCTTCTCTTTGATTTTTATCATAAGATTACCAGGCTCATTCTTTCCTTTTCCTGCTCTGGACTTAGAATAATTCATTTTTCCAAGGATTTTCCCCACAGTGTTTTTTTTTATTTTTATTATTTTTATTTTTATTTTTTAAGATTTTTATTCATTTTTTAGAGAGAAGAGAAGGGAGGGAGAAAGGGACAATGAGAAACATCAATGTGTGGTTACCTCTGGCCTGCAACCCAGGCAGGTGTCCTGACGGGGAATGAGCTGTGACCCTTAGGTTCACAGTCAATCCACTGAGCCACACCAGCCAGGGCTCCCCCAGTTTTTTAATAAACTGACATCTGAATTCTGGCAATAGTCATTGCTGCAAGCTGAGTATTTTTTTCTTCTCTGCCTTTCTATTCTTTTTCTATAGTGCCTGTCTATTGTATTTATTGATTCTTTTGAATATTCTTGAATACTTTCCACATTTTGGCATTTCCCTTTGGATAGGTCAATGAAGGGGATTGCATATAAAAATAGTACAGTCATAGTACATATAATAAAATATATATGCATAAGCCAGAAATGACAGGCCTGCATTACATAGGTAAATAGGAGCAGCTGCATTTAAATGGGTAAAATGTATAAATTTTAAAATGTCTGTAGGGTTTAATTGTTCTATATTTGCTTAACAAAGAACGGTTTTGCAGACCTCCCTTTAGGGAATGCACTCTCCTACCCAAGAGTAGTTTTATTCAATTGTTCAGAGATGGCTACTTGAATTTTTTATTGATGATTTTAGGTAAGGTGAAGACTTACTTTATGCTAATTACCTAATTATTTCATTTAATTCTCTCAAAACAATCCTGAACCTCTCATTAAGGAGTTTTACTAAATGTGTCATATAAATGTGGTTCAAAATGTTAAACATCCTGACTAATGCACTGAGCTAATAAGAGTGAAGCCAGTATTAAATCTGTCTCCCATTTCTTTTTAATAGCTTGTTCTCTCTAGTAATATTAAAACTGATTCCAAGAAAAGAAGACAATTTTAGTTTTCAAAAATAGAACTAAGCTCCATTATTTGAGGACATTCAGGTTTCATTGTTCTTTTCCTTGGTTGAATCACACCCAGAACATTGAGTTAATTATAGGATACAAAGTTTGTTTAGGAAAAGAACCATGTGCTGGAAGGGAGGAGGAACTACAGGTGTTTAGTTAGAAGGGAAGATTTAACATCTAAATTATCTCATGATCTTTGGAAGACCACAGTATTAAAAGGGGATTCATTTTGTCCCATGAAGTAAAGAGATGCACATGATTTCAAATACAAAAGAAAATTTTCTCTTCCAGAAAAGCTTCAGATACATGTTTAAGGCTTTATTATTATTTTTGTTTTGTTACAGACAAGCTATGGTCAATGGAGGTATTAAACTGCCTTCTCACAGGAGCAAATGTAAACCATTAGAGAAGCTTTCTCCCTAACCAAAGGGTAGCTAAAACATTCTTATCTGCAATAGACAGCTTTCATTGAGGAAGTTCCCTTCAAGTCACATGTAAAGAAAAGTGACATAGACCACCTTTTTTCCATTTTTTTCCTAGGTATAATTTGAAATGGACCCAGGAATGTTATATCTTCCCCTGTCTTGCTTTAGTGTTTATTTCTATATTGGCAGAAATGCCCATTCTTTTTCTTTCTTTCTTCTTCTTCTTCTTCTTCTTCTTCTTCTTCTTCTTCTTCTTCTTCTTCTTCTTCTTCTTTTTTGAACACTTAAGGAAATCTATGAAAGTTCAAACTATATGAAAATTCCACTTAAAAAAATCCCTTTAAGAAAAAAAAAATGACCTCCAATGCAGATGACAGCAAATAACTCAAATAAGTGAAATATTAACTCTGGAGTGAAACTAAAACTCCTTACTCTACCTGCTGATATCAGGTCCACTCAGCCTAATTTGGGTCCTGCCCTGGACTTTTTAACTTCTTGAAGGTTACCTATGTTTATTTACCTGCAGTGGTCTCTACCTATGCTGAACCTCTGATTTCCTAGACCCAAGGCCTTATACCCTTCTGTCCCTCAACCTACTCCTGTCAACTGTAGGACTTCCCTACTTACCAGTAAGAAGATTTTAGACTTGTGCATGGAATCTGATTATGATAACAAACCAAAATATTCTATAAAATGGCTTTCAAATGTTTTTGTGCAAAAACTCAAGTAGATGGAGGGAGAATGTATGAATGCGGATTCCATGGTTTCATCCCAAAACTTGACTCAGTAGATATGGGATGGAGCATAGAAATCTGCACTTTATTAAACACTCAGGTGATTCTGGTGCACGTGGACCCAGCAATTGCCTCATTATTAAAATTGGTAATATAATCACCTCACTTCTGTTTATGTCAAAGGTTTTTGTGAGGCTAAAGATACATATTTGGGTTGCTGACTATGATATTTATTATTATCATGATTATTATTAGAAATATTCTTTGAGTGGCTTGTCTCGTGTGCTTTGTTTATTCTCTTTTTATTAGTCTGTGTTTCCCTTCATAGCTGGATGATGTCAAGAACTTCTGAACTTCAGAAATAGAAGCAATTGCAGAGATTCTATACATCAAATCTTTTTGTTGATTGATTCATCCACACACTTACTGGTTTATCTGGTTACTGTTTTGAAGGCAGGTACAACATTACAGAGATGCCACAGGAAAGTTACCAACCTCCTGGTGAAGACAACAGGATTTTCAACAGCAAATCTTTGATTTGGGTCTTGAATATATAGTGGAATTTTGGCAAACAACTAAATGTGGTATTGGAATAAGGAATGGCTTGAACAAAAATCATTTTAATAAAGAAGTGTTATCCTGTCATGCTGCTGGATGGGTTTGGAATTTATCCAACAAGCTACAGAGAATCTTTGAAAAGCTACCTTTATTGTATACACACACACAATGACTGAGGACACTGTGAGCCATGGGAAGCTGAAAAGAATGTGAAAGTGAGGAGACAAATTAGAAGTGTATTACAATAGGGTAGGTAAAAAGCACAGAATCTGAAACTAAAGTTGCAGGAGTGGAGAGGAGAAATGTGATTCAGGAAACATTAAATTAAAATGAACATGTTTTGTCAATGGTAGCCCCCAACAAAGGTGAGAATCCAGAGCTTTCTGATATCTAGTATACTTCACAATGGGAAATGAGCCAAGGATTGTGAAGATTGGATTAGCTGGAAAACTGGTACCTAGTAAAAGCACAGAGAAAAAGGTGGCAATGTGAGTCTTGAGAGAAAATACCATTTATCAAATAAGGGTAGTGCTAGGTCTATAATTGAGTTGGATTAGATTCTGAGGTTAAAGCCCAGAGAAATCTATTCACCAAAGCAAAACTAAGAACAAAGAATCATAATATACTTTTTTTGTCCCTAAATTGTATATGCAATATTACTGTGTTTCATATGCTTACTTTTTCTATGCAAACTGGTCATAAATCACTAGATTTGAAATGATAGTCTTTCACATGTTCTTCTGGCAGATATTTAAAAAGTTATCAAGGTGCAAATAAATTGAAAAAAGAAAAAGAAAAGAAAGGAAAAGAAAATAGCTCAATTAAGGCCATCAAAGTATTCCTTTAATTCTTCCCTTGTTATATCACATGTTTTCTTTTTCAGTGTCAACCTGATGTGAATTAATTACATTCTGGACTTGGTTTAATGGTGATATGTTCTTGTTTGTTCAAGGAAGTGAAACCATTGGATTCAAGATAAGATAACAATCTACAAGTCCCTACAGGTATAAATACCAGAGCAAAATGCTGAATTATTTGTGATACAAAAGAGTATAATTAATTATCTGGGTAAAGTGTGAAAATTGAAAAAGGGCAAATTAAAAGGAAAGTCAGGGAGGAGCATATTAGAGGTCTGATGCAGAAACTTCCTAAGGTGTAGTGGGAGGGAGCTGAGGCAGTTTACCTTTTCATTCTGGGTATAGGCCAGAATTTTTTGTCAGAAGTAAGAAAATGATGCCTTTAAAAATAAGGGGGTAAAAGTTAGAATCAAATCATGTTGGGATCTTTGGAATCATCAATAATTTTTTTCATTATTTTTAAAAAAGGGAAACAAGATTGAGGTGGTCAAGGCTTCACATACCATTATTACAATTAAAGTTCCAGCACGAGGCTGGAAAATTGAACAGAGTAAAACAGTGTGCATGTTGTCAAAGCCAGTGAAGGAAATTTGCAATTTGTGGCTCTTCCCTACATCTCATTTTTGGAGCAGTTACCTTGACCTTTGCTTCTACCACCTCTACACACACACACACACACACATACACACACACACACACACGAGAAACTGTCCCCCTCCCCTACCCCATACACAGTTCTTTCTCTGATACAGCACTGAGAGTATGATGAGCAAAAAATAAATGGGGAGCTATCTGCAAACAACACATGATACTACAGAGAAGCTTGCTAGTAATTGAGGGCAATTAACTATTTGACAATAAAACCACACCTGCCTGTAGGTTAGCAATTACACTTTTTTACCCTTATCTAAATCCAATTAGGTGAATTTGCCAGCAGTTGGCTTTGCAATATCAGTATCTATGGTAACCCTTGAAAAGAAAAAAAAGCAGTCTTTGTATTCTATCTTCAGATTTAAGGTGTTCTTGGATTGTATAAATTTTAAGCTATGAGAACTACACAATAAGTCAATGTTTTTGCTCCAAAATATGTTGCTTAAGTATGAAGTATCATGTTCAAAGCAAATATACTGCGCTTTTTGGTACAAAAGAGAGAAGCACTACAGTGCACCTTGCCCTTGGACACTGCTGTGGTGAGGCCATGATGCTCAGTTTTCTGACATACAGATGAATGAAAAGTAAATGAGGGTGGGGTCAAAAATCTCTCTCCAAACATTCAAAATGCTCTACCCTATGAAGTTTGAATGGACATCATTTCCACAGTGCTCAGTTGGATATTTCCCTTTATTATAAAACATTGGTAGAAAGAGTCTCCACCTATTCATCCATTTCTTCCCATTGTCATAAATAGCAATGATACAGATAAAGGAAAACATGTTTTTGATGTCCTGTCTGTTCACTTTGATCACTGTTTCCATTTGTACCAAAATAGCACAGCCTGTTTAAAGGTGAGGACAAGATGGCACCTTGGGGATCTGATTTGAATTATAATGTTACTGTTGACTGAAGGAGCGATAGTGTTGTATAAGACGTGGGACCCAGAAGGGAAAAATGACTACAGAATTAGTCAATGGAAAACCTCTCTAATTTTCATCATATTGCCCAACTCCAACATTGTTGCAATGAGAAAATATATAAATATATGTAATAGAGGCTCTTGCAAGTCCAAAATGACATCCTCTTAAATAAATTGTTTTTCTCACAGTTCAGCAGAAACATGCTTTTATTCATATCTGATTAGAATTTCTGGTTCAATTGCAATGTAATTCTTTAACAATTATTTGGAATTCAATTTTAGCCTGAACTGCATCATTTAATTTTCCATGTGCAAATTACTTTGAACTCCCCAGAGGTAATACTAACTGAGCAGACATCATTACAGTGTTTCTATTACTTGGTAGCTACAGGTACCAATGAATAAGTTCAAGCACAGTGGTATTTATTTTCTACATAATATCTGATATCGGCAGTTCTCCAGTGTTCTAATGTCAGGAGTTCCACTCAGTGGTGTCCAAGAGAGGGGAGTGCATGTTCCTATTTCCTATCTTGATTAAAATATTCTTGAGGAAAAGGACTATTTCTCATGTACTCATAATTTTTCCAATACTTAGTATAAGTAGCTATCATTCATTAAATCTTAACTCCATTTTGAGGACTTTAAAATCGTTGCTACTCCCCATACCAACCTTACAAAGATAATATTAGCCACATAACTTTCTTTCCTCTTTATTGCAGATAAAATACTAGTGAACAAAACCAGTTAAGTAATTAATTGCCAATGATACCTCAGACAAGGGTCTGACCTCCAAAATATACAAAGAACTAATGTGACTCAACACCAGGGAGACAGACAGCCCAATTAAAAAATGGGCAAAGGAGCTGAACAGACAACTCACTGAGGACGATATACAAAGGGCCCAGAGGCATATGAAAGAATGCTCAATGTCACTAGTCATCAGAGAGATGCAAATTAAAACTACAACAATATACCACCTCACACCTGTCAGAATGGCAATCATCAGCAAATCAACAACAAATGTTGGCAAGGATGCGGGGCAAAGGGAACCCTTGTACACTGTTGATGGGAATGTAGGCTGGTGCAGCCACTGTGGAAAACAGTATGGGGTTTCCTTAAAAAACTAAAAATGGAACTGCCTTTTGATCCAGCAATTCCACTACTTGGACTATACCCAAAGAATCCTGAAACACAAATTCATAAGAACCTATGCACACCTATGTTCATAGCGGCACTGTTTACAATAGCCAAGTGCTGGAAACAGCCTAAGTACCCAGCAGTGGATGATTGGATCAAAAAACTTTGGTACATTTACACAATGGAATTCTATATGGCAGAAAGAAAGAAGCAACTTGTACCCTTTGCAACAACATGGATGGAACTGGAGAGTATTATGCTTAGTGAAATAAGCCAGTCAGTGAAGGACAAATATCATATGATCTCACCCATTATGGGACAATAATGAGCAAAACTAACAACAAGCAAAACAGAACCAAGTATATGAATACAAGGAATAGGCCTTCAGTGGTCAGGGGGAAAGGGGTTTGGGGGAGAGGGGAGGCAGAGGCAAGAAAAGGGAGCAGCTTAGACAAGAACCTAGTATAAAGGAACCATGGACATGGACAACAGGTGGGATTGACTTTGAGGGGAATGGGAGGGTGGGGAGGGGGACAGAGGGGAGCAAAAAGGGGATGGATGTAATACAACAACAATAAAATTAAAAAAAAATCTCACAGCTAATATGTGGTAGAACAGACTGAAAACTATTAGAGTCTATAAGAGTCTAAGTCTTCTAACATTTTCCATTACAAAACACACATAGTACAGTTTTAATATTTCTGTGTCATGCTGAGTATTATATGAGAGCTAAGGCTTGTGAGTGATGAAAAGGCTCTAAAAGGAAACGAGACCTAATCAATTTCATAAAAGATTTGCAATAATAACAATACACTGCACTCTTCAACATGCTTTAATACAATAGTTTCTTTTTCTATCTTATATTAATAAATGTTGTCATCTATATTTCTACCCAAACTGGTGCTGAACCACAGGGGGAAAAAAAAGCATGGAATCCATGACTGCCAGCCCTGAAAAATAAAAGACTTTAGAGAATATCAGGGACAAGGATATCATTTAACAATTAATGTAATGGGAAACATTTGTTAATAGTTTACACTGTGCCCACTACTGTGTGGGCATGGCAAAAGTTTTCTTATATCTATTCTAACTTCATTTCTGTGAGGTTGGGGATACCTGAAGTTGGAGGGGTTAATCTTCTTACTCAAAATCCTTAACTAGTTAGAAGGAGGGTTAGTATGAGGATTTTAAAATTATTATTATTATCATTATTTTTAGAGAGAGGGGAAAGGAGAGAGGCAGAGAGGGAGAGAGATATCAGTATATGGTTGCCTTTCACCTGCCTCCAACCATGGATCTGGCAGGAGACCTGGCTTGCAACCTTGTTATGCACCCTGGCTGGGAATCAAACCAGCAAATTTGGGGGTTACAGGCCGGTGCCTTATCCACTGTTCTATCAGCCAGGCCCTTAGTATGAGGATTTTTGTTTGTGTTTTTTCCTGGATGCTTATTTACTACTTAACATACGGCCATTTTCTTCATTATCATGCCTTTTCCGAAGGCCAAGTCTTATGGTTTGGAATGTTCAAGAAAAAACCAAAAAGCTCACCCGTAACCTCTGCTGTTTCTTCATAGCTTTTATCCTACATACCAAGAAGCCAAAGAGTGATCTTAAATCATCCTCCAAACCTTCTGGGCATAGGGAGCAATGTGCTTGTGGCAGAAGGGGGCTTCCTTGTATTCTGCTTTGTGGGAACGATGGCAATGTGATTTATGGTCGTCTACAGCATGGAAATCAGGTCTCCTTCAAGATCTTTTCCCCAGGTCAAAACCAGTGAACCATGAAATGATGATTTCAAACATGACATTTTCCTGCTTAAAACTGTTCTATGTCTCTCCATCTCAATCATAATGCAATTGGCTCTCCTTCTTGTACTGTGAACATTTGTTACTGTTTCTGTCAGGGGTCTACCCATTCTTTCATTACAAGCCCTTGTGATGAAGCAACACTGACCTGATGCCCTGTACCATTTGACTTGTGTGAGCTCTATCAACACACATCAGCTCCATGTCTGCAGTCAATGTTTATGGCTTTACATGTGACTAAAGCTTGACCCATGAGAACCTGGGCAAATTGAAAGAGGACCCATTTCTCCTCTGAGAAAGCAAAGGAGAAGATAATAGCTGCTGATGGTCATCTTCCCAGAACAGAGCAAGACCATATGCAGTCTGGCCTGAAAGTAGGGAGCCAATGTCAACGTAATTACAACAGTTTGCGCCCCGGATACTTTTGGGACAGACCTCTGTGAACAGAGAACGTGGGGTGTGGGGCAGGGAAGAAGCAGAGTCCTGCCAGCTTGCTTGCACCCCTACATCATACTCAAGCCAGATCTACTTCAGAACTTTCAGGGATTTGCGTGAGCAAATCTTTGATCATTTTACTTAATTTAAGTTGGGTTTCTTATACTTAATAAGAGTTTCATCCTTGATCTTTATGCTGCCTACTTATCAATTTTGCCTGAAGTCCCTGTCCTATTTACTTACTATTGTCTTATCATACTGACCCTTCGTTTTCTCTATGTCAAGGCCTTTCCTAACTTCACCCAGGGAGTCTGTTTGCCTAAAGTTCCCTCTCCCTTATACTATAAGGTTGGCCATATTCAATATTCAATTCTCAGCTCAAATTTTACCTATTCAGACAGATACTCCTGACCACTCTGTAAATAGGCTTCTCCCCTAACATTGTCAATTAAAGGTTTTTGTCAGTTGCTTTGGTGCACTTACCTAATTTCAGTTTCATATATATTATCTGTGATACCAAGTTATGAACCAGAAGTAAGGATGGTTACAATAAGATATTTTGAGAGAGAAAAAGGGATACCACATTCATATAACTTTTATTATATATTGTAATTATTATGTTTCATGATTTGTTGGAGTTGTTAATATCTTACTATACCTAATTTATAAATTGAACTTTATCCTAAGTGTGAATGTATAGAAAAATAATAGTATATGTATGTGTGGTTCAGGACCATCTGTGGTCTCAGGCATCCATGGGAGATAGATCTTCAAGCTCTCCCCCATAGATAAGGGTAAGTAGTGTATAGGCAAAGATCTAGTCAACTGTGATTGTTCACCATACTAGAGTTTTATGTTATACACCACTATCAAATGTGTTTCAAATATGTGGCCTGCCTTCTAATAGACATAATTCCCAGTTTGAAAATTTGAGGCACACAAACTAAAAATCAAAACAAAAAACAGAACAAATTAATTAAAGATTAAGAGGGATCTGTAAGCAGTCATAATATTAAAATAATCATCTTTCAATAGGTAAGAATGGTTTTACATGAGGAATCTATTATTCAATGGTCATTGTTTGGAATAAAAATTTTATTGGGGCTGAAGGGAAAAAAATTAAGCAATAAATAGACTGTAAGAAATGTTGTAACCTATCTAATTAGTGCCACTTTATGAGAAAGTCATGACACAGACAAAGAATAATCTTTGGACATTTTCCTCTGCAGGCTTATAAAAACCATTGCCTCTAATTGACTCCTTTTATTTTTATGGTGCAATATTGAAAGATAAATTATTTATTGGCTATAAGAGACAAAAAGATTAATGACCAGTTTCTGGGTACTCTTATTAAAAAATAAAAAAAAAAGTAAACAACTCACTGAACTGTTTACACTGCAATAGGGATCTTGTGCTTTCCCAGGAAAGAAATATACATTGATTTCTCTGTAAATTTGGAATGTCACTTACTTGTGGAGTTTTTACATCAGAAAAGAAAGGGCTTTCATCATGGCAGTTCTCCATATAATTTTTGAACTTTGTCTTCTATGGTCAGAGTGAACAACTTCATTCAACAAAGAATTTATGTACCAAAAAGGGACTATTGGACTAAAGAAGAAATGACAATTTAACACATATTTTGGTAACGATATCACTCAAATAAAATACCTCCGCTGTGTTCACCTAAAGAAACATTATCTATACTTCCCCTGCAAATCTGTGTTTCAGTATGTTCCTGATCTTTCCTGTTATGATCTCCATCAGCTCACTCCTTTCTTCTGATACTATTTTAGTTCTCTTTGCAGTAGACAGATAGGCATGAACAAAGCAAGAACGACTGGTCAAACGCAGAGGTTCACCAGGGTGGAGAGTCTAGGGTGCCCAGCAATGACCAAACTAAAGCCCCTGCACAACCATCTGTTACACATTAACCCCTGGAGATGATACCTAGGTCCCAGCTGTGTTTTAGCCCCAGGCCCAGAGAAAGCAGCAACACCAGGCAGAGTGATGCAATGGCTGGCATCAGGAAGAGCTGCAATGACTGATGGCCCTTCCCCTGGTGCCCACCAATCAGTGAAGACCAGGACCTGAGGAGACACACCTGCAAAGCTGATGAATATTCTATTAGGATTCTGGAGAGCACCAATAAAACCCTCAGGACAGAGGACCCAGTGAGTCTCTCTCTATGGAGCATGCCCTGGCTTTTCTCAACTGTCCCCTCCCTCTTCCCTCTCCCTCTCTCTCCCCTAAACTCCAAGGGCCCTTCTCTTGCTCTATCTTGTTTCCTCAGCCCATGTCTTCTATAGCTCACTTCTACCTCTGCAACGTTCCAAATACACTTTCTCTTATAATTTGAGTCTTGGCTCTAAATTATTTTCTTAGCAAGAGTTCAAGAGGTTGAGGTTGCTAAACCAAGATTAACACCTGGTGCCATTTTCCACCATTAACATCTTCAAAAATTTAATTGTACAATTTAGAATATTACTACTGGTGCTATTGCTTTATTTTTTTTCCCCCTTCTTATAAATCACAGCACAATAGAATTATTTATTTAAAAAATGATTTTCAGGTGTACAGTCAGCTGGCAATGTCTTCTTTACTTCTTCTTTGACAGAAAATAAAAATCAAGTAGAAAATGTTTTACAGAAAGTCAGTGATTCCACAACAGATTTTGAGGGTTTGTAAAAGAGTGATGGCACACAATAAAGATATATATTTTTTAATAAAGGAGAGGGGAGGGATGTCCAAAAGTCCTGAGAAGGAAAGATTAGGGGTCTAAGACCTGGGAAGATAGTTCTAGTCCAAGTATTTTGTATACATCCTCAACTCACAAATCCCTGAAGAAGGAGATTTGTTTTTATTTCTGTTTTAAGATGAGAAAGCTGTGGTTTCCAAAGACTAAATGACTTCAAAAGTCACTTAGCTACTAATCAGAGCTCCAGACTGGATTAAAGCCCCAGGTAGCCAACTACAGAGCTTGCATCATTTCCCTACACCCTTTCTCGGTTTTATCTCATTTGTAATGGTTGGACCCCAGACTACTTTTTTCTAATAATTATACATTTTATTATCTAAGAGGCATGGATTAGCTGAGATATTGAATTCTTTGAGTTTTGAAAGGATGCAAAAAATACTTTAAGCCTCTGTGAGATGGTAAGAATGATAAAAGTCTCATTTTTGCGGTGAAGTGACCAGAATGTGGTTGTCATTGCTTGCTCTGTCTATTCACTGGCTGAGCTCCTGACATGAAAACCATTTGGTGTGTAGGTGTTCTGTTCTTTTTGATGCTGCTCTGCCACGGAGCTCCAGATAAAAAAGGAAGGGAATGGAATGAGGATGGAAGAGGAACTTCTATGCAATTTTTAATACAACTGCAGGTTCAGGCAAATCTAAGTCAGTCCTCAAAGATGCAATTTTTTTTTTTTACTAGAAGAAGGAGTACTGGCCCTAGCAAATTAATAAAACTCTAATGGGGGTTGTGGGAACTTTAGATCTACTATAGCCTGCTGGGCAGGAGCATAGGTCAAAAGCACAGGTAACAAAACCTGAAATTGCAATTGGCATCTTAAGTGTGCATGTAGGGGCACGGGGGACAGTCTTGTAGGACTATACCCTTAACCTGTGGGATCTGATTCTATTTCCAGGTGGATGGTGTCAGAATTGAGGGGAACTGTACATAGGCCACCAGCTAATATTGAAGAATTGCTCCATGTGTGGGAAAAAGAAATCCACATATCAGAATTGGATACAGAATTATAACTCCTGATAGGTTTGTAGTCACCTATCATACCAGTTATATTAATTATAGTTAAGACAGATTTTACACAGTTCTCTCTCAGTATGTATTTTTTACTCACTTCTTTCTAAGAATCAATGTAAATTTATTATTAAGACTATTTTTAGAATGGTTTCAGTTTCACAGGGAAGTTGAGCAGAAAGTGCAGTTTTCCCATGTACCCTCTATAAATCCACATTGAACCATCAAACTCCTCAACTATCAACATTCTGCCCCAGAGTGTTCATTTGCTACAGCCAATGGACCATACATTGGCATACAATACATTAAGACAGCATTATACAGCATTATCACCCCACATTGTAGCCAATGTTTGGTTTCAGTCTTGGTATTGTACATTGTATGGGTTTTGACAAATGTGTAATTACAGATGTTTATTGTATAGAGTTGTTTAACTGCCCTAAAATTCCTGTGTTCCACCTATTCATCACTTCTTCTTCCTTTACTCTTGGCAGCCACTGACTTTTTATTGTCTCCAGTTTTCCTTTTTCTGAAATGTCACATAATTGGAATCATACACTATGTCCTCTTCCCAGATAGGTTTATTTCACTTAGTATTATGTATTTCAGATTTCTTCATGTCTGTTCATGCTGTAAAGCTCATTTGTTTTTAGTACTGAATAATATTCCATTGTCTGGATGTAAAACAGTTTATTTATCATTCACCTGCTAAAAGATGTCTTGTTTGCTTCCAAGTTTTGGTAATTATGAACAAAACTGCTATAAACATTCCCTTGCAGGTTTTTGTGTGGACATGTTTTTAACTTATTTGGGGAACTACCAACAAGTGTGATTGCTACATTATAGTGTATGTTTTGTTTTGTAAGAAACTGCCAAACTGTCTTCCAAGGTGGCAGAACCATTTTGCATTCCCACCAACAACGAATAAAATCATGTCACTCCATATCCTTGCCCACTTTGGCACTGTCAGCATTTTGAATTTTGGTCATTCTAACAGATATGTAGTAGTACCTCATTGTGTTAACTTGAAATTCCTTAATGACCTATGATGTTGGCCATATTTTCAAATGCTCACTTGCCATCTATTTATCTTCTCTGGTAAGGTGCCTGTTCAGATCTTTTGTTTATTTTTAAACAGCATTGTTGGTTTTCTTATGCTTGAGTTTAAAGAGTCCTTTGTATATTTTGGGTAATAGCTCATCACCAGATAAGTCTTTTGTAAATGTTTTCATTCGTTTTGTGGCTTGTCTTCTCATTCTCTTGACAATGTATTTTGCGGAGCAAATGTTTTTAATTTCAATAAAATTCATTGATCAATTATGTAATAGATTATGCATTCAGCATTGTGCCTAAAAAGTCACTGTCAAACTCGGTCATCTAGATTTTCTCCTATGTTACTTGCTAGGAATTTTATAGTATTGTGTTCCATATTTAGGTCTATGAGCCTTTCTGAGTTAATGTTTCTGGTGTAAGTTCTGTGTTTAGGTTTATCTTCTCACATGTGGATGTCCAGTTTTTCTAGCACCATTTGTTGAAAAGATTATCTTGACCCTATTTCTTATCTTTCTGCATTTGTCAAAGATCAGCTGACTTTATTGGCACAAGTCCTGTTCTGGGCTCTCCAGTCTATTACATTAATTAATTAATATCCCATTAATTATACATTGTATAATCATTATACAATATCTTTTAATGTTTCTTTACAAAATTTTAAAGGTCTGATAAGCATGGAAAACTAAAATTACATTGGAAACAAAGTAATTTATATATTCCAGACTCAAGGAAAACTATAATTAAGAAAGAACTTAGAAAGAACTTAGAAATAAATTGGTATTCATATTTCTGTAGTCTAGATTGGAAAACTGGGGACCAGAGGAGAAAAGCCCAAGTAGTAGAAAATAGGCATTGAATGATTGAAAATCCTTTAGCTGAGCAGAAACTTTATAGCTTGATGTAGTCCCATTTGTTTTTGTTCCTTTATTTCCCTTGCCCTAGGAAGTATATTGGTGAAAATATTTCTGTGTGGGATATCTGAAATTTTACTTCCTATGTTTACCTCTAGGACTTCTATAGCTTATGTAAGTCTTTTATCCATCCTGAGTTTATTCTGGGGTATGCTGTAAGTTGGTGGTCTAGTTTCATTTTTTGCATATTCCTGTCCAGTTCTCCCAACACCATTTGTTGAAGAGGCTATTTTTACTCCATTTTATGCTCCTGCTGACTTTGTCAAGTATTAATTGACCATAGAGACCTGGGTTTATTTCCAGACTCTCTATTCAGTTCCATTGATCTACATGCTATTCTTACGGCAGTAAGCATCAGTAAAATGAAAAGAGAACCAACCACATGGGAAAACATTTGCCAATGATATCTTGGACAAGGGTTTGCTCTCCAAAGTATGTAAAGAACTTATATGACTCAACACCAGGAAGACAGACGACATATAGAGGGCCCATAGACATATGAAAGAATGCTCAACATCCCTAGCCATCAGAGATGAAAACTAAAACCAAAATGAGGTACCACCTCACATGTGTCAGAATAGCCATTATTAACAAATCAGCAAACAACAAGTGATGGTGAGGATGGGGAGAAAAGGAAACCCTAGTGCACTTCTGGTGGGAATACAGACTGGTGCAGTCACTGTAGAACATAGTATGGAGTTTCCTCAATAAACTAAAAATGAAACCATCTTTTGATCCAGTGATTCCATTGCTGGGATTATACCTGAATAATCCTGAAACACCAATTCAGAAGAATCTATGCACCCCTATGTTCATAGCAGCGCTATTTACAATAGCCAAGTGCTAGAAATAGCCTAATTGGCCATCACTGAATGAATGGATAAAAAATGGTTACATTTATATAATGGAATACTACATAGCAGAAAGACAGAAAGAACTCTTACCCTTTGTAACAGCATGAGTGGCACTACAGAGTATTATGCTAAGTGAAATAAACCAGGCAGTGAAAGACAAATACCATATGATCTCATCTAATGCAAGAACCTAATGAACAAAACAAACAAATCAGCAAAATAGAACCAGAGGCATGAAAGTTAAGGTCAGACTGATAGTGACCAAAGGGGATCAGAGAGGAGGAGTAGGAGGAAGAGAAAGGGAAGAGTTTATTCAAGGAATTAGTATAAATGAAGCATAGACAAGGACAGCATGTGGGGATTGACTGTGGGAGAGGGGATAAGGTGGACAGGGTAGAGAGGATCAATGGGGGGAAAATGGGACAACTATAGAACAATAAATTTAAAAACAATTTTTGAAAAAGAAAATAGTTGGACATTCCTTATAGATTCCATCATGTATTTACCATATAAGTCAGCAATTTTTCTCCTAGGTTTTTAATCCAAAATAAAAATATTTATCCACCATAAAGACTTGTTTATGTTTTTTCCATAGCAAGTGTGTTCATACTATCTAAATCTGGATACAAATTCAAAATCAAGTGTGAAAAATAGGAAAAACATGTCTATTTAAAGGTTGAGACTAATTTAATGGAAAGTAATCACATGTTTCAAATAGATTAAAAATGTTATTTGTAATATAACCAAAATAAGATTTTCAACATTAACAAATTATAGAATTAAATACTGAGTCAGATAGTTTATTTATAATAAACCTTTAAATCTCCAACTTTTGTAGCCATGTAATGCACACTTTTTCCTATTAGTTTTATTCTAAATACATGATTATTAATTTAAACTTATAAAATGTATTTATGCTCATCAAATACCTATCTTCTAATGTATTACATTACTGCCTAAGTTTTATTTGCATAAATTGTTTTACTAATGAAAATGATCACAATGGATCATTTTCCAACTCTAAGATTCAATGATTCTATGATCATTGTCTAATAATTATAAGCCAGAGTTGGTAATGTTCATCAATCTACTTAACACCTGACATATTAAGTATACCTCTTCAACAGAGCTGAAATCAGAAAATTATTACCTTTTTGAGCTTAGAAGACTAACATAAATGATGCACAAATTGCTTAGTACTGCAACAGCTCACTTAGTGAAGAAAATGGAAATAAAGAGCATTTGACAGGTTTTTTAAAAGCAGCCTTCAGGGACAAAAATCCTGTTTATATTCATTTGTGAGGTTTATAGTGAAAATAGATTCATTTAAAATACTACCAATTGTTTAACAAGAGAATCATCACTGAAATGCAGACAGCATCAAGTTAAGATAACTCTTTTCAACTATTCTTGTAAGTGCTATGTTCATTTTACACAGCTTTTATTAGAACCTAACTTCAAGGAAACTTAAACATCATAAAAAGATCCCAATTTATAGACTCATAGTGTTCATATCTTAGCTTTTAAAGTAATTTTTATTGGATAAGAAAACCATTTTATCTTGGATGTGATTTTCCATGGCAAATTACTGACCCAATAATGTTTCTGTTCTATTTTAAATTATCTTATGATCTGCCATTAAAACCATATTTTATTTCAAAAACCTCCTATGTGCCATGCACAGTGCTTGGTTTGAAAACATAATTGCATTAGGTCTCTGACAATGAAGGACTCCCATTTACCTGTCATTTTGCTCTCTAATGCTTGGTCTCTCTGTCTACTTCTTGCCTATAGGAAACATACACGTACATACACATACACACATACACACATGCTCAGACTCTTAAATGCAGGATTGCCCCCTTCTAGAGCTTTATTACCAGTGTTTGCTGAGGTTTTTTCTTATGTCAATAATTTTCAGCATTATAATTGTGCACTCAAGTAGAAAGTGTACTTGGATATTACTTAGGAGAGGCATGTTTCCTGTCACAGAGCACAGAAGTTTATCATTCTGTTCTTCAAGTGATGGGTTGCCCAGAGGAGACTAAATGGCTCATATAATTTTTAATGGGCTAGTAGCAGGACCATCTTGAAAGATGTCTGTGAGTTATTGGCAAAGGCTGGCAGCTAGGGAATCTTCAACTAATCTGGTCTTCTTATAATCAGTGAGATGTCTCTAACATGAGTAAAAATTATTATGATAGATTTTCAAAACAAAAGTGTTTTTTATCTTTCTTTAAAAGTCATCTTCTAGTCATATAGTGGTACCCATATACACTTTGTAAACCTCCTCTATTTATAATAATGATGGAATATAATTCTAATGATTATAATTATAGAAACTAGTGGAAATATGTAGCAAATATCTTGAATATTACTACTACTACCCAGCATAGTAAATGTGATTGACAATTCTCCTTCAAATGTGCATGTTTCTCTCATTTTTTTCTTGTCTGTTTTGTTTTTAGCAGGGATTTGGAAGTAGAAGACAGAAAGATGCAACTCTGAGAGCAACAATGAACATGCAAAAGTGGTGTCCAAAACTTTTACCAAGGATTTGAGTTTTTGAAACACAGGGTGAAATTCTAGCCTGAGATGGTGATTGAATATTAATGATATCATCCTCACTTATGTCTCAGGGCAGTCAAGTTTAGGAGAATGTGAAATACCCTGGGAACTAAAAATGACATAGCTTGACTATACCTGTCTCCTCACTTAATTCTGAAACATTTGTCATTTTACCTGCATATGGCACCTCTTTTAATAAATTAATAAAAAGGAAAAACTAGTCTAAGTTAGTTTGAAGTCCCTTGAAGGACATTGAGTTTAGCTCCTTAAGGACACCAGAGAAACCCCAAACTTTATTAGGTCAATCAATAACCATTTGATTCCAATTAATTAGCTTATATATTATATGTGTATCTGAATCTCAGTGTCCATTTTCAAAAGCAGATCCTTCTCAGTCAAGTTGTTTTTGAATATGATTTTTTACTATTTTTTAAAAAATTAATTCATTGTTGTGTTACAGTTGTCCCATGTTTTCCCCCATTACTCTCAATTTTTAATTTTAATTGTCTTTAGCATCAACTTAATTTTTCTATCAATTATTTCAAGTATGTTGGATATAACTTGTGCTTATGCTGACAGATGAGAGAGCTGATTAGAGAGAAAAATATCATTTAGCTTTTCTGAACTTGTCTACACTATGACTTGAAATTAATTAAAAATTAGTATCTGTTAATATTTGATCCATTGTCCTATAATTATTCAATTTGCTTGTTTGGAAAGGAGTATGGCTAATAAACTGAGCAAATAATGAGCCAGAAAGTAAAAGGTCACATTAAAGATAGCTTGCAGCTTGGTGGACAGGCATTTTCTAAAGTTTCATTTTTGGCACAACAGTTATTGAACTGTGGTAGATTTAATCCAAATCCCATCTACAGTGGAAATGATCATCACAAATTAGTAGTGGGATTGGTTATTATTGGGTTTGGAAGTAAAATCTCTAGGTGTTAAAATAAAAACACTGTAATAACAGTTATAATTAAAAATATTCATAGAGTTATGTTCATCATACCACCTTGTCTTGGCAAAATAGGCATATTTCAATGTTATCAGCCAAATTAATATTTCAGTTTAATTCATTTTACCAGGGATACACAGACCTACTTCTACAACATTTGTACATGTAAAAACCATGTAGAGAAATAGACCAAAGTTTATTTTTCACAAGAAAAAAAAAAAAAGAAAGAAAGAAAGAAATAGGGATAAAGGTGCTTGTAATGAAGCTAACTTTAGTTCATAGAGAATCTGATATCCAGACTTTATTTCTTAGGTAATTTGTTCATTTCATTAATTTGCACTGAACATCTATTGTGTACCTGGCACCATAGAAAATTTATAAACTGCTGGGGTAACACATCTGTGTCTGTGGTCCAGCCCCCTACTTTGCAACTCTTTAACACTTTAAGGATTTAGTTAAACCTTTAGTATCTTAGGAAAAGTTAACAATGCTTATCTTAAAATGCTTGGAAAATGCTTAACACATTTTATGACAAATAGTAGATGCTCTGTTCATATTGATCTTTTCTCTTATTTTTGACCTTTTCTTTGAGATTTAAGTATGAATAATACATGATCTTTATTCACAAGGAACTAGAAAACTGGGGTCAGATATGAATGTGAACAACTACAAAGGAACCAACTTTGGTAAAAAAGATTCATATATACTCTTTCTTAATCTTAAAGTGGATACATAATACAAATTACAAAGCATATATGACAGAGACCAATCTAATCCAAACATACAGCCTTCATCAGATGATGGTGATGATAATGATCACACCTGGAAAATATAATGCCTAGCATTGTTAAAAGCTTTATTGATTTTAGCTATCCTTAAAATAGTATAATAAAGCTTACATTATTAAGATTATAGTCATATGTAGAAATGAGTATTATAAAGTTTAAACAACTTTGCCCATTTCACATAGCTAGTGAGTGTAGAGAAGGGATTAGGCTCAGCTCATGTTTATAAAAAGCTTATATTAACATTCAGTGAAAAATCAGATTATAACTATATATTCTCGATACAATATTTACTTTGTAAATTTAAAACCTTATTAAGATATGGATATAGTCATTCTGATGGTAAAGGCATTTATTATGCACAGTGTTGTCTCTATGTGTGAGCTAAAAACCACCTAAATTACATCCATCTTGGAATAACTTAGAAATGACTGCATTTAGCCAACTAGAGGCTTTCCAGCTGTTTTCATATATAAACTAATCTGACTTTCATTTCTTTCCCACTGGCTTTCTCCTCTGAGGTGAATTTTTTCATGATATTATATATTGCTTTTTTTTCCTCCTGAGGCACTAACAATATACATAATTTATATTCCAAGAGCATGACTTTCACAAAATATCTTCTTGAAATTACTTTCATTTGATTAATTTAACAAATTTAGAAACTATTAGTGATGTCAAATGTTTTACATTATATGATTTATACATAATCTAATGTTCATTAGTTAATCAATAGATTTTTAATCTCATAGAAGTGTACTTTTATAAAATTATCTGCATAAACAACCTCAGAGCAAACGTATTGCTCTGAGAAATAAGTGTGGCAAAAAATAATTGAAATATAGAGATAATCCTAGTGGGAAATATATATATATATATATATATATATATATATACATTTTAAGAAGTTACAATAACACAAATAAAAAATAAAGTGGGCTTGAATTAGCAGTGTCAGCAGGATGGAGAGAAAGCACAAATTGCCACATGCATGACTTTAGAATTTGCCAAATCTTTAGAATGTTTGGATATCTGTGAAAGAAGGGGAGTAACGTAATTTTTGAGTTTTTAACTGACTTGAACACTATGGAACCATTGCAGCACAAAAGTGAAAGAACATTGGAGTTTAGTTAGAGCCAAGGTTCAGATTGGGGCACAGAACTTGGCAGTTGAATGACTGGCCTAAGATTTCTTTCTTTTTTTAATTGCACTTTTTTTTCATTATCATTTAGTCCCTATACCCATCCCCACAATCACCACACTATTGTCCATGTCTATGAGTTTATTTCCTTTTTGCTGAATCCCTTCACCCCCTAACTTCTCCTCCTTTTCTCTCTATCTATGAATTTGTTTCTATTTTGCTTGTTAGCAGCCTAAGGATTTGTCCAAATAAAATGAATTAGAAGACTAGAGTAAGAATCCCAAGATGGTAAGTGTCCAATCAAATGTACTTTCAGATATCCTTGATGCCTGAATGAAAAGGAGGGAATTCACAGGTAGAGGTGAATGAGCCTGTGTGTGTATGCTCATGTGCACACATGCATATGTATGTGTGTGGGAGGGGGTTGCAGGTGATGATTTTTATTTGAGACAAGAGGCTATACGCAGAAATTTGTGTTTTCTAGTCTACTCTGATTCAGAAGCAGTGAAAAGTATGATACAATTTGTTTCTAATCTGATTCATCTTGAGTATGTTGACAAGTACAGGTGTAGATTTCTATCATCCAAATATTTAATTTTATCTTATAAAGATGATGGTGATGGTTTGTCCCACGTAATGTGTAGACTTCCATTGTTACTAAAAATTTACTATGGAAGTAATTTTTGTGATTTTTCTAAAATAATAGCACAGGATTCTGACTAGAATTTAGAAATATGATTCAATTCAGTGTTTAGCTCTCCCACTTGGCTAGCTGGAGTGTCAGTACTACAACCTTTACTGAGGACAATTCACCAGGATCCATAGACACAACACTCAACTGGAAACTGGCTTCTAAGTAGAAAAGTAGAGGAAACTAGGGTTGTGTCATCTCACATTATGGCTTTTTATGTCTTGATCATTATACTAAGAATATTTCCATGTGAAAAGGGCTTAATGTTCTTACTAAAGTCATTTGTAGTCTACAAATTGATAATAAATTAAAAACTTTTAACTCAAGAAAACGTTGTGTTGATGGTGGAATAAGGTAAGTTTGACACAAAAAGTTTTGGAGAAACATTTTCCCTAGTTTCATATATATATAGTTTATGTATCCTTCACCAGAACAAATATTTCTGATTAGCAGGCAGCTCATCTCTGAATGGAGCTTCTGGGACGTTTTTGGTTTTTGTTTTTTTTTAAGATTTTATTTATTATTTTTAGAGAAAGGGGAAGGGAGAGAGGCAGAGAGGGAGGGAGACATCATTGTATGGTTGCCTTTCACCTCCTTCCAGCCACAGACCTGGCTTGCAACCTGGTTATGTTGCCCTGGCTGGGAAATCAAACCAGCAACCAGCAACCTTTGGGTTCACAGGCCGGCATGTTAGCCACTGTGCAACCAGCCAGGACCTGGGACCATTTTGTGGCTCCAACTTTTTCAACATATGGCTTCTAAAACCTTAATCATAATTTAAAAACTTGAAGGATTGTAAAAAACATTTAAACATGAGAATGGAAAGATATTATGGGCAGGGCCTGGAGGGGAAGCTCAACATTAAACTCACTCCATTGTCTGGACTTCATCAGATAGCTTCATCTAACTGATTTTGTAGTCTCCTCTTCAAGAAGAAGGGGAAAATTGATTTAGTAAAATGCTTGCCAGTTTCTGTCATAATATGCAGATAAATGTCAATTCTGTTTCCTTTCATCAAAATATACTTTCTTTAGACACTTTTTAAGAGCCCATGTATCCTATCTATAGTAATAGTTCAGAGTAGCTTTTCAAAATTTGGGGCCAATCTATCTAGTCATTTCTGCCAATTCATCCAAAGGCTTCTCAATACCTATGAATACACACATTCATAAATAAATAATCTCTACAAATTTTATTGTTTGGTGTTTAAGATCTGCTAGCTCATGCCAATTTAATTTTGTAACACATATGTTTTATCTTCATGCATCCCATAGCACAGACTCATGTATTTACATCTATAGTGATAGATACATTCTTTGGTCTTAATTTATCTTTTCTGTTTTTATTAAATTTAACTCTGTCTTTGGATGTTTCTCATGGTCCAGTGAGGCCTGATATATCAATAAAATGATGGCCTAGATAGGAATAATGCCTTTCCTTACACAGTTTGAGTGTTTCATACTGAGGATAAATTATGTTTTTAAAGATTTTATTTATTTAGTTTGTATAGAGATGGGAAGATAGGGAGAAAGACAGTGAGAAAAACATCAAATTGGTTGACTCTCACATACTCCCAGCCAAGCACCTGGCCTGCAATCCAGGCATGTGCCTGATCAGCAACCAAACCAGCAACTTTCTGGTTCACAGGCCCCATCCACTGAGCCATACCAGCCAGGGCCTGAGGGTAAATCATTGGTAAAAGTAATCCAAGAGGGAAATAAAGAAAGAAACAGAGATGCCCTATTAATCTTGGTTACCAAATATGAACAGTACCAGGTAAAGTCAGGCAACCTGGAGGACCACTAGAAGAGAGGAATTTGAAAGGATTGAAAAAAGGAAAAAGGCAGACATGGAGAAATGTTCTGATTTCAAGAAAGGATTGCTCATGCAGCCTTTTTGTAGGCTGTGCAGAGTCAGTGTATAAAACATCAAGAGAATTTAGAGCCACACACTTTCACTATCTTTGTAGTCCAGAATCAACCAATGTTAGCACTGTTTTTAAAATTTCATTGAAATTAAGAAAGTTAACCTTTCTTTTTCTGAACTCACTTTTTTTAAATCAACTATCTCTCATATATAGTTTGATACTTATATTTTTGTAATGTACTTATGGAACTACTGAGTATATAGCAGTAGCTTAAAACTATACCCTCTATAGGATCCTTACTTCTTTGTGTCTTACAAAAGAGTTGCTCAAATAATAGTTGAATAAACACATCAAACTAATTCAGTAGGGAACATTAGAAGACTAGCATATAATAATAATGACACTGTCAACTTTAAACTATGATTTTAGGCAAATGTTTAACTTCCCTTAAAGCTCACTTTCTTCATGGGTAAATAAATGCACTGAACAAGGAGCTCTCTGAGATCTTGTATAATTCTGTGTATTTGTTTTCTATTGTTGTTGACCAAATTACCATTATCTCACAGTTCCATGGGTCAGAAGTCTGAGTTTAGTGTGGCTCAACTGGGTTTACTACTCCAGGGCTCTCAAGCTTCAAATTAAAGTGTCAGCTGAGCTGGAATTTTCTATAGAGGCCCTAGGAAAGAATGTATCTCGAATTGCTAGCAGAATTGAGTTCTTTATGGTTGCTGAACTGAACTCTTTGTCTCCTTGACATGGCAGAATGAAGCTTTCTCATGCTTTGGATCTTTGACTTCTCCTTTGAATAACATCTGAAAAGTTGGCTTTTCCATGTAGCATTGAAGCTATGGAAGTAAAACCAGGAGTGAAGATCAAGAAGACCAAAATTCTACCTGTCATAAATACTGTGATATTGAAAGAAACTCTAGAGCTGCACAAAGCAAAATGAGGAGCTTTCAGAACTCATCATTGCCTACTATTTGGAGGGCTTCAAGCAGAGACATTTTTAGAGAGACAACAGTTGAGACATATGGTTTCAGGGATGGGCCTGTCACAGTCCTGACAATAAATGATTCTGTATATAACTGTGATTTAAGCTATTAAGTAATTGATTTTTTCAATTTACTGAAGATTACTGGTAGTTATTAGCTGTCATGGACAGTTTAAGGATGGTGCAAATATTCTCCAGAGCATGGCAGGGTCAACAAGGAAAGAGCTCTTTGATCTCTTTGGTCTCTTTTCATAGCCAAGGAGCCACCATACTGTCCTCTGTAGACTATTACATAAATGTGCACTTCATTTATTCTCTTAGTTAATTTATATATTTAAGCCTTCTGACATAAGCTGAAATATGAATGTGCATATTGCAATACAGCTAGCAAACTTGGAAAAGTATGTGAAACGTAGTTAGATATAATGCAAATCTGAGATTGAAATTCTTCAAAAATATCTGGAATGCCTCTGAATGCAGAATGAGCATCCTCTGGGAATATTCCAATTTCACCTGCTGTCATCTCTCTGTAAATTACTTCAGAAACCAAGCCATGCTTAGCTGAATGCTGTATACACAGGTGTCACTGTATCAATGGTGTTTAATGATGGCATACATGAGGAAGAGAGAAGAGAAGTAAAATACTATTTTAGAATATGTGACATTCAGTAGAACTATATTAGCAAATGTAAAGTATATTATAATAAAACCTTCATCACCTGGAAAGCTATTGAAGGAGAAAAAGTGTTCCAGACACCTGCATTTCTCAGTCTGTGAATGATTACTTTGAATTTTCTCTCTGCTTTCACACTTGTTGAAATACTTTTTAAAATGCATGTACTCACCTTCTTGGATTAAAAAGTTTGGCATTAAGAATATTGTTGAATTAATAGTTAAGAAAATCTATTATAAATCTTTGTTAAACACACACACACACACACTCACACATGAAAATAGCTGAGCTATAATGGATTGGATTGAAATGACCTGAGTTCAACATATGCCCAGAAATGGTGTGTGCAAGTGACAAACATGAGGTGTGAAATATATTTGTAATACCAACCTATATTGTTGGAATGTACTGCCAACATTGTAATGTGGTAAATTCAATTAGTTGAGGATTTTGGTGAATAGAAGTGAATTTTGCTGTGTATGTGTACTCACTTACAAAATGGAAAATCAATGCTGGTACTTGTTCTTCATCCTTTTAACGCTCCCTGGTTCTATAGCCAGATGGAAGTTGGTGATAGTTATGCACTGTTGCTATCTGAAAATCCCTTTTGTAATTTAGTGTGAAACCAGGGACATCATAGGAATGGAAAATGTCAGTCTAACCACTAACAAGTGATGTGACTTTGAATGCCCATTTTTCATCTTCAAAATAAAAGGTTGTATTTAATCAATACTTTCTAAACTTGCATCATATTTGTTAAATGATCATGAATCTCAGCTTGCCTGAAAAAGATATATTTTTGCCTGTCTTCACCAAGTACTTATCATTGTGTTCCCATTTACTTTCAGAAGTATCCTAATGGGATAATAAATTATATATGTGTCCTAATAATGGGCATTGTTAAAAGGAGAAAACTTATTCCCAGAGTCTTGGCATATAAAAATAAAGCTAAGTAAAATCTACACATGGCTATAATTCTTGTAAAACATTATAAAAATAAATTTACAAATGAGATACTGACCAGTACATAAAACCAATATGTTCTAAACCAACATTAAACTTTTGTCAAAGATTATGCTGATTTTTTAAAATTAAATCACTGATGTTAGGTTTAATGATATAAAAGTGTAAGTTGAGAGGAGGTTCTATTTAAACTGTGGTGGGGTTGTTGTACAAATGTACACACAGATATGACTGCTAATTTCAAAGCTTTGTCAGGGAAAATGAAATTTCAGATTTTACCAAACTCCACTAGTAAATGATTGTGAATATCATTTTTTTAATCCTCATCTGTGAATATGAGTACGTTTATCCTCACCTGTGAATATGTTTATTCATTTTAGCGTATGAGGTATGGGCAGGGAGGGAGTGAAGGAGAAAGAGAGACTAATGTGAGAGAGAAATACTGATCAGTTGCCTCCCCTCCCTCCCTCCTATACTCGCATCAACCAGAGTTCCCTAATACAATTGTTTGCTAACATTAGAAGCACAGTATATTGTTTTAAGTATTTATAACTTATTGCCAAGAACTACTACAAGCTGACTTGCCTTAAATGTGGTGTGGCTTCTTAATCCCCACATGTCTTTCCATCCCCATCATAAGCCATGCCATGCCGTAAATTTACTGCAATTCTCCTCCTTACTTCAGATGCTTGCTGTACTGGGGGATAACTGGACTTCCATTTGGTGGAAATACTATCTCAGACCCAGTATCAAAGAGGGAATTAAAGTTAAGTGGCCATATAGGGTTGCACATGTAACTGGACAATGCAGAGCCTGCTCATAATATACGTTATCATTATAAATAAAATCCCTCAATTAAACTTTTTTAGAAAATCTCAGTGACCTCAAAATATGCTTGAGCACTTCTATGGATGCCAGGCTGAAAAGCAATCTCATAGGAAATTCTAGTTATAATTTGGTGATTCTAATTGTAATTTGGCTTTTGGAAACAGAATTATAGCACATTTCCCCTGCATATTCAAATTATCAGCTTTAAAACAGTTTTAAAATGATTTGGAGATTAAATTACACTTTAAAATTATTTGAAGGTTGTTGTTTCATCATGTTATAGGATAATGTGGATTTCATAGTTAACTATTTAAAAAAAATTCTTTTTAAGCAATTGAAACTTTGAAAGGATTGAACAAAAATAAATCACAAAGCAAACTTAGAGGTAAGTCAATGAATTCTTCTTTACAATAGATGAGAAAAATGTAATATGACAACCAGCGTAATCCTCCCAAAACCTGCAGTTCAAAGGCCGATCATGGCCATGTCCTTGTTTTCTGTTTGTGACACTGCTCTTGACATGTTGTATGGTATGGTGTCAAACATGCCACACGGTGCAAGAAAAGATTTAACCAAGAAAAAATGGTTTGAAATGTCTGCAAAGTGATTTGTCTGCTAAAATTTTTCAAATGAGTCTCACTTCCTTTCATTTTTTCCCCTTCTATGTATTTTTTCTTACTCATCTTTCAGAGGTAAGTCAATGCTTTGAATTACAAACAAGATTTCTGTTATTTCAATAAACATTCATAGATTCCTCAATTTCTGAACAGTGGCTATCCTGACTAGTTGGGACTTGAATGAAATATTATACAATCACGTCTCTTTTTTATACAATAAACATGGTTTTTTAAATGATTCAGGATCAATGTCAATGACATAATCCTCTGCTGGAAAATCAAAGTGAGTGCTAACCAGATTATCTAGCTGGGAGGAAATGAATGCACTTACACGTTCTGGATACAAATTATCAAGCTGTAGAAAATAATAATTTTATTAATTTTAACATATTTAATGACTATCTGTGCATTCATTTCCTACTTGTTCTTTTCCAGTTTGTACTGCACCTGAAAACCTATCACAGAGCACATTACTAGTCTTCTAGACAAAAACACATGGGAAACAATGCTCAGAGTTTCAACTACTTGATAGGAATCACTTCAAATGTAATTATTAAAGGGAGACTACCATTTGACTCTTAGTTCATAATGTCATCTGTGGCCAGAGAAGCCCCAAGCTGTCCATTCTTTAAAACTATCCAGATTATGATTTGTTTGAGCTCTAAAATAATCAATTAAAGGAATTATCTCACCAACCTTTTATAGCATTATCCAGTTGACCCAATCCCATTTATAGATAAGACCATCCTTCATTTACTGCTTTGCAGTATTATATTTATTGCAATTGTTATTTGCACATATGTGTGAGGCTAATTTGTTTGGTGGGTATATTAGTTTATTAATGTCTCATTACCACATTGTTTTTATCACTATTTTATTTTAATCATTGTTGAGAGCATATCAAATCTTACGTTATTCTCCTTCAACACTGATTAAGTCTTCTTGATTTTTAAAATAAATTTTAGAATCAGCTTGTCAATATCTACAGCAAATTTCTGTAGGGATTTTAATTAAGACTATAATGAATTTAGAGGTTTATTTAGTGAGATCAACACTTTGTAGTATTGAGTGTTTTATGTATAACTTACATTTATTTAAACATTTCTCAATTTTCTAAGTGGAGGTTCCATTTCTTTCACTGAATTTATTTTAATGAATTATTTTTATTTAAAATTTATTTTTAGCATTTTAAAAGGAATTCACATATTACTTTCATTATTAATTTGTGTATGTGAAAATACACTATTTTTCATCTTGACTTTGTATCAGATTGTAAAATTTTTCCTAAGCATCATTTAAGCTACACCTTAAAGGTTTAGTTAAATATTTGTATTATTATTTAAATGAAATTGTTTCTTATTTTCATTGTGGTTTTTATTTTGACCTATGGATTTTCAACTACTATTTCTTTTGCTTAATACCCAGGCTATTTCTGGTTTTCTCTTTCTAGTTTATTCCTCATAAATTCACATAGCCTTTTCTGAGTTACTTCAATCTGAAATTTAAGATGTTTTTGGTTAAGGTTAGAGTGAATTTTAATGAATTTTTCCTGTAAACTTTAAAGAAATATGTGTCTTGAAAAATGTTAGATCATTAGTTGAGAATTATGTACCATATTGTTCAGCTCTTCAATATCCCGACATTTTCACAATTAAGGCTTTAATTTCTCTAGATTCTTGTGAATTTATTACTGCTTTTTCTTCTTAAAACAAACAAACAAACAAACAATTACACCTATCCTAGTGAATGTGAAATGGCATTTCATTGTGATTTTGATTTGATTTTCTCGGGTGACTAATTATGTTATGCATCTTTTTTTTTTTAAATCTTTATGATTTTATTTGGATTTATATTGAACTACATCAGTACTTAGTTATTTAATTACTGTAGTTTTAAAAATATTTTTTATTTATTAATTTTTAGATAAAGAGGAAGGAAGGGAGAACGAGAGGGCAAGAAACGTCAGTTGTTTGCCTCTTGCACACACCTAACTAGGACCTGGACCACAGCCCAGGCATGTGCCCTGAATGATAGTGTACATACAAAACCCGATTGGTTCCACCAAAAACTTAATTGACCTAATAAGCAAATTTAGCAAAATAGCTGGGTATAAGATGTTATACATCTTTTCATGTGCTTATTAGCTACTTGTGTATCTTCTTTGGTTAAATGTATTTTCAGATCCATTTCCCTTTTCTAATTGGGTTTTCTTTTTATTGAGTAGAATTCTATTTATAATTTATATACATATCTCTTATTAGATATGTGATTTTCAAATATTATTTTCTATCCTATGAATTGTCCTCACTTTATTGAGGGTGTTTTATAAAGCACAAATACATTTTTAAAAAGTTTTGTGATGTCTAATTTTTGTTGTTGTTGATTATAGTTTTGGTGTCATATTTAAGACTACTTTGCCAAATCTGAGGTCTTAAAGAGTTACTCTTATGTTTTCTTCTAAGAGTTTTATCACTTTAACTGTTCCAGCTAGGTTTTTATTTATTTATTTTTTAAAGATGTTATTTATTATTTCTGGAGAGAGGGGAAGGGAGAGAGGCAGAGAGGGAGAGAGACATCAACGTATGGTTGGCTTTCACCTGGCTCTAGCTACAGACCTTGCTGGAGACCTGGCTTGCAACCTGGTTATGTGTCCTGGCTGGAAATCAAACCAGCAACCTTTGGGTTCACAGGCTGGTGCCTTATCCATTGTGCCACCAGTTAGGTTCCAGTTAGGTTTTTAAAAAATCTATTTTGAATTAACTTTTGTATATGGTATGAGACAGGGTTTCTACTTTATACTTTTACATGTGGATATCAAGTTGTTTTGACACCATTTGTTGAAAAGACTATTCTTCCCAACCCACATCATTAAATTACTTTGGCATCCTTGTCAAAAAATGATTGATTGCAAATATTAGGGTTTATTTCTGCTTTCCTAAATCATTGCACTGGTCTATGTGTCTATGCCAGAACTATAACCGTCTTGATTAATGTTGATTTGTAGGAACTTATTGCTTGAATATTATTGGATTCAGGACAGTTGGCCATAATTAATATGAAAACTTTAATTAGAGATTGAATATGTTCCTTGGAAAAATGCTGCTATAGCTAATATAAAGATGCAAACTGTTTGAGTTCCCCAATAAAATGGTAGCTTTTTAAGTTGGCACCTCTGCTTGGCAGACTCTGAACTTCTTCACCTAACACATCCTGTCAGACTGTCCAAAGTTCTGTTTAGCTCCTGACACACTGCTTTTGATTTTGAAAACACTGCAAGGAAAAACATAGCACCAAGTTCTAGTGTCAGTTATCTGTACTTCCTTACTGTCAAAGAGCTTACTTAGCCCTTCAGATCTTGGGGGTATTGTAACTTTCTAATGCCCTCACAAAGTTTTTTATTTTCTTCTATAGACCTTTATTTAGCTTTTTTGGTCTTCTCAGTGGGGACTTCAGTCAATCAGAGTTTTTCTGCCAAAGCCAGAAGCAGAAACCAGAATTACCTTCAACATATTCATAGAAGACAATACTCTTCTTGAAGAACAATTAACAGATTCAAAATTATATTTATGTGTAATTTTGAGGCCTATCACAGAAGTAGTCTCAAAATCTAAAAAGAAGAAAATATTGAATTGCACAGGAAAATGTTTCTTGAGAATGTAAAGCCTAAGTTGATCATGAAATAAAAGTAGAACTCTCAATAGACTAAGTGTTCTGTGAAACCAATTGTTCAATAATAGCTCTTTGATAAACAGCTTAATGAAATAAAAGACAAAGAACAGAGAAGATCTTGGGAAGAAAGTACACCTAGAAAAAAAATCCTGATTTCATATTATAAATACTGCAATTATTCTACTACAACTAAAGCAAATACTTCATATCAATTATATTCTACAAACTTTATTATCAGAATTACTGATGGATGCTACAAACATAAAATGTAGTAATTATGGGAAAATAAAATGCAGTAATACAAAATAAGAAGAGTAATAATGCCAACATTTTAATCAATAACTGTTGTGAAGTAAATTAATTCAAATGATACTCCCTAAAATGCTCTGGTGGAAACATCTTTGAACTATTAACCTCTTATTATTATTTATTCAAAGAGAGCTTATTTAATGCATTGTGCTCTCATATGGAAGTGGCATATATTATAATACTAACAGAAAGGTTTAATGATTTATAATGTAGTTCTCTTTTTATAAGAACAACTTCATGTTCTTTGGAAGAATTTCTGATAAACCACAGAGCACTGTTCTTTTCTTTCTATGCCCTTGTCAGAGCACTTGAATCACTTTGTATTCTATTGAGTTTGACAAGTGCTCCCCACATCCCTGACCTAAGTCAGTTTAACCCATATTACAAAGCAAAGCAAAGCTCTCCTAGCATTTCAGGAAGAAATTCTTCTCTGTTTCTGAATGGTTGAAAAGTAAGAGTGAAGAGATGAGGAAGGTGAAGAAAAAACCTTACAGCATTACTTATGGACCACTTATGGTCACAGCAACAGGGACAATGGCTTTTATAATCAATAATATACTGTCAAACTTAATGGTAAGGTTATATCTTTGGCCTCATTGCAGAATATCCTACTTTCAGAACTAGTTCATGGTTATTTACCAAGAACAAATTGGCATTATTAGTAATTTTTTGTTAAATCTAGATTCCATTAGCAGTTTAGAGTATTAGGTTCATAAATATGAGAAGATAATCCAACCCCAAGAGGATAAGCAACACCTCTATGGATTATCACCATTTAATGTCTTCTGAAAGCAGTCCCAGATTTTGCTTTTTTTCATTAGATGTGCCAACATTATATTTCTCCTGAATTCTTATCAATCAAGAGAGGCTAGCTTTCAAGAATTATTTCCTCAAACCTGGAAAAAAAAATCTACTATCTTAGGCTAAGAAAATTATAACATACATATTTTCTACTTCTAGACTTTTTATTTTCTTTTCTTATTTTACTTTTTTTTTTTTTTTTTTGGCACGTGCATAAAGTTATACCAGTAGCAGAATGTGTGACGGATAAATAAAATTCAGAAAAACTAATTTCACCAAAATAGTGAGGAAAATGATATTGATTGCTCAGGATGTACATTGTAAAATTATGAAATAAATTCTGACTTTTTATTTTTTTGCCTCAGGTACTTTAAGCAAAAATATGTGAATCCCAGCTGTGGCAGGTTACAATGATGAGCCTAAATCCATCATCTAAGTTATTTGCCACATGACTTTGCAGGTCCATCCCATGATGAGCAGAGTGGTTTATCACACTGCTTAACATAGGGATGAACCATGTGATTTGTTTTGGCTAATGGGAAGTGACAGACATCACCCCAGCAAAGTTTGAAATAAGCTTGTATATCTGGGCTTCACTTTTGTATATCGGCCATCACCATGACAAAATGCTCAAGCAGCTCCTCTGGAGTAAGATATGTTATGGTGATGGGTTGGAATTAATTTGTACAGGTTTGCAAGACTTCATAGTTAAATAATCAGGAACTTAATAAGTTACTTATTAAACCACTGGTAGCCTGAAATTAGCCATGATGGGAGCATTAATACCACAAGAATGAGCAAATGCTACAAATCAGAGCTTAATTTTTCTTTTTCTTCTTCTTCTTCTTCTTCTTCTTCTTTTTTTTTTTTTTTTATTGAAAAGCAACTTATCATAATACCACTGTAGGCTCAGTAGAACCAAATCTCCCCATTTGCCTAAGATACCAGCTAAGTTCCAAACATGTGATCTGAGCAGTTCTAGCTAATATCAGCCATCTGCATGGCTAATTCTCACCATACCTCAGACATTTGAGGAATAAATTTATTGTATTCATTCTCTCTTCCTAAATCTAGGAAGTTCTATGACTTTGATATAAATGATGCCATGTGACTTCCAAGACAGACTCCTGAAATGCACTATGGCTTCCATCTGATTCTATAGGGAGGCCCATTCAAGGAATCCAGCTTTCTTTCAGGGCCCAGGCCACATTCACAGGATACATGTAGGTGTTTCAGGCAAAATTCCAACTGGGTTACCAGATGAGAGCCAAAATTAATTGTCAGACATGTGAATGAAGAAGTCTTTGATAGGACCCCAATTTTAGCTACAGTGAAGAGGAATGAACATGCTTGGCTCTAGTTCCTTTAGTCTCCTTCTTGCAGAAATGGAATAGGGAGAAGAGATTTTATCATTCATTCGCACCTTAAGGCCTCACAGATACATGTTACAACCTTATAAATACCACTCAATTGTTGGAATTCTGAACATCTTCAAAGTCAAATTCTTCTATCTTCTTTCTTTTTTGTTTTCCCTAATGTTCCCCAACCCCTCCCCACCACCTCGCCCTCCCTGGCTAGAATTAATTACTCACTCCTTGGTGTTCTCATGCAGCTGTGTCTTCTAGTTAAAGCAGAGTGTGTCCTTAGAATTTTGAATGTGTCATCTCATTTAATGCTTAAGACAATATAATGAAGCAGGGGTTGCTTTCCCTATTTGACAGATGATGAAATGGAAACTTCTAAAAGGTTAGTGATTCTTGATCCCTCTTCTGCCTGACTCAAAACCAGAGGCTTGGTATACTCTGCCATTCTTTCCCTTCACTCTCATTATTTCATAAATGAATTATGTAAAATACCCTTTAAAATGATCTAAAGGCTTTTAGCCCTGCACACATCCTTTCAGGATATCGACATCAGATGAAATTTGTGTAAATAATTAAGCATATCAAAACCTATCTTCAGCTTAGCTTAGCTTAACAAACTACAAGAAAAAATTACGTTTTTTTTTCCCCACCTGGTTTCAGACACCTTTATTCTGTAGCCCTAAGGTTTCCTGTTAGCTTTCTCTCTGTGATTGCTTATCTGTCCTGGTTCATCCAAGTTGACCTTTTGTGTCCTGAAAACACTTTGTGTTTCCTGCTGCAATGTTTTTGTACATTACATAATGGAAATATAGAATATATTTTATTGTATATTTTATTTATATGTGATACACATATCTATATCTAAATCTATGTCTATATATTTATAAATATTGATAAAGTCCCAAATCAGTAAGCTATAATACATAAGAACCACACATTTTATTGATTGTAAAACATACTTCAATAAAAGATTAAAAATAAACAGAAAAAACCTCAATATGATAATACTTCTTTGTCTCTATTAAATGATGACTGATTTTCCAAATTGTAGATAGAAAAATTCAAGTAGTTGGAATACATTAATAGTTTAGTGTATTCCATGGATATTATCTTTGAAAATATAATCTAAATACAGCCAAGATATGAACTCCTCCATCCTTTAAAAATCCCACCTTCTACAGAGCATGAATAATAGAATTCAGATTCCATTCAAACAAGGAGTCAATTGAGTGAACGCCAATAAACTGATGTTCTTTCTGAAAGTGATAGAAGGGCTGCCAAGCACTTCCCAGTCTATGGAGCTGCCTCCTGAACAAGTTAACCTTTCCATGCTTTATTTTCTAACACTTGGTGAAGCAGATAACTCTATCATATAATTGTAAAGGTGTTTTTTTTTTGTTTTTTTTTTAAGTCTTGAAATAGAGTCAGTAAAAAAGTGAAAATCATATCTGTAACTGTGTTGGAACTAATGTGGTATTTAAAGAAGATGTAACAGCCAATTGTTCTAATAACAATGCTTTCACATGTGGAATTCTTAATGCCAGATACACTGATCATCTTTTCTTATCTCACTTTATGTTACATTATATTCCTGGTGAAATGGTTTTATTATTCTTCATGCATTAAGTTCAAACCTGTAACCATATTTCCAGCCTTATTGTCCTGGAGCAACTATTTTTTAGCACATTTCAGATGTTATTAAGACACCAGACTGAAGTTCCATTGATTTCAGTTATGCTAAATTCTTGAGATAGTCTGTCATATTGCTTTTCATAGTAAAATTTGGATATCAAACAGGAATTCAGATTAATCTTCCCTGCAGTCAGTACCTTTATGGTGTTGTAGATAGCTATTGAGAATGCCTCATGTTCTCTATGACAAATCTACTGACACCAATGATATTGCTTGAATATGCTCGAGAACTTGTTAATAATAAACAGTATGTGTTTGTCTGATGTATAGACTATTCTAACACCAAAAGTATAATTATATTAGGTTTTTGCTTTTTATATATGAATGATACATAACAGTAGAGAAAATTCCTTCTTCTATGACCTAAGTCTAATAACGATGTCAAATAAAAATGAATCTGGCCTTAGGTTGGGAGAAATTTCATTTTAAACAAACTATTACAACAGAGCTACAACCTCCAGGTTTGTAAGTATCTCAAAGTCTAACAGAGAGAACCCTTTCTTTCTGGGGAAGGACCCTTGGAGCAAGCAAGAGTTTTTGAGGGGAAAATGTGAAGGGAGTGGAGGTGAACAGATGTTGCGATTAAGGTGTGTGATAGGAAATATTTTTAGCCATGGTCAGCTGATCCTCAAAATGAGTCATTAAAAGGGGATGTTCTGTACTTAGTGCTTGAGCACATTCGGAGACAAGCAAACATTCAGGGACCTGTGGGGAGTAGAGAAGCCTGACTAAAGATTTGTCATGTTAAATCAGTGGGTAAATGATGAGCAACTGTGAACACTTGGTCCAAGGTGTACCAGAAATTCTATCTTTAAATCAAATGGAAACCAAGTCGACAAATATATTTAATTGCCTCATGTAGAGGACACCAAGTATTGTGGGGAATGACAGGCACAAAAGTAATCTTATTGACTCTGACCTTTTCCCTCTTCTTAGAATTGACCTCTGAGAACTTTGTGTTCTACTTTGTCTTGATTGCATTAATTTGCTGCCACTTGGAATGCTTTAGTAAACGAGCCACAGGCAATAAAAACAAAGTTAAGGTTTGTGAGTTTACAAAACTGCTCACAGGCAGTTAATAGGTACATGATGTCAGTGAGTGCATTTTCCTTTGGTGCTTTCATAAATAACTTATGGCAATAGATATCATGATGTGTGAGCTTGTGTGTGTGTGTGTGTGCACACTTCATGTATTGAGATAGTGCCAAACAAGGCAAAGAAGCAAGACACAAAGTTTCTATCAAGGGCAAGTGGTCTACGGTTGGATTGAGTGCCTTTTCTTCAGAAGGTAAATTGATGACTTCCTAAGTCGGAGCCAACCACCAAGTTCACACTTATGTTGCTGAAGTAATGGTAGAAAAGAGAATCAGGCAAGAAGCTAAATACCCATTTTATTCCTAGAACTGTCTGTAAGAATGTAGGTGATGATGTACAGATCGCTTAAAATACTTTGAAACTTTGGACCTCATTGCTTATATCTATAGAATTAAGATATTTGAGAAGCTTTAGGGTTGTTACTTTCCCCAACTTCAACCAACTGTGATCATCATTGATAATTATAAAGATATATAATAAATTGTATTTTCATTTATAGAGATATGAGTTTAAAGTTAATAAGCAACATTTATGTGGTTAGTGACAACATAACAGATGCTAATAGTATATTCAATTGATTATCAAATAAATGCTACAGATATTTGTGTAGTAACAATTGAGTAGAGTGAAAATAGTTCCAAATTCATAAGAATGCAAAAAGCTACTCAAATTTTTTATCTATTTTTTAACACTATAGGCAAACCTTATTTGCTATATGTATAGAAGCTAGTACATGGGACAAAAGCATGAGACTTACGGTTTCTCTGTTTTGAGAAAATTTAAATGGAACCACCTGTGAAAATATTTTCTTAAACTAATCCATATGTTTATTTATGAGAATTGGGCCTGAAATATCTGACCTCCTTTTATGGATGGATTGATGGATGGATGCAGTATTAATCAACATTAATAACATTTATATTTACCTTCAGGGTGGTATAATCTTTGTCTATAAACTACACTTTTAGAGTAATAGTAGTATCAACTTTGAAACCTAAGAAAATGAAAAATGAAATGATAGCTTCTTTTTGATGTTATCAAACTAGAGATTATGGTGGTTAATAATTAATATTTAGCATCTCACTGGGCTGAATTTCTTAGCATTGTTAATAGAAGCTATTCAGATATATAAGAGGAAAAATAAGTTTGCTAAGATCCCACATTAATAAAATGTAAACACTATTCACTTAGATATAATAAAGTCTAGTCCACAGGAACCTTCTTAAAGTGGCCTTAAAACATGACATATTCAGAATAGGGTGTGGTTATTATAACTGAAATAAGAATGAGAGTCTCAGTAGCTATAAAAGGTGAAAGGATATTAATATATGTTTTTAAAAATTCCTGACATTTGGGAAGTAGTATTTTGGTGTAGGAGAAGATAAGTATACATGATTTGCTATGAACTAGCAAACAGGATTAATCTCTACCCATCTATCAGAAAGACTGATGACCCCTTTTGCTGATTAAGGCAGGGTCCTTTCTCAAGCATCAGATGTCTTTGTGATGTGAATTTTATGGCTCAACAACTTTCCAAGGTTATTCTATTTATGGTGGAGAGTAATTTGTCACTTTAACCACTGTTGCTTGGAATAACATTCATTCTGATCTCCAACTATATGTTCACATTTATTATGATACATAACAAATTACCTGTCATTGCTGAGTGAGGCCTAGAAAGTTCACTGTTGGTGACTAAATAGCAATCAAAACTGATCCCAAAGTGTTCTTTGAATTTAAAATACAAATGGGCTAGTGTTCATATCTTTTGTTAACTAACTTTTATATTTATCTACTTATGCTATAGAATTTCCAAATCTTTGTTCTGTTGTTATTTTTGGTAAAAATAGAGCCAATACTTTTCAAAAATTGTCCTGGAAATTTATATCAAAATTTACTTTCACCTGGGTGGTGGCACAGTGGATAAGGTGCCAGCCTGCAAACCCAAAGGTCGCTGGTTCAATTCCCAGCCTGGGCACATAACCAGGTTGCAAGCCAGGTCTCCAGCCAGGTCTCCAGCCAGGTCTGTAGCTGGAGGCAGGTGAAAGGCAACCATACTTTGATGCCTCTCTCCCTCTCTGCCTCTCTCCCTTCCCCTCTCTCTGGAAATAAATAAAAATTTTAAAAAATGTTCAGTATAAATGTGATATTTACTTCTATGATCATATTTCTTATTGGAATGATGGGTAAAATTTCAGCATAAGAATTTTTTAAATGAAGAATCTTTAGTAAAAAAAATGAAAGAAAGAAAGAAAGAGTGCCAGGATGAATATTATTAAGAAAACAAATCTCCAATTTTTAGTACCTCTAATTTTTCTGTTAGAAATTAGGCCAAGAATATGCTCATAAATTTGTACACTACATAACATTTTCTATACTGTTATTAAATTGAGCTCTACTGCTTGAAAATAGCTTAACGTGGACATAGTGTCATATAAAAATGTAAGACATTAATAAATACCAAGAAATTATTTTAGTGAGATACCAGGTTTGCTGTGGAAGAAGGAACTTTCAAGTGTGCAAATGTGACATTTCAGTAGGTCTCAGTTATCTCCCTCAGGTGCCTTGAGAGTGTTTCTAAAGCTAAATATGGATAGAAATGCTGGTTTGGAAGCTGTGTTCTCTCTTTTATTCCAGATGTGCAAAGAGATGTCAGTTGCTGTCTGGACAGGGTTTCAGAGATTAAAATCTCACCCTGGACTTTAAGATCTTTTGTGAAAGAAAGTTTTAGATGTTTTAGCTATTATTTATTTTCATTAACTCTAGGAACTAATTCAGAACTTTGTACATGGTGGTAGTTCAGTAATTTTTAGTAAATCAATGAATAGCATATTCATTTTCAAGTGGATTTTCAAGGAGTTCAAGAAACTTTTCAGGGAACTAAAGTAGTGAAAATATTTCTCAATAAAATAATAAGTCCTATTCCAAATGAACTTGACTTAAGTTCTACATTTGGTCTATTTCAAAGGAAATTTGATGGTCCATATGTATTTCAAAACTCAACAACAAATCAGAGGCAAAGTTGAAATTGTAAAAAGTCATTTGTAAAAGTCAGGCTTATTTCACAGGGGCTTTGAGTTAATGTGAACCGTTAAGAACAGACATGTTATGCCCTAGCGGTGGCACAATGGATAAGGTGCCGGCCTGCAAACCCAAAGGTCTCTGGTTCAATTCCCAGCCAGGGCACTTAACCGGGTTGCAAGCCAGGTCTCCAGCCAGGTCTGTAGCTGGAGGCAGGTGAAAGACAACACCCACACATTGATGTTCCTCTCCCTCTCTGCCTCTCTCCCTTCCCTTCTCTCTGGAAATAATAAATAAAATCTTAAAAAAAAAAAAAAAAGAACAGACATGTTAATGTTCACTTCTATTTTTTCCTCTCTCTTTTATGGGATTTTTATCTTTAACTAATTTATCAAAAAAATCCATTAGTATTGGTATAAGATGAGGTGATAACTTGATTATTCTTCTAAATAATATGTTAGGTAATATGATGCTGCTTTTATCAGGCATCGCAATACATATCATTCATATATATATATATATATATATATATATATATATATATATATATATAATGGAACATTTGGTTCCATTATTTTTTCTGTCAATTCTTACAAAAATACTACATTGTTGTTTGAATATTGAGTAAAAAGACCACCTTTTATTAATTTGTATTTTTTCAAAATATTTTAACTGCTTATTGTTTCAAAGAAATACTGGCTTCTTATTTTATTCAAAAGTAAATGTTTACTGAGAATCTACATGTTATTAGGCACAATAAATAAGATGTATGTGGTCTCAGTATTCAGGTAGTTCCAAGTCTAGTCAGTGTACACTCCTTGTTAAAGCTTCTCTACTAATACTCTTTGTGTTTCTTTTGAGGTCCAATAAGCCTCCGAAGAACTCTTATAAACGTTATTTTATTTGTTTCCCTTCAAGTCTCAATCAGAGGGAGAACTTCTTAGGCTACTCTATTGTTTTTTGTTTTGTTTTGTTTTTTACCTTGTGCACTCATCACTAACTTTTGGCTCACTAGAGCTGAGACACCTGTAAAAATAAGTTGTATTTATGCAGTTCAAAATCCATTAGGGCAAAAATTATATTTTTCTTATTTATTAATATCTTTAGCTCATCACACTATGCCTAGCACATAGCAAATATTTGTTTAATATAGCAGAATCATTATTGGTATCTTGACATCTCTTGCAAATATAAAACATCAAAATATTGCTGCTAGATTGATAGTCAACAAAATTTTGATGGTAGCTTAGAATACATGGATATTTTCAGACTTCCACCGGGAGTTTTATTCTTTAATCATGAGCCATGTAAAATGCCCATTTTATTCTACAACGATTTCACACTGTGTATTCCCTTGTATGCATTTAATTCTTAACATACCTTAGTGCCCTTTCTTAAGGAGTTTTGAGGACAGAAGGAAGAAGGGAAATGCAGCTATTGCTTTCTGGCATCACAGAAAAACTATTTGGTTATCTGTCTAAAAATTCTTTGCTAGCTCTGTACATCAATATCAGAAAATGGAAATAGATGGGTACAGCTTTAAGCTGCTGACTTCTCTAAATGCATTTATCTTTTATATTGCAGAGAATTATGTTTCCTCCTCATTGTGTGAGTCATCTTCTTTATCCTACTTCCTAAGTGTTGTTGCACAATTTCTCCTCTCTATCAACCTCTAATTCTAATGCGTCACCAAGACCTATCTATATTCAACACATCACTTAACTTATCACCTATCGTTTTCCTTGCCCCTGACACTACTTCAGATCAAATTTATAACTGATGTGACACCACCTAACACCCTCCTTGGGCAAGTGCTCTTCATTCCTGCTATCCCTTCTACTGTAATTCATCTGAAACAGTGCTACCCAGTTGCTCTTCTAAGTCATTGCTCTGATCCATCCTCCTGATTAAAAATCACAGAAGTCTTTTTCTCATGTCACAATATTTCTAGTTTTCCAGGATGCCTTGCACTAACAGCCATGCCCAATAAATGCCCTTAGCAGGTATCTGCTGTTGGAGTCACCACACCCCCTTCAGTTTTGGCTCTCATTTTATGTTCTTTTACAAGAATGTACTCTTAACTCTTAGATCCTTTTATAAAACCTGATTAAAAAATAATGACTAAAATTAAAATATATGAGCATCTCTGTTCTCTTCAAGAAAATTGAATTTGAATGTATAAAATAATTTACTTTTAGGGTACATTATTGCCTTTTATTTTAAGAATGTTTCTTAGCAGAGTCATGCCTCTGTGGTCTTTAATTATGTTTGGGGACAAGAAGCTATATATGTATATATCTACATGTTATGTTATGAAGTATCTACTGGTCACACTGAGCTGTGTGTTTTAGTGGGTGTCCTCACTTGGTTCTCTAGATCCACTCTCCTGTCCTCTTTCAGCTCTGACCTTTACAGCCTTCTAGTTGGGTTCTGCAAAAAGGATGTACTGGCAAGAGATCAAGAAAAAGAAGAAAGAATTTGGTGTGTTTATTTTCTTATTTCTCTCCCTTGCTTATGGGCAGTTGTATAGTGGTGGCTAACTTTCTATCTTTTGTGAAGTGAACATCTCCACCTACATTTTAAATGAGTTCATAATACCATTCTCTACTTATAATGGTTCTCTTGTTGTCACTAACTCTACCACTCCTCATTGGGATCCTTTAATTCCACTAAATTTTGTAAATAGCCTTTATTATATTTTAATTACCTGTTAAAAATTTAGAATATCCCTGGCTGGTGTGGCTCAGTGGAGAGGTACCAGCCTGTGAACCTAAAGGTCACTGGTTCAATTCCCAGTCAGGGCACATAACCAGGTTGCAAGCCAGGTCTCCAGTCAGGTCCTTGGCTGGAGGTAGGTGAAAGGCAACCATACATTGCTACTTCTCTCCCTTTCTTCTTCTCTCCCTGCCCTTATGTCTAAAAATAATGAATAATTTTTTTTTTTTTTTTTTTAATTTAGAATCTCTTCTGTTTTGGTACCTGATCAGTACCTGTGAGCTGCTTTTTGCTAGAGCAGGAAAAGAAGACTTGATATCTTTGCCCATCCAACCAATCCTTCCAGCTGCAGAAAGTCATGAGCTTTACCTCACAAGGAAGAATAGGAAAAAAACACCTTATTGAACCAATAATGTGATATATTATAAAACTGACTAATTGATAATATACTGAATATAATAGGTTATTCCATTGTATTTGGATGTAATTTAATTGTCCTAATGAAGATCCTAAGGATAATATATATATAACTCATGAACAGTGGAAATTTTTACTGTTCACCATAAGTAATACAAGGACATGAGAAGGTGGAAGATGGGACTTGGACAAGAGAGGAGAAGAAACTTTGTTTTTCTGCAATGTTACATCAGCTGTGCCTGGCTTATACAACACAAAGGACTCTGGGCATTTCTGATGGGTATAGGCTGTTTGCATGGAATGAAGTATTGATAGGAAGGCAACCTTGGAAAGTCCAAATATTACCATTTCAGTTAGCAATGGCTTTTTATGTTTTACCTGCTTCCTTAGCATGCTTTTACCAAAAGTTGCTAGAATAATGAAATGATCTGGTCATTCTAGGCCTAATTGAGTAGATGAAGGTATTGATGGCTCAGTTGTAATTACTGAAGCAGAATTGTATCCAAGAAAAAGTCATTTTAAGAGGGTTGTCATTAAAATAGGCAGGCCCAAAAACACATAGGCACCTGGATCCTGGTCTCCAGACTGCAGAAACTTGGGAAATATATAAGGCAGGTTAATTTCTGACAATCAAGCTGGCAAGGGCTCATGCATACAAAAATTGTTCCTAGAAGAGCACTTGACTCTATTTTATGATTAGTTATAAATGACACCAGTCCATTTGTATTTTAATTGTTTAATATCTGACTATACTCAAAGTTCTAAGTTTGTTATAAGCTTTTTTTATTAATTTTTACTTTTTTTTCCATTCTTTTTGACTATCAGGATATGAACATTCATAATTGATTAGGTGTGCATGCAAGATATATATGTAATAAAAATAATAGAAATATATATAGAAATTAAAAGTCAAAAAACAAAGGGGAAATATTGGACAGATGAAAGAGACAATGTTGTGTAGTGGGTATGGACCATTAGTATTGATAGCTGTGTGATGACAGATAAAGCAGCCTAAACCTCTCTGCCTCAATTTCCTTATCTGTAAATAGGGCCTAATAGGTGTATTTAGTACATTGGGTTATTGTAAAGAATTCACTCTTTTAATAGGTTTAAAGCACTTAGATAAGTACCCATCATTAAGTAAGATCCAAATAAGCCAGCTGTCAATATTGTAACTTTAATTATTATCATTACATTCATTATTATAACTATAATTGTTACTATTGCCATTAACTACCATTATTTAAATGATTATAGAAATAAATTGGATTAAAATTGGAATAGTTGTAACATCTGAGACTTCTATTTTCCAATAAGTATTTTATTAATTTTCACTAATTGGTTTAGTTCAGAATCACCTATTTTTGAATTGCTCTGATTTTATTATACATATGTGCAATTGTGTATAGAATTATATGCTGCTACCCCTCTTTTCATCTGTTTCATATGTTTTGTTACCCTGAGATTTTCCCACATTTATCATTCTTTAAGGATGGCACATTTTCTCACACTCCCTTGGCATTCTCTCTTGATTCTCTTACATTGTTGAACAAGAGCTCAAGCACGAATTGTGTTTGCAAAATCAAGGAAAGAGATTAAACAGGAAAAAAATTATGAATATTTTCATAATGACTGTACATCTCAACATCATTAATTTTGAGTTATTTACTAGAAATTACAACTATTGCATTAATAATACTGAATGGATATATAGAATATGTGGTTATTTAAATATATAAATATATATAATATATTTAAATATATATATATAGTTGCTCTTTCACTATATGACATTAGATAATGACGAATGCAGCAGCTAGAGATCCAGAAGATATCTGTCACCTTTGGGAGACATAAGGGTGAACATGACATAGGTGGCATAAATTTTACGTTCAAGCACGAATGGCCTGAGGGCAGAGAAGTCCCATTGGCTTGGACTGTAGCATTATTACCATCCCAGTGGAGATGGCAGTTGTTAACATTTTCATGCAACTTATAACATTTGAAAGAGGTTCTATTTGATCGAAACCATCTCCCTAGAAACTATCACATCTGAAATTCCATCACTAACTTTCTTCCCCCCAGGAAAGAATGAAATCCTTCCATCACCTCCTTTAAAAAGCAAAGGATAAGGATCAGAGAAAAAACTAAAGCCTTATACAGGTTAAATAGATTTTTGGCCCCTCCCCAAAGTAACCAATATTTTGGAGTAAGATGCAATGGAGGCAAGGATAAATGAGAAAGAATTTGGCCTCATGAGTCAGGCAACCTAGGTTCTAATTCTGATGTGTAACTACCTTGGTATACAAATTTTGAAAAAGTGTTAATTGCTTTTAGTGTCATTTGCTCACTCATAGAATACCTCTGGGGCAAAACAGTACACTCAGATAACATAGGTTCCAGTTTTGAAAATATTATAGTCCATTTAAGCAATCAGGATGGGCCCATTTCAAAATTAAATATCAGGCAAATGCAGTAAGAGCTTCTCCAATGACTAGTATATAAATGTAAAAATTAAGAGGACAAGGGATTACTATGAACTGTGGGATAGGGAAGAAAAATATGAGGAAACTGCAAAAATATGAAATAGATTAAGTCTGAAAAAAAGTACAAATGCACTAGTAAAATATATTAGGTAAAAGTTTGGGTTTAAACTTGGCATTCAAACTTTTTATGACTCATTTGAATAGATTATAATGAGGGGATTTAGTTTTATGATCTCATTAAAATTCTGGAAAGCTAATATAAGGATCTACACTTCCATCTTCATTCAGTTTGTTAGCCAAGAGTTCGCATTCATTGTTCAACACAGAATTTGTATGGGAGGGAAATAATTGGGACATCTAGTTGTTTATCTCTGCTTTAACAAAACAAATAAATAAATAGATAGATATTGCCAAATGGAGCCATCAATTTTTATTTCAGAGGAAGCAACTGCAATCTATTCTCTGATAAAAATAAAGAATTTCCTTTTCAGCTGATAAGGCACAGAGTGTTTATCTTTGGTTGATCATAGAAAGAAGTTGGTCTGGGCTATTCATCTGCCTTTATGAGGCTTTGTTAAGTCTAAGAGACAATGAGGCTGAAAGTGCCTTTTGACTTATTGGATCCTTATTACATCTGGCACCCCTTCACACAGGGAAATAAAAGTCAGGTGGCTGTTAAGTTTGATGAACTTTTCTAAAATAAAAAGAAATGTGGGAAAGTTTGCTGTAACTCCCTGGCCTTGATGTTACATGCTTAGCACAGCCTGTGGACAAGGAAAGAAACTGAGGCATGAATCCCACACAGATCCACTAGAAAAGCCTCCTTCACAATGAACTTGTTGTTAGTTTTGCTCATTATTGTCCCGTAATGGGTGAGTAAAACTAACAACAAGCAAAACAGAACCAAGTATATGAATACAAAGAATAGGTCTTCAGTGGTCAGGGGGAATGGGGTTGGGGGGAGGGGGGAGGTAGAGGCAAAGAAGGGGAGCAGCTTAGACAAGAACCTAGTATAAAGGAACAATGGACATGGACAACAGGTGGGATTGACTTTGGGGGGAATGGGTGGGTGGGGAGGGGGACAGAGGGGAGCAAAAAGGGGATGGATGTAATACAACAACAATAAAATTAAAAAAAAAAAAAATTAACTTGGTGGCCTGGGATGTCCAGGTCTCAAAAGCATTGACTGTTTAATTTTATTATTATTACTATTATATTTTAGGATTTTATTTATTATTTTCAGAGAGAAGGGCAAGGAGGGAGGAAAAAAGGGGGAGAAGCATCAATGCATGGTTGCCTTTCACCTGCCTCCAGCTACAGACCTGGCTGGAGACCTTGCTGAAGACCTGACTTGCAACCTGGTTATGTGCCCTGACTGGGGAATCAAACCCGTGACCTTTGGGTTCACAGGCCGGTGCCAATCCACTGAACCACCAGCCAGGGCCTTCATTGACTATTTTAATGATAGCTTGGAGTTTTACTATCAAAGTGAAGTGCCCTTTCTGATTTTTTTGTTGCTGCACCTCTATCTCAAATGCAGAGAAGAATGTTAATGGCCACCTTGTGTACAGAATTAGAATCCTTTCTTAGAAGAAACAGGGGTTTCCTCAATTCCTGTGCGAACAGCTCCACTACAGGGGGTTCCTACACAGGAGTCATCTGCTGTCCTGTGCACACACAGCTCAGTTTGTCAGACAACCTTTCCTTGGCTGCATCTTCTCTTCATAGACACAGATTAGCAATAATTCTAACAGCAGCAACAGTGCTCTGTCCACATATTAGTGCTTCAAATGTTTGAAGAACACCTCTTGATCTTATTTGTCTTAGTTTTCTCTTTTATTGACATTCTTACCTCCCATAACCCTTAATCATATAACTTGGTTTCTATGCTTCTAATTTTGGCCATTTCTCTGTGCATTTGCCTGAAAGTATCAATAACTCTAAAATAGTTTATTCAGAACTGAACACTACTCCAGGTGTGAGCTGATGAGTGTAGAATACAAGAAAGTGGGATTTAGACAGTAATTTGTTAATGTAAATGAACACTGCTTTTCATAGAGATTATATCATGTAACTTGTAGCCAACCCAAATTTTGAGATTTATTTTTAATCCAATCTACTGATACATGCTTTCAGATAGATACTTAAAAACAAACAAACATTTAAACCCAAAGGTCACTGATTCGGCTCCCAGCCAGGGCACATAACCAGGTTGCAAGCCAGGTCTCCAGCCATGTCCTTAGCTGGAGGCAGGTGAAAGGTAACCATACATTGATGTTTCTGTCCCTCTCTGCCTCCCTCCCTTCCCCTCTCTCTAAAAATAATAAAATCTTAAAAAGTTGATTTTAAAAAGTTAGCATTATTATATCTGTTAATTTTCAACTTGCCTTTTGGTCCCTGAATTTGCTATGTAATGAATTTGTACATTTATGATTCTAGGACTTCTGAGAGTTTATCTAAAACATGAATTACCTATGTCACAGAGAATTGTCATGAAATTTGGAAATAAAATGAGTCCCTCTGGTGCTTCCTCGTCAATATTCATAGCAGAATGCTCTTGTCTTGCAGACTTACTCTGCTGCTCTTTAACTTTTCCTGTAGACTTAAGGTCATAGCAATCATGGTTCAGTTCATCAAGTGCAGACTAAGTGGGAGATTCAAGAGCTAAGGTCTCTCCCTTTGCCCCCGAGCCAGAAATTTTCTCCAAAATTTTAAGCATCCAAAGAAAAAGTAAGATTTAAAAAAAAAGAGACAGTAATAATAAAAATTAAATGCTTTCAGAAATGAGGGTTTTATACCTATAAAATATGGGAGAGTTTTATATCTATAAAATAAGCAAGTTCATGGAAGGAATCCTCAACAAACAAAATAATCAATAAGTAACATTAAACTTATTACAGTACAGAGCACACAGGGAAGGGCTAGGCATGATCTGTGCTTTATATAAACATATATTCTAATAAAAGGATTCGGGGGACAAGATGAACAAATAAATTAAGAAATATTGAGTGTTTTAAAAAGGTATTTTAGGGGGACAGAGGGGAGCAAAAAGGGGATGGATGTAATACAACAACAATAAAATTAAAAAAAAAAAGATATTTTAGCTGACAACATAGTAGGAGTTACGGATAAGTAAGTGAGCAGTTGTAAAATAGGTACAATAGATAGGGGAAGAGGTGGCTGTGTGGTGACTGGTGCAAGGCAGCTCTGACAGGAGAGACAGCTGGATGGCGCTTTCAAGGGGATCCTGGGAATGTCATTCTGGACTGAAGAACAGCACACACTGTCTTCATCAGTGCCGGCTGCTTTGATATTCATATTTTAACCCTGTGTTTATGTATGTTGTGCTTATTTTGAAAAATGAATTTAAGTCCACTACGATTCTTGAGCTAAATAATTATTAACAAGTCTGGATTAAAAAACAAAAACAAAAACAAACAAACAAACAAACAAAAACATTGGCATTCTGTATCCCAGGAAAATTATTTTTCTTTTTGCCAAATGATGATTTTGGGAACCTGCACAATCCTTCTGGAGGAGATATTGGAGGAGTGATGGGCAGGAGAGTTCCAGAAAACTGCAGGTGACCTGATATGTACCTGTCTTACTGACCAGATTGGGGAAAGGCCACCCATCTCAGTGACAGAAATTCAAAGGGGCCCATGGAGCTCTCTAGGGAATGTTGAACCACAGAGTCTGGAAATAAGACTAAATTCAGGAATGCTACACTTTTTCAGGAGCGAAAGAATATAAGTTTGGTCTTAAATTTCAGGATTTCTTTAGGTCTCTTTCCTCTGAAGCATTTTTATGAGACTCTTTACCTAAGATGCTCTTAAGAGGTACCAATGGGCTCATGATACTACATACTTAAACCAAAACTGATATTTGGCTGAAAAAATCTTTTTCTTTTTGGGAATTTCCATAATGTACAATGTACATTGTTTAGATTATGATTAATAGAGTAATTAACTATTTGGAACACAGTGAATTCTTAAGGTTCATGCTTTCTACCATTTGTGAATTGGATCTGGAAATATCTCCAAAAGTTGCTGAAATAGTTGAGCACTTCATGACTAGCTATAACTAAATAGTGTTCTATGGGGACTAAGGAATAATGTTCACCTGAGTAAATGAGTCTTAATCTTATAATACTTGTAAAAAATGAGTCTCATTAATTTAAAAATTACATCAGGTATTATAATTGTGAGCTTATAGAATTGAGAATTATAGTATTTTGAAAGAAATAATTTACCTTTCCATTGCAGTTTAGAAATTATGTTTTGTCTCTTATAAAAGACAAAAGATATATTCAGTGTCTTTTTATAAGTAAGGCAATTGACAGTTTTAAAAGCCTGAATGAATTTTCATCTGATTGCAACATTTAAAAACCAAAATTCTGTATACTAGGAAAGGTCTCTGGAAAATTCCCATGAGGCATGACACTAAATAATGCTGTCAGGGAGGAGGTGGGAGCAGGCAATGAGGAGAGAAATCACAGGAGTTACATGAGTTAGATACCATTCACCCTGGTCTCTAAGCACTTTCCATTTTTAGTTTTTAAATTATGTTTATCAATTTTGGAAAGCGAGAGAAACATTGATGTGAAACATTGATTGGTTGCCTCCTGTAGGTGCCCCACTGGGGACTGAACCCACAACCTACATATGTGCCATGACCTACCAGAAATCAAACCTGCAAATTTGGTATACAGGACAATACTCCAACCAACTGAGCCAACCAGCCAATTATATTCAGTTTTTGTTTTTTTAATTCAGTAATTATCGCTCTGTTTCTATCAACAAGGTAATAATAAATGGAGTATGACTACTGAAAGAAATGGCATTTGATCACCCCAAGGCTGAATAGGCTTGGTGAGTAAATGAATATTCTTTTGCTTTTCGGTCTCAACACTGACAATTTTGTCAAACTCAAACTTGAAAGCAATTATCCTGAAATTTCTAGGGAATTATAGATTATATCCAATACCATCTTTCCTTAGCACACTGACATGATATATGACTTTGAATATGTTTCATTTTAATTTGGACCAAAGTGAGAGATACAATGAAAAAATAGGCTATCTGTTATAGAGGTATGAGTGTATTAAAATTGAAAAATAAATTGTCTATTGGTTGAAGAAATGGGAGCCCCTCTCACTTGCAGGAATCAGTGCCAGACTCCTGGGGAAGGATTGTGCTCTAGTGAGTAGAAAGGTCCTGGAGTACATACAATATTTCTGGTTTCTGCTCCAAGTTCTGGGTGCGGTTCCTGCCCTGCAATGCAATACCTACTCTATGGCTATGGCATAGTATATAGCAGAAACCCTCAAAGAATGTGCAGTCTTTCCATGCTTTGTATAATAGGTAGAAAGGCCCTACGAGCCCTGAGGCATAATCACAAGTCTCCAAACTAAGTTTAAATTCTCTCCCTGTCCTGATGGTCCTGGGTGTGCTCCTGACATATGTGAATCTCTGCCTCCTCGTTGACCAACATGTACCAATCTTTACCTCACGCACTTTTACATAAGGATTAAATGAGAGGGTAGATGCAGTATCTTCTCCAGAACCAGTGGTACATCATGTCACCATTGTTTTCAAGTGCAATGTCTGGGATAACTTTCCTTTAGTTTCACTCAGGGTGCATGTCCTCAGTCAAATATATTTTCCTCCATAAGGACATACTTTGTTTCTCCAAAGCCAGAGGGGTTATTTTCTTGGGAGACTAATCAATGATCTCCTCCCAGCATTGTCAATGTTTATTTTACTTTGAGTTATTTATTTATGTGGCCAACTTCATTATGTATGCTAACTCACTGGGACAGGGGCCATTTGCATGACCCACCCTTGCAGCCTCCTTCCTTCCCAGCTTTAATAACACCCGCAGTTGGTCCCTGTCACTTCTCCATCCAGCCGGACTTCCTCCTTGGTTAAATGGGAAGGTTGGAGAGGTGAATATTAATAGATGCAAAAGCTTGCTCCTGTCCAATTTATTTAAATCCCCTCTGGTATTTCTCTTTTTCTATTTTCTGGCTCAGTTCCTCGGTTCTCCTTGCTTTTTTTAGGCTTTTGCCCTCTGGACACATCCTGTACGTTTGTCTGCCAGGTTATTATCCTGTCTCTGATCAATCAATGTCTGACCCATCAAAAATGAGTTAGTCCATGTCCCCATTTACATTGATGAGGTATATCATATTTTACATTAAATGTCCAAAAAGGTAGTTATATTAAATACCACAATTATAATGCATTTAATAAAATTAGTTAAGGGTTGGGAGATCTTTTCATTATAAAAAAAAAAATGTAAACACTACACCTGGTAGACACAAAGCTTCTGAGTCTACCTGTGTCCCCACTGCTGCCCACCACACACACTGGACCACTCTTCAGTGAACAGGAAACTCACTTCCACATAGGAACTGGCTAATGGAAATGGCTTTTGGACCTTATCATTCTTGTTTAGTATAGCATTTTTCCCTAGGGATTGAAGACTCAGGAATGGGAGAGGGATGATAGACAGAAAGGGCTCCATCCAAGAATCCTCATTGTTGACAGACCTACAGTGGTGTGATTTAATGTTTTCTCATAGCTGCAGGTGCTCTAAAACAATGTGTTTAGAGGGTGCAATTCAGTTGACCTGGGTGTTTTTCAACCCCAGATTCTTCAACTGGGGCATCTTGCAAGTTTCAACCCATTCTTGGCCCCTGGCAGACTACAATATCAAGCCCACATTTAGGAAAGTAATGAAGGGAGGAAAACAACCGGGATGTTGCCTGAACCTAATTTGTCTTAGGAAAACTCAGGTTTTAAATGTAGAATTTCAGAAGAAGAAGCAAAGCAGAAAATCAAGGTACTGGGTTCAACCTCTCAATCCAGCTACTAACAAGATAGATGATGAACCTGGTTAAGTTATTAAGTCTCTAGATTTTGGTTTTTTAATGTTTAAAACAAGAAGATGTATAATAGACCACCTCTGAAAATTCCTCTCAGCTTACATTGTGAGTATATTAATCACCAGACAGCATAACACCGACTATGTGAAGTAGATACTTGAAAGTAAGAGTCTCTTCTGAATATTCTCAAATCCCTCCTAAAAGTGACCATATGCTCCCTTATATGTGAGACCCATTTATATCCAATTCTCACATAATCTCAGGTATCAGATATCCTAAACCAAGTATGCAAACTCACACATGGATATACAAGTTGATAAGTGACTGTTCACAGGTTGCTATCTAATGCGGTATCATTGGAAAATGTGTTCTCCATATGCAAAATGCCTAAAAAGTGTCTCCAAAAGATCATTTTTATTTATTATTTTTAGAGAGAGGGGAAAGGAGAGAGGCAGAGAGGGAGGGAAACATCAATGTGTGGTTGCCTTTCACCTGCCTTCAGCTATGGATCTGGCTGGAAAGCTGGCTTGCAACCTGGTTATGTGTCCTGGCTGGGGAATCGAACCAGCAACCTTTGGGTTTGCAGGCCAGTGCTTATCCACTGAGCCACCAGCCAAGGCCATAATTTTTTAAATAAAATCAGGGAAAAAAAATGCCCAAATTATTTTCCATCTGCAAATAAATAATCCAACTTTGGCATACTATGTACATCACAGTAAAATTTTCTTATTTCCCATTCACAATTTCCTATTTTCCATTCAAATTAAAGTGCATATTTCATCCACCAGTTACTTAGAAAGGTAATGAAGCACTTAAAATAAAATCAGACCATTCAGCAATGGCCTGTGCTTTTGTGAAGGGTGAGGTGGTCCTGCCTGATTGAAAAGTTACTTCCTAACCAGCTTCATGAAAAAATAAAGCCACAGCTAGTGTCACTGATTCCCAAAGTCCTCTTCAAAGTGTGAAGTTTCAAGTTTTGATTTCTATTCGAGGCCTTCTGGCCTTATTAAGGATCCGTAAACCATGCACAAATCTAATTTCGGTTATTTTGAAAGGAACTAATCCTTTTATTTAGAGAGGGAAATGACAAAGAAAACTCCAATTTGGCCACTTTGCAGGTAGGGTGGATATTTTTTTCCTTTTTTAAGTACAGAACCGGAGAGAACAGCGTGCAGATTTTGGTCATTTTGTAAAATCAAGCATTTTTAATAGGAAATGTAAACACTTTTTAGTGCTGAACCTTCCCCAGAGTAGCATGTCATCGGCTGGAAGTGACAGGTCTTTTCCTTGCACAGACAGCTTGGAGTAGAGACATTGTCCTTTGAGAGTCCTGATTTCCCACTTGAGGAAAACTTGCGTATGTCCAAAGTTCTCACCTGTGGAGCTCCCTGGAGTGCTGATTAATCTCAAAATCACATGGAACATCCAACCTGACCTTTGTCTCAGAAAGCCACATTCCCTCAGCTGCACCAGGCAGGCGGCCCGGGGCTCCAATGGAGTGGAAACCCTAAGGGCTTTCCCATCACTGGCCCTGCAAGGGAAGCCCATTTTATTTCTTGGATGTATTAGAGCTGACCAGAGCACATTCTCCCCTCCGGGACCCTTCCTCCGAATTTAAGAAGTGGGAGAAGAAATATTTCCACCGTTTTTTAAAAACTGCTCCCCTGATCTGATAAAAAAATAAATGTCAAATTTCTGCTACCAGAGAGGCATTATTTTTCTAAAATAGCTTCAAAAAGAGAGAGAAAATTCTCACAATTGAAATGCATTGACTCAACAATGCTACAAGAAAAAATTTTTAAAGGGAAGAAGGAAAGAGAAATTATAAGAATGAAAGTTTTCATTCACGGAACACACACACACATACACACATACACACACATACACGACAGAGCAAAAGAACTGTCCTCATGGAAAGGATGGGCTGGGATACAGACAGGGCTTCAGTGCCCTGACACTGTCCTTGGTAACTGCAGAGCAGCAGCTCCGCATGATGGGAAGGGTGTCCCCCACCAGCACAGCACCTCCACCCCATACAATCCGTGCCTCCCACTGTGCTCTGGAAAGGTACAGCCTGTGCAGCTGAAAACCTCGCTTGCCTCTGACTTAAATCTTCATTGCCAGATGCTCAATATTTTTTCTGCTTGACCTTCAATTAAGAGTGGCTCTGAACCCTTTAGCTTTAAGTTTCACTTCCCCTAATTCCCATTCCCCACAGTCAGTCTCTCATTCAAATGGTTAATGATCTGGAAACAAGGGAACTGGGGGACTGGGATGCTGTTAAGGGACCCTTGGCAAACTGCACTTTTTGAAGGAAATAATCATTCCTCTACATATGAACAAATGTGATGGAGGTGTACACATTTCCTTACAGAAGCTTGCCTGCCCTAAGCCTGTGTGTGGTGTAGTGGACATGCTATTGCGTGACTTGTGCATACAGACACTGAATCCTCACAATGCAGGCTTTTTTGAAGATAGGTTAACTACAATGGAGGCAGGTGATCTTTGCCAGTCTCATTTTTGTCTTTCCTGCGATTATAATTTTTTTACCTTGTGGAGAAGAATATTCAAATAAAAGACTGTCAGAGGCTGCTGGGACATTAGTTAAGCTTCTGTCTTGTTGAAGTTTCAAGGACAGTTTAATTGGCCTCAATTTAACATAGAATTGCTTTGAGGACCTACTGTGGGCCCAGAACTATGCCAAGGGCCATTAGGATTTCAAAGGAGTAATTTCCACTCTTAAGAATCCGACCATTTGTTTAGTGAAATAAGTAACAGTTATAGAATAAACAATAAAAGGAAAGTTTGAATGGACATCCTAGGCCAAAATCAAGCAAAACATTATTTTAACAGGCAACTAAGCCATACTAGTTCTGAGTCATTTCTCTGTATCTAGGAGCACTCAGTGATACTGAAAATATTATGCTCATGTCTTTCTTCTATTTTTTGTTGGTTTGCTTATAAGTTGGATTTTTAAATTGTATTTATTTATTGTTAGAGAGAGGGGAAGAAGAGAGAAAGAGAGGGAGAGAAATATCCAGGTGTGGTTGCCTCTCACGTACCCTCAACTGGGGACCTAGCTCACAATCCAGATATGTGCTCTCACTGGGAATCGAACTGGTGACCCTTTAGTTTGCTGGCTGGTACTCAATCCACTGAGCCATAACAGCCAAAGCTATGCTCACTTCTAATCCACACTTGTTTGAAAAACACTGAGAAAACACATATGATACATACAAAGGAAGATAAGCAGTGTAAAGGGCAGTGTTTCTCAGAAGAGGAACCCTGGTAGTGACTTAATGAACTTGCCCGCAAAAGATAAATGTATACTGGAGAAAAAAGAACTACCTCCAACATTCAAACCATTATTTTTGAGAAAGATTGTATTTGCTCCCTGTTCCTGCACTTAGGAAAACCAAAGCAAATAGGAAGAAACTACAAAGGAACCAATTATACCTATTGTATATGGTTCTTTCATGATTAATATTAATCTTCAAAAATAATAATGAAAGAACCGTATACCATGTTTGTTTTACATTTTAGAATAAATAAAACCCAGATATATTTTTATTATTTATAGTGGATGTTATTCCTATTTTATATACTTTTTCTGGTTTTTCTATTTTCCTTTTAAGGTTTATTATTTATTTATTTATTTATTTTTTAGAGGAGAAGGGAGGGAGAAAGAAGCAGGGAAACATCAATGTGTGAGAGAAACATTGATCAGTTGCCTCCTGCACATGCCTCAACCAAGACCAAATCAACAACCTGGACATTGGCCCCGACTAAAAATCAAACTAGCAACTCCTTGGTTTGTGAGAAGGCACCCAACCAACTGAGCCACACCTGCCAGGGCTGTTTTCCTTTATGTATTGGAAATTTTAAAGCATTGGGCTTCATCCTGGAAGTAAATGGCAGAGCTAAGAATTAAATCATGTCTTCATGCTATGACCCTAATTGAGCTGCACCGGCCCCTTGGATCCAGGCTGAAGTCTGGGTTTGCTATCTGTCACTGAAGGGATTCAAGCAAGCACAGCAGGACCATCTGCAGGGATCCCTAATTAGGTGACACATTTTGCTTGGAAAAACTCTTAACACTACAGCAGCTCTGAGCTTTTTTTTCAGTTGTAGAATCTTCAAAGTGATTCATAAGACAATTTCTGTTAAACCTGTTCGTAGCTAAAAATGACTTAGATAATTTATTTTCCACTGATCCTTTTCTTGTTTGAAAATCTAATATTGTGTATAAGAAGCCCAGCTGGGTTTCAGGTTAGGAAACTCTTCCTCTCTATTTGATGCACTTAACAAATACCTAATCGTATTTCTGCCTCCATCCTGAGGGAACCTCATTCCATTCAGAGACTGAAGAGGACTGAAGGAGGAATTCTTGGTGAATAGCAATTCTTTCCTTAACATATTCTGATCTGTTCTTCTACAAAACTAGTAATATCTCAGCAGCATTTTTGTCGCTTTAAGTGACATAAGTGTGTACTTAGACTCACAATGAATCAATAGCTACCAATCTCAGTAAGGACTTGGCCTTACTTTTTAATTTGTGTGACATTAAGTCAGCATTTTTTCATTAGAGTTGTTATTGTTGAGATTATCCACCAAATTCCATTACACTTTACATTACTGGTCTACTTTGGGATGTTTTTTAGGTACACTAAGCACCTAATAAGCAAACAAGAAGAAATGCCCAGCTAGTGAATATTTCATGGCTCCTGTTGTCCAGGAAGTTGGCCCCCGGCATTTTTGTACCCAAGCACTTTTGGCAAAACAAAAGGAGGCTGTGTGCATACATATGTAAAACAACAATTAAATCCAAGAATGACTTCAGGTGGGATTTTTGGCCCCAGAGATGGGCCCCAGTGTTGGGATGGTTGTTGGATATAAGGATTACAGGTGCCTTTTATTAGTTCCTTCAGTCTTACTGTAGGAGGGCCAGGTCTAGATTAGTTAGCCAGGTGAATTTTCTAAGCTGTGGCCAACAGGAAGACTTTAAAAATAGGAGTTTGATATGGAGCTGATTGGGATACTGAAAAGTCTTACTTCATGTCACAAAACTGTTTTGGAAGCTAGTGATGTTGTGCCTAAAAAAGAACAAAAGACTAAGTAATTCTGCTGAAGGATGCCAAGGGCCTTCTCATCAAAGTGGAACTAGACTGTTTCCATCTCACTTCTGAAAGCAGAACTAAGAGATAGTAAGAGAAAGACTTCATCTCCGTATAAATCAAGTCTGCAATAATCGTAGTGGTGAACCACCCAATTCCTTCACCCTGTGCTCCCAGTCTCCAAAGTCGGAAGCTGAAATTGAATGAGTGCAAACCTGGGGAGTGTGTCGCCATGGTAGGAGCAGAGGTCTAAGTGATTGATAGTCTGTCAGAGTTCCGGATTCAGATTACCTTCCAGGAAGAGTAAATTTCAATCCAGAATTCTGCTCAGTGGGCATGGCATTAACAAAATCCAAGTTGTTAATAAGGCATAGGGGGCTCTGCTGGCTCCCAGAGTTCGCCCCCTCACTCAGGGCTCCTGATCTGACAGGTAAGGTGCAAGGTTGAGGCCCCGGCAACTCTCTTCACTAATTTCCATCTCACTTGTTAACTTTCTGGCTGGTTATCCATCTTTATTTAGGTCAATGCACTCTTTCTGATGCATCTGAATGAACTATGCTCACTAACAAAGTAAGACTTCTCATGTGGGCTCAACACCTGACACATGAATTAATTAGTTGGGTTTATACAAATAACTTATATTTTCCAGAAATCATATCCTCTTCAGGCCCCCGGGAGGGCTGTCTCCCATATAACACCTGAAGTACTCCAAGATATCTAATGATTCATCAGTTCAAGAAATTTCTCCTGATTGGATTCCCCCATGCCCCGCTAACCCCTGTGTCTTTGGGTTCGTTTTTGTTGGGATTCCTTTGTTTCCCCATTATTGGTGAGTCATTGGATTCCCTTCTAAGATTAGCCTCTTTAGTCTTTTTTTTTTTTTCTTTTTTCCTTCTACTTCAGAAATAGGGAATTTACACTCCACTTCTCCAAGAGGAATAGGGAGGAGTAAAATCCATTGGGTGGAAGTGTAGTGCTCTCTAACTCAATCATTGCTTTTATCATTACCATCAACTTTCTTTTGTTGTGGATCCTGCAAAAAAAAAAAATTTCCTCCACTAATTTATGTTTCAATGACACCAAATCTGATTTTAGCATCTTCAGTTTGAGTGTCAACTCCGTTATTGAAACAGAAGTTTCTCTGCACTTCTTAATAGTACTCCCATTATTATTTATTATCAATTTGCGGTGATTGCATATAGGAGCTAATATTTAATGAGGATCCGTTATGTGCCAGTGATGATACCCGGTATAATAAAGTAACATGCATTACTTTATGGTTCCACTGTATCTCCCAGTCCTGTACTTTTAATTTAAGAGCCTTCTCTTTATACAGCTTTATCTTTTTCTAATAAAGAGTATACTCTGGCATATTCTAAAGAATAGGTACATTTTCTTTTGGATCAAAATATATAGAATTTTAAGATTTTCAGAGTTTGATTTTCTTCTTTGTCATCATAACAGTTATTTTCCTGTGTTGCAATACTTTTCCTAAACTCCCTTTCTGGTCACTGATTCTCAAGTGGGTGAATCTGCCTAATACTATTAGATCAGGCTGCTTGGTCCTCACTCTTGGCTTCCTGAACAGAGTACTTAGATAATTCACACTATCTAGCACATTTTCTTCCTAAGAACTATTCATTTTCATTTCTCTAGTTTTGTTGAGAATACCCTTCCAGTTTGTAATACTCAGCTCTCCTTGCCTACCTAATGTACCCGACAGACTGCCATTTTCTACAAGTTGCAGTGATGAATAGATTTTTCAAGTGATCTAAAAGTAGGCTTCTGACCATCCCAAAATCAATATTTGGAAAGTAGAATAATGACTGACTTGTTTCGTGTTTGGTATAAGCCTTCATGTCTAAGCCAGTGGCAGGGTATAGAGACTGTATGTTTCACAATTCTCATTGTTAATTTTTGGGACAGCAGATTGGTGGGCTTCATCAAGCTGAGTCCAGAAATATCAGCAATATGTTTTTTCTCTACTTAGCCTTATTGTTTCTAGGCTTCGTCAGTAGTGTACTTTCTTCTTTGTTTTCTACATCTATGTAAGTATTTTAGTTAGAATGCTGCAGAAGCCATGTTTTGGCTCTTTGCTAGATATCACTTCTAACCATTAATTTTTCCACCATAAGTTGTTCCCTTTGCAATACTGACAAACTATAGAGGTGAGTTGAGAAAAAAATCAGAAAGTCAACAAAATATATCCCTGGGTTAAAGGGCAGGACATATAAGTTTAGATATGAGAAACTAAATTTATACTGTCTACAAAAGAGAGTTCTGCAAGGGAGTCTCTCTATGATGTGACCTATAAATATTGTCAATGTAACAAAATAAACAAAGCAAATTATTTACAGTCACAACAGATAATGGAACAAGAATAACTGTCTGGAGCTAAGTGAGGAAAAGTTTACAATAGGTTATAAAAAGAGAAAGTTTTAGCTGAAAGCAATGCCAAGCAATATAACTAACACAGAGAAGTCAAGATCTATCATAGATCTGTGACAAAGTATCTAAAAAATTTACAGAAAGTGCTAGAGGCACAGTGGAGAAGGTGCTGGCCTATGAACCCAAAGGTCTTTGGTTCAATTCCCAGCCAGGGCACATAACCAGATTGTAAGCCAGGTCTCCAGCCAGGTCTGTAGCTGGAGGCAGGTGAAAGGCAACCATACATTGATTCTCTCCCTCTCTGCCTCTTTACCCCCTCTCTAAAAATAAAACTATAAAATCTTTTTAAAATTAAAGTAAAAGTATTTATAAAAAGTGTGTATTTAAAAAATAAAGATAAATGATTATTAAATATTTATTTTCACAATTAATATAAAATCTTGGTATTGCCTGCTCCCAAGATATAGGATCTTTGACAAGCTATTTTCAAATATTTATAAATTAGAAGAACAATAATTACTACATATAAATACTGTGTCTACTAAATATTAAAACTAATTTTCTATCAATTTCCTAACCATTTCAGGTTCTATCTTCAACAAAGACAATATGTGATCTTATCACATGTTACTTTGTCACTATCAAATTTACAAAAAGAAAAATATATATGTCTGTGCCCCTCAACTCCTTCCCACTCATTTCTTCATCTTTTACTATTTGATTTTCATTCTCAGTTTTCTACCATGATAGCTCTATTCACTAATGAACTCTCGATTCTTAAACAGAATGACATATCATCACTTCTATTCTTATATCATCAATATGAGTCATTTGATATGAGGGACCAACTCTTGCCCCATGAAATATCTCCCTGCTTGAACGTTCTCCTTCTGGTGGCTTTCTTAAGTCTTTGTGTATTTCTTCTTTATCATAGGCATCATAGAACTGTTGTGCCAATTGAATAATAAAATACATAAAAATTCTTATCAACCTTAATAAATATTATCTTGGTCAATTTTAATTCATTTATAAAGTTGTATTTTATCCTCTTTTTTTTTAGCAAGCACTTTACAGAGAATCTTATCTCTTGCCGTGTTTTTACTTACCACTAATAAGCTAAAGATTTCCTAATTCATAATCCATGTCTGTAAGCCTCTACCTCTCCCCTGGAAGCCAATCCTATGGTTTGAAATTGTTTTCCTCATATAACTAACTAGATATTCCAAAAGCACCTCACACTTAATGCAATCAATATTTGACTCATTATTCACATCTCCCCCTTCTACTTCATCTCTGATCCCTCTTTCTCAATTCTGCATCACAGGCAATGTAGCCAGTAGGCATCATTTTTGCTTATAAAGGTAAACATTTTAAAAATAAGAAATAACTTTAAAAAAATCCAAACTCCATGTGCTATAATTTAAAGTGTTCCAAGATTCATCTCTAATCCAATTTTTGGACTATGTTCTATAGGCGTCACCCATATATTATTAACTTGCAATTTGCCAAGCACCCTAATCTCTAAACTAAGAAAACCCATTTTGTAATTCTTCAATGTGAAGCCCTACTTCAAATTTAGTACGAAGCACTCCCCTTTCCTTGACATCTCACCTTGTCTTCCTATTTGAAATTAGCTTCTCTTTCCCACATGTGCTGTCTCCTGTTTACAATGATCTTACATCTAATGGTGAGAACATGCATTCCAGACGTTAATTTACTTAGAGGTTATCAACTACATTGCTATCTCTTTCCCCCATGATTTATCTTTTAATTAGAGTATAAATAGTAAATAATAAACTTTGCAAAGTTAATGTCATCAATAGTGGCTATAGACAGTTACTATGTAATTAATCCTCTCCTTTAGTCCCCTAGCACATGCCAGGCACTGTGCTCATCTCTGGAGAGATAAAGATGAATATGGCAGGTTTACCATTGTGTAGAAAAAGATGAACTTGATTGTAAATAAATCATTTTAATAAATGTAATAAATGCTCTAATTAAGAGAAAAGTGGCTTTGTGGACAAGAGTGTCAGGAGCTCTGCCTGTCAGTAACTGGACAGATGACGGAAGAACTCTGGAGATGTCAAACGTCTGCCTTAGCCATTCCTAAAGTATTTTAGATAGCTAGTCATATCAATAAAAATAAATATATTTATTTTAAGGATTTACTTGTTAAGTCAGTTTCCCTTTTTGCCCTCAGCTTGGATCCTGCTCAGGGAGTCGAGTGGTCTGGGTAAACACCTGGTTCTTCATTGGATGAAGATGAGCACTGAGAAGGAATCAAGTGACTTGCAAAAAGGATGGCGACTGTCAGGGCAGGTTGGAGGAAGCAAATGCAAATTTCTTTTTGTTTGACTTTCTATATTTGTCTTCATGAATTAGACAAAATGGCTATCTCTCCTAGTTGGAGAAGTGGCCTTATGTAGAAGCAGTGTGTGTATAACCTGTATGTACCATGTGCGCCCAGCCCGAGGCATTGCGGCACTGGAGGGCGGAGCTGGGGGGCGGGGGGGGGGGGGGGGGGGGGGGGGGGGGGGGGGGGGGGGGGGGGGGGGGGGGGGTGAGGCCAGGTGTCTGCAGTAACGCCTGGCTGATTCTGTCTCCTCCTGTCTCCTCCGGCCAAAATGGCCTCAGGTGATGTGTCCTGGGACGCTGCGACCTGGCAGGTAGGCCAGAGCACCTGGATAGAGCCGCCACGGGCCCTGTGGAGGTGGTGGGAGATGTAAAGGGTGGCGGCACCCACTCACCCCCAGATAATCTCCACGGCCGCCACAGGGCTCCCTTAGCTCACCATCCTTTGTGCTCTGTGTACACCGTCTTTCCCTCTGTTGTACCGGAAAGTGGTCGGCTTTTCCGCTGTGCGGTCAGTTTGGCCAGGTTCCTAACAGGCCAGGGACAAATACTGGTCCTCGGCTTGGGATTTGGGGACCCCTGTTGTACAGGACAGGCCTGCGTGTGCCTTTTGTGCGCTGCGCTGCGTAGTTTGGGGAAGCGGTTGAGAGCTGAGCGTGCGCACCAGCCCCGAGGCTGCAAGGGTTTGGCGGAGAAGCCAGGCCTGGGGCCGCGGTGACACCCTATTGTTTGGGCAAAGGCTCCAGGCATGGTAGCTGGGAAGGCTCCCTGGGGGTCTAACAGGTAGATGGAAGCCCTGCAGAGCTCCGAGGGCCCTAAGGAATAAAGTGAACCATGAAGCTCACCGCGTCCTCCCCAGAGAGTTTCCGCAGCTCCTGAGAGCTCCTGCGCCCCGAGCCCTCCCAGTCCGGCTCCTCATATTTGTTGCTCAGAAGCTGCTCGTTCAACCCTCAGTTGGTTTGCAGGAGTAATTCCTCTCTGTAAGTGTACATAGGAGTTTTGCTTACATTAGCGGGAATTCAGCATGCTGCCGTGCAGCCGTATTAAACTTCCCAAATGCCAATCATTTAATAATTTCCCAGAGAGCAAATCAATCTGGCATATAATGAGTTTGGCCACTTAAAGATCCTGTTTCAATCAACATTTATACACCTGGAAGATTGTGCATTCGTACCCCCCTCCCCTTTTTCCTTCTCTCTCTGCCCTCAGACTATTGGTTGCATTGATCAAGGCACAACAATGCAAATTTACAAAGTTCAATAATTAAAACCGAAAATCAGTAGCATTAGTAACTCAGGTAAAGAGCCTGAGTGGAATTCCTTAGAATGTCCAAGAAGAGGTGGACAAAGAGGGCTTTATAATTAGGAAAGCCTCCCTATAGGTCATGATTTTCTTATTAAGTGGGGAAAAAATCTCACTGATTTTCCATTTGAGGAATATGGACAGACACATTAGCTCTTGAGTAGAGAGGCAATTCGACAGTTAAATTTTCCTATCACAGGAACCTTGTTTGACAAGTCATTTATTTCCTTACCATTAAAGGACATTTTCAGGTACTTTCTCTCTTAATATTAAACTATGTGCACCAGAAAAATAGAGCAGCCTAAAGGACACAGCTGGCATGACAGTACCTATACATTACCACCAAGTCATATGGCCGATGTGGAAACACGGAGTAACAGATGGTGGGATGGATAGCCAGAGGGGTAAGTGATTTGCTCAATGTCATAACAGTGTCTGCACCAGAAGTAGAAATGAAAACCAGAAAGGCCTTGAAGCTAAGTGCTATTGTTTACATATCTCTTTTCCTTGAGGAATGCAATTTCAATGAGTCAATCACAAGGTAATTAGAACGTAACTGCAGTTCTTTGTTAGTTCCAGCTATGGAAATGACAGTTTTGTTGGAGGACAGACAAGCTGTCCATTTTGCCTGGCTCTGTTCTATCGAGGGAGGGCAGGTTTTGCCTTCCTGTGTCCCATTCTAAGGGATTGGACTGCGTTATTTTGGCATGTGATTTATAAATATATGTACAAGGTCAGTCCGTTTGACATTTAGGTGGATTTCCTTGACATCATTGTACAGAATGAATTGAGTGGTGTGAAAAAGCAGGGAAAGGCAGGGATATTGTACTCAGGAAGGGTAAGTTATGGAGTTATTTTAGTCATGGAAGTCAAACATCAGAAGATACTGAACTAAAGTTAGAACTTGAAGGGAGATAATGCTTTCTACACAGAGAGTGTTGATTTTATTATTGAGAATCAGAGTGGTGTATTTTTGGACATCTTGGGGTTGAACCACAAACAAGGTTCCTGATAGGAGCATTTAGGAGACAGATTCAGTTTTGAAGTTCAGGGTGATAACTGGGTCTGCAGTTGATGAACTTGGCCGTTACTCACAGGAAGGTGATAAATAGAGCTAAAACAGTGAGCAAAGTTACAATGAAGGGATAATAAAGATGAAAAGAGAACTAAAGAGAATTAACAAACTTGACAGCTACTTACAGGAAGGTGTTAAATAGAGCAATTCCAATTAGCAAAATTGCAATGTGCGGGTAAAAACGATGAAAAGAGAATTAGGAATAAAATAATTGAAAAAGATGTCATTTAAAACCTGGTGAATTGTCCATAAAAGGAAAATAATTACAAATCAAAATGTTAAACTCCTGCTCTTTTAAAAGATATTGTTAAAAACCAGATTGTGGGAAAATATTTTCAGAACATACATCTATCTGATCAAAAACTTACATCTAGAATAGGTAAAGTACCCTTAAAACTCAATTATACAAAACAAAACATCTTCATATAAAACTAGCCAAAAAATTTAAATAGCTACTTTAGCAAAGAAGATATACAAATGCTAATAATCACATAAAAAGATGATCTCTTCTGGTGAGTGCTTACATACAGTGGGCTGGGAGCACTGTTACTAAAATAAAATAAAAAATAAACTAAATTAAATTTTAAAATGTATACTTACATGCTATTTATAATTTGCCAGGTACTGTTTTAAGCACTGTACAAGCATTACACTCACTTAATGAATTAATAAAGTAGAGCTTTAATAAACCATTTTATATATGAAAAAATAGGCACAGAGAGGTGAAGTAATTTACCTAAAGTCACACAGCTAGTAAATGGATGCCAGCGGATTTAAACACAAGCAATCAGGCTCTGGAGCCTGGGCCGTTGTCTATGATTTGCCTCTATGACACTTCTACAATTACCAGCAATATATTGAGCACCTACTCTGTGCAAAATACTTGGCCATGCACTTAAAGTCATAAGGAACTTATCAAGTATAGTTTCTTTCTTAGCGGCTCTTAAACTCTGGACAGAAAGAAAAGCCTTTGTACACCAAACACTTGGCTGCATCTAATCATGATCTAATTTCACAATAAAATAAATCAATAAAGGACAATAAATGTAAAGAACTTTATCATCACCTTGATTGAAACACAGGGTCTGACTATGACAATTGAAGATAATGGAAAACATTTTAAGTTCTTTATTTTAGAAGCTTTCAAGAGAAAAGCAAAAACCATAAAGCTTTAAATGAATTCAAAGACAGGTAGGAGTTTGAATATTTGAAAAATAACCATCTATGAATTTTAATGCTACCATAATTTTCAGCAAAAATACTTAAGTATCTGTTTCATGCTTGACTGGATTCTTGTGTTTTAGGTTGTTCTTAATAACCTAGGTAAACAAGGATAATCCATGTCCAAACATGACAAAGACATATCTCAAATACCTCTTTATATTAAAACTGCGATTGTCAAGTGAGCTGATACAATTCTTGCTAGGCAGCTATTATTTCAATAACACTAAGGACGGGTCCTGAAGAGTCATGAGTTACTGTTTGTTTGTCTAAATTGGTAGCAACTGTTTTCTCAGAATAAGAACTGTGGAAGATGGAAATTAAAAAGCAAGAAGATAAGCCACAGACATTTTTCTTAATGAACTGACTGATTAGTGACATTGCAGCTATAGCCTCAGAAATCATCAGCCTGTGAGACAGTGTTTTCTACTAAGTCTCAGGTTTACTCTGCTGTAGCAGCCCAGCCTGGCAGGTAGCCAAGTATGTGTGCCTCTAACAACTGGGGGCAGGAAGGAGAGAGGACAGCGACAAAGACTGAGAAAGGGCAATGAAGAAGCAGAGGAGGAAAGGAGAGAAAAACAAACAGGGACAGAGACAGAGCGAGCCACACGGAGACTCACGCCCAGAGAGCAGGAGCAATAGTGGCAGAGTGAAAGAGTGAAGGATCAGGAGGGAGGGGGTAGGTAGAAGCCAGATTTTTATTGGAAGCAATTGAAGTGGTTGCTATGAGACCCGCTCCGAGCGCAGGACCAACAGCCAGCCTGACGCTGATGGTGCTTACCTCTAGTACTAAACCTTTCTCTTGACACAGTTTTAGGGCTGTTTAATATCTGAACCAGCACCTGACACAGGCGACTTGTTCCTTCTTTATTCTACTCCGCTCCCTCCGGTAAGATGGAGGTAGAAAGCGAAGCCAGCTGCTTCCCCAGCAGCACGTCAGCCTCAGGCGGGTCCAGAGAGTACAAGGTGGTAATGCTGGGAGCAGGGGGAGTTGGTAAAAGCGGTAAGTTTTAATACTAAATCCTGGGGAAGGAGGAACCTCTGTAGAGGCAACTCTACAGAGTGAGAAAAAAATATAGTAACAATAATAATGCTGATGCTGTCAGAGGCTAGGTAGCTTCAGCAGTTAAACACCAAGTGTCTAGCAGGATGTTTAACAGTGGAAGGACTGTTAGGGGATGCTGAGGAGTCAGGAGAATTGGGAGACAGCCAGTGATGATATCTAGAACTTAAGAGGGTCATGTTTTTCCGTTGACTTCCTGCGGGGTAATTCTACATGTTCTTTTTAACAATGTAATGTTTATAAAATTATTATGGTATGAGAATGTGTGCTCCTGTTCTCAAAAATATTCATGTAAAGTGCTGGGAATATTCAATGTCACGCACATATACAAACACAGGCACACGTGCAGGATTATCAAAGGTGCGTATTATGTTTGTTTGTTTGTTTTGGATTAAGGGCTTCCTGTCTCCCGTTCCTTGTCTGTGATCTGACAAAAGCATGTGTGGGATATTAATGGAAAGAGGAAAGTTGGTTTTTGAAAGTGACAGCTGTTTAAGGAATAGTATTCATTGTGGGACCTGTGCAGGGCAATCAAGGCAAATGTTGTGATTAACTGAGTTAAAAGAGAAAACTGCAAGAATAAAAAAACTGCTGTGCTAATGAAGATAAAGAGTGGTAAATTGGTTATGATGCATAAAAACTAGAAGTTGCTAGTGGTTGGGTTTCTTGAGGGGCTTAAGAGGCCAAATAGAACAAATTAAAGAAATAGATATGTAATAGTGTTTGATTGAGGCTGATTAAATGTTGGGTATCTTGGGGCTATGGTTATCATTAGAACATAGTCAATAAACATAACATTTCATATAAATTTACAATATCCCACAGGAGATACATATTTGGGGATGCCAAAAGGCAAAAAAAAAAAAAAAAAAAAAAATTAGAGTTAGCATGGGCAAAAAGTTTTTTCTTTTCTTTCTTTCTTTTTTTTTTTTTTTAATTCAGTAGTTTTAGGGCTTGGCAAAAAGATTCAAAGTTGAGGCCAAAATTATTGCCCAGAACCATCACAAAAAGAAGCTAATATGAAGTGGGTCTCTAGTGGTAAGAAAAGTTGATCAGTAAAGGGAGGGAAAAGAGAGTGCAGCTTTAGCAGACAGCAAACTGAAGGAGTTAAGAAAAATAGCAAGAGACGTAAAGCTGGATACACCTTCCCCGAAGGAATTACTATAAGAAGAAAAAAAAAAAAAATAGGTAAAGCTGGATGTGGTCAATCGCTACATGTATGTCAAAGTGAGAAAAGCTAGTCACCTGGCCTAGGAAGGAAAAGTGAAGTAGAAATCTTCACACATATGTAACAATGAGGAATTAAAAAAAATATATATATATTTTCTTTAAGAAAAATGTAATGGTTTGAAGAGGAAAGGAGCAAAATAGATGAGGATAAAAGAGGGAGGGAGGGAAGGAAGAAGGTTAAAGAGAAAATAATTCATATAACATAAAACTAAGTTTTAAAAACACCTAGTCAGTCAGTCATAATGAGGAAGAATGAAACAATGTGAGAATAAAATATCAAATAGAGAAACAGATCCAAGGGAAAGTCGGGAGACTAAGCAGAAATGCCACCAGCAGCTTGGGAGTTCAGAGAGGTCCCACAAGGGTCCCATCCAGTGCCCATGTATTATCCATGCTTGCTGGCTGGCATTTTCTCATTTCATCCAGAGGTGGGAGGAGGTGGGTATATGAAACTTGGAGAGAAGAGCTATTGGATGGCAGCACCCTTCAGCAATGTATTTCCTCTAAAGATGGTATTCTAGTTCCTATTTTTGTCTTCCTCCATGTACGATTTGTACTGACTGGCCCCTCTCACCTTTCAAATAACTAGACATTTTTGACACACCCAAATAGTCAGCATAGTGACCTGGTTTGCTCTCACCTCCACTTTGTACCAAAGAAGCCAGTTCATAATTAAATACTTAGGCAAAACACTTCCAGTGTTATGGACAGAAGTGGACAGCTCACCTCCACCAAGGTGATTGTACAAAGGAGGATAAATAAATTCAGTTGTGCTGACTTTATCAATAGCATACTTGGCTGTTACTCTCAGAATATAACTCATACTATAGTCTCAGGCTTAGAAAATGCTGTCCTTAAGGCTAAATATTTGGTATCAAAGGGAAGAAATCATGTCTTCCCCTTGGGCTTTGCCCCTATGATTCATCTGGTGTTACAAGTACATTAATGTTCAAGCACTGATTCTGAATGTTAACTTTCTTTTGAAGGCTAAAGTGTTTGCTTTCAAGTAAACTAAAATATTTTTAAATTAAAAAAACTACTTTTTTGTGTTGCTGGATCCATAGACGTACAGTTTCAGTGGTTTATGTGAAAGGATCATGCAAGTCAATTACAGTGGGTTGCATGAAGGGATTTCAAGGGGAAGGACTGCTGTTCTATAAAAATGGAAGAAGGTGTAGTATCAGGCTGTCAACTATTTCCAGTTCTGAGTCAGTTTCAAATCAGCTTTGAACATGAATGAGAAACTCAATTTACTGGGACCTTAACTTTTAAATGAACACAATCTTGGAGATTTTCTGTGCTTACTGAGAAGTTAGAGGCTTTATTTTTATTTATTTATTTTTTATTTTTAGAGGCTTTATTTTTTTTTTCTATCCGTATCTTACTAAAACCTACTTGGGTAAGTAGGACATTTTGGAAAGATTTTCAGCTTCACTGGAGCAGAAATTCCAAGATTTAAAATGTAGATACTATATGTGAGAAATTTCAAGTAATCAATTGACAAGTCATTTAGTATGTATTATGCATGGGGCCTGTATAGTTACTACAGAAAGGAAACAAGAATGATGTGAACATTTATGAATCATCCATTATGGGCCTCATGGTTTTCTCCCTTATATTCAGTCCTATCCACAGTCTGATTAGGTGTCACCATTTTACAGATGGAAAACCTGAGGCCTGAGGAAACAACCTGTGCCTGGTCACAGAGGCAATTTACAGACTTTGGTGAAGTTTGATCTAACTATTATGTTGCATTTAACACCCTGGGCAGGAAGAGCAAAGAATTCTACCACTCACTATTAAAAAGAAGATAAGGCTGATGGTATTACAGCGTTCTCTACCTCCTGAATGTTATATTTAGAAGAGTGCTAAAGCATCTAGAGCAACACTCTCATTTATGCATATATACCATTTGTATCTTTAAATTAATATAATTATATAATTAGTATAATCATACTGTTTATATTCTATATAAATCAAACAAATGCTGTATTTATGTCTATATACTAGAATATTATATGCAATATTATCTAAGGATGCTATGAGTTCTGAGAAAACAGAATAAATAAGAAATAGTCTCCATCTGATCTGAAAGATAAAGAAACTCATTCCCCAGGAATTGAAAGCATTCACACATAGGGTATTCACACACAGCCAGAACTCAACTCTTTTGACCTCCTTGAAGCTTTTTTTCTACCTCACCCCAATTTTCACAAAGGATAAGCTCTAATTATCCACTGAATTTCATGTAGCTCCATCCCATTCTTACCCTTCTATCTTTTTTTTTATTCCACTACCATCCCTTCCCCTCCCTCAAAAAGAGAGAAAAATAAAATAAAATCTCACAGCTATTGTTTAGGAGTTTGCTGAATCTTTATAACTGTATTCTGTCTTTGTGGTTTGATTAGAAAGGTTGTTCCTAATGATAGAGCATGATTAGTGTCTGTCTGCTTTCTCTGTATTCATATCTGGTTCTCCCAGGACAGACTCAAATTATTCAAGATACTACTAATAGATCTTTTTTAAATGAAACAGAGTTTACCTATTCTGTTTTATAATTGTGTTTGAGGATAAACTAATTAAAAGAGGCAAGTAGGTTTTTCCCAATGTTGAGATGAGGTACTAGAGACACAGAAATGTTAAGCGATTCATCCAGGAATACACAGACATAAGTAAGTACTAGGAAAAGAACACATATTTTTTTTTTCTAATTCTAATTTTTTCATTAAGTTTCAGAGAAAAGTTTCCAAATACCAGATGAGACCTACATGTTCTTTTCTAGTCACTAGGATACAGTTTGAAATTACTTTGGTGAAATTTTGTGCAAAATTTTGTGAGATGTGCAGTTGATATGAAATATCCAAGTCATTGGAAAAGGAATGGGTGTTGTTCCTAATTGTGGTTCTAGACATAACTCCTGCCCACTAGGAGTGCACAGTCTTGTAGGAGAAAATATAATGTACGCTACAACATGATAAGTTTACGTCAGGCCTCTCACATAAGAGCTGTGAAAATTCAGGGTGAAGTATGGCTAAATTGCATGTGAAAGTTATGAAGGAATCCCAGCAGAGATGATGTTTAAAATATGTGTTAAGGGGTGAGTCAAATTTCTTGAGATCGAGAAGGGAAAGTATAGGGAGATCTGGGATTGAAGAGGAAGATAATTTATTAGGAACAGGGCATGCAAAGGCAAAAAACAATGTGGGGGTTATACCTTTTTATAGCTTGATACTTAGATACCTTAGTGTCTTTTAGAACAGTTGGAAAAATACTTTTTCCAACCTAAAAATCTCTTTAAGGTTTGCTTAAAACATATCTTAGGAAACTGTGAAAAGTCAAACAATAAATAAGCTGAGAACATAATAAGTATTAGGGAACTCAGAATTTATGAGAATGGATACATTGTAAATTTTTAGTAGAGGGAATACTCATTTGTAAAATAAGCAATCACTCTGCAATTTGTCTCTTTTATACATTTGGAGTTTTATGTAGCAGGAATTTATAAAATGAATGCAATAACAATATTTTCTGAGATAAACAGAAGGCAACACAAACCAGTGCCCTCAACTGCAGTGAATTGGTATAAAAAGGTAGAAAATCAAGCCTGTATGTGATGAATTAATTTAAGGCAAATAGCCAAGTGCATCATTCACATCCCTGAGGCTCTATGTTTTGGATCTGAACAATTTTCACACTATGACCATGCATTATGTGAATGCTCTCAATTGCAGAGGCAAGAGAAAAAATATAAGGGGAAAAGAAATGATTTCAAGACTTCGGGGGCCTTCTGCTCTCACCCTTAATAGTCACTACCCTAATAATGCAGCAAATCATTACTCACTGCAATGCTTCCAGCAAGAATTAGCCAAGAGGTTCATATAAGGCTATGTAGCAAAGTAAATTGACATCTACTCACTCAAATAATGATTAGAAGTGTTATTCAGGTAAAAGATGTTCAATGACAATATTTCCAAGATTATATGCACTTTATGTATTTTGCATTGGATAAGAAAAATGTTAGCACAGCTGTCTTCAGCAGAGAAAGAGCCTAGAAATGAAGTAATTTGTGTTGATCCCTGACTACTCAAATGCTGCTGGGCTCCTGACATTTACACATTGACTGGTGTCCCAGTGGCCAATGGTCTGTCACTTTCACCTGATCCCCATTTACTCCTCACCTTGATCTTGTGAGATAAAATTAGTATCTGCATTTTATAGATAAGAAAACTGAGGCCCATAGGAAAAAAGAGAAACAGAAATATTCAGTGATGAGCCTGAGATGCCTACACACATATGTCAAAGTTCAATGTATATACTATTTTAATTTTTCCACACTGATGGTTTTTATATTATTTCTTGAGATCTGGCTCAATGAACCTGAGTTATAACTTCAGCTGAATCTTCATGGATATATGTCAGACATCAAACAAAAATTGTGTGTATACCAAAATACTTGAGAAATTTTTATTTTTTACACAACCAATCCTTATTAGGTGGAATAAGGAGATGCATCAAAGTTCTGAACAAACATTTCAACATGTAGGTACCAATGGTATATTAATCATATTCTGGTCCATTCAGAAACCCCTGGGAGTCTCAACCACATAGAGAAGAAATGACAGTCCTCTCAACTTGAGAGAGGGATCAAATAACACACTGATGATAAGAAATGATTAAAAACTGAGATAATTCTAATAAAGAAAGTAGATAAGATGCTGAACAAATAAGTTGAATTTTGGTGCTGATCTATTACTGGAAGAATGTTTTCTATCTATTTATCATCAATTATTCTATGTATACACATACACACATAGTTGATCCCTGAACACATGTTGTTTGAACCATACAGATTCACATATATGTTGATTTTTTCAATAAATGTTGCATATGTATTTTATCTTTCTTATAATGTTTTTGATAACATTTAAAATTTTTTTCAATTATAGTTGACATATGATATTATGTAGTTCCAGGTATACAGCAGAGTGATTAGACAGTTACATAACTTACAGAGCAATTCCTGGACAAATCTAGTACCTCCTTGATTGTAAACATTTCCTTTTCTCCAGTTGACTTCATTGTAAGAATACAGCATATAATACATATAACACTAAATAAGTGTTAGTCAGCTGTTTATGTCACCAGTAGTTTGTCTGGTCAGGAGTAGGCTGTTAATAGTTAAGTTTGGAGGGAGTCAAAAGTTACATGCAGATTTTTAACTGAGCAGGGCGGAAAGAGCCCCAACCTTTGTGTTGTTCAAGGGTGAAGAGTGTGTGTGTGTGTGTGTGTGTGCATGAGCCTAGACCTGTGAATGGCCCTGAACTATTTATTACCAAGAATTAGACACAGCCCCTGCCCTCAGCAATGGGGTGAAAAGGTTGCATAACTAGAGAATTGTAATGCAATGGGTTAGATACAAAGACAGATATATGTACACATGGCATGTTGAAAGTAATGCCAACTGCAGTCAGGAAGTTTGAATGACCTAACATGGGATGCTCAGAGGCTCAGCGGCAGCATTGGAACCAGAAGCCTCCTGACTTACTTGCTCATGGATTTTCCCCATTCGACTGCTGCCTCCCACACACCAGCACAGAATCTGCTTCTTCCTCACTGGACTGTAGGTTGTGATGTGTCTGAGTGCACATGCCCTTTCCGTGTGGTGGAGTTGTGACAAAACACATTGATGCATGGCGGTCCTCCGCATTGCTTCCCTGCACACAGGAAACTGTCTTGTTTCCGAATTTGGCTGTTTTTTGCAAAGTCCATCAACGGTCTCAACCCACTTAGGCTTTGCGCATAAATGTCAGCTCTCTGATGACCATCACCAAATGGTGCCATCTGCTCTTCTGGTGCATCAGCAGACCCCAGCTAAGTGTCATCACTGGCGACCGTGCCAGCTCAGCCCTTCTGCCCTTTCTGCCTGCCATGACCCACTCCAGTGTGCACCAAAGCATCGGCCTCAGAACATGACCCCTTTTAGTTTCCCCACTCACAGGTATCAGCATCCTGCCACTGCCAAGGTATGGGAGGGACAGGGGTACATGCCAGGTTCTTTCTGGAGTACGTGCACAGAGTGGATAAGGTTGGGGATACTGAGGAGGGTGACCGCTACCTTTCTGGAGGTTTTCTTTTGAGAAGGGGATCGGAATCCGCACAAGTTTGGAAGCCCAGGAGAAATAAGTATCTGGTTGAACTGGAATGAGATTGCGAAGAAAACTCGTGGTGTCACAATGGAACATCAGACAAGGACTTTTAACTACTTAGATGTGTCATGGTGAGTAGGGATGGCTTGCTATAGACTGCTTGCTCAGGGTTGGCCTTGTTTGCATCATTACTTATTGAGCAGATGAGAAAACCTTGGTTTCTCACTCCACGGTTCTTCTAAATAGGCTTTAACATGAGAAGCAAACATGTCAGTGTACATTCTTGCTTAAATTTGTGTGCGCTTATAAGGAGGAATCATTCTGACTTTGTCGAAACTCTACCTTTCAACTTCTTCCCTCAATGAAGGGCAAACAAGAGCCCACCTTTTTGAGTCTTACATGTACCTAATCCAGTTCTAAGTGCTTTATGTACCTAATTCATTGAACCCTCCCAAACATAGCAGTGTAGGCATCACAGTTACCCCAATTTACAGATGAGAAAGGTGAAGCTTGAAGGGGTGAGTAATTTGCTCAGGAGCATAGAATCTGTCATGTCTACACAGGTCTTAGCCACTGCCAGGTTGCAGGCTCTCACCCACTGTCCACTATGGTATCAGCACCCTATATTCCTGATCTTTCCTTGATCTGTGAGGTGAGGCATACAAATTAGGATAGAACATTATGAACTAGAAGTCTGAGCATCCTAATCCAGATTTGTGTTTTCCCATCTGTGATATGGGCATAACAGCAATAACTACTGCAATAATGTGCATTCATAGACGGTAACAAAACCTGGCATATAGCAAATATTGAATAATGCTTGTAACACGAATGGGTAACTTTGTTTTTAATTATTTTTCTTTAACAGCATTTGGCCTTGCACAGGTCCCTTAAGCTCTTGGGGTTTCCATTTTCCTCATCCTAAAAATGGCATTCATTAAAATGACCTCAGAGAGTTGCTGGATAGATACATAAAAAATGTGAATTATAGGGTTCAAGATATCACTTCCTCATGAAATCTGTTGCCTGCTGCCTGCCTGCCTCCTTCCTTCCTTCTTTCTTTCCTTCCTTTTCTTCTTCCCTCTTTTCCTCCCTGCACTCTCTCACACCTCCACCTAAGGCAGTTTATCTTACTAGGGTGTTGGGGTAATAACAGATCTCCTAGATGTGTTGTAGGAAAATGTGATTTGGGTTAAATATTGTCAATGTGTCCTTATATCCACCTGCTCTATACCTACTCTTGTTCTTTTTATCTTTATATTGATTAGTTTCAGCTTTAGGGCCTTGGGTGGTAATTTCAGTGACAATGATAATGATGGCTTGATAGTTGCCCTAGTAAACAATTCTATTATTTCTAATGGACCCAACATGCATACACACACACACACACACACACACACCACTGTCTGCTAGAGAAAGGATTTGTGGACAATTTCCTGGCCTTGCTACAGTAGCTACAAGGGGTCTGCTTAGAGAGGAGCTATAGTTTAGAATAGAGCCTGTGCTTAAATTGAACCTGAAATTAATTTTTCTAATGTACATATTGTTGTAATCAATTTGGAATAATTAGATGTTTTCTTTGTTCCCCAGTATAGCTTTATTGCTCCATTTAAATGGAAACAGTCATATGTCATAGTTACAGGAAAAGCTTATAGAAAGCTACACATGTATATATTTGTTTAAATGAAAGAAGTCAGACAATTTATTTAAAATCACAAGGGGCATATCTGTTATTTGAAATTGTAAGGACTAGCTAGTTGGTCCCCTAGTGTCATTTTTTAACCTCCCACATTGCATTGTTTTCTGCTTTCCACATCACTGTCAGGACAATTGTTCAGAGGTTCCATTTTGCTTCTTTCTTTCCCTGCTCACAGGTCCTCAGTGACCTGCCTGTGGCCAACAAGTTGGCAGCCCAAGCTCACAGGACTCCTGATGTCTGAGACATGTGGGACTCTCTGTCAACCAGTCATCATGGGAATGTCCCCAAGGCTAGTCATGCAGGAAAGCCTGCTGTGTTGGGTGGCACAGAGGAGTCAAACTAGAGAAGGCAGACATTTGTGAGTCAGGAGGGGTCAGTAAGAAGTTGGAACAGAAAATGAAGAACACCTTGGCAGTAGAGTCTAATGAAGTTCAGGTGGGAAGATTCAGAACTGAGGTTACAAAGGATGAGATACTGCAGAAAGGTTATTTTAAGTGGACCCTGGTATAATATGATTCGTTGGGCTCTCTCTCTCTCTTGGTCTCTCTCTGTGTCTCAGTCTCTTGTTCTCCTTCAGTGTGAGCTGTGCTCTGATCTAAACACACCCATTACTATCATAACTGTCTTTTAGAGAGATTGTTATTTTTAGTCCCCTCAAATTCTTGAGACTTTCTTTGTAACATTCACATTAATTATTCTAACTCTAGCTTTTTCCTCCTTTATCTCAATTGATCTAGTTTTATCTATCCTTCCAGATTCTGCACAAGTATTTCCTGCCCTTTAATATTTTCCCAGTCTCCTCCAGCCTAACATTCTTCCGCTTACACTTAAAATACGTTCTGACTATTATTCATTTCATAACTGTTCGGAGTTACATAGTTTCTTCTTGCATCTGGTTTGTGGTCTTAAAGTGTTATTTAAGGCTTGTATTTTTATTTAACTTACTACCTTTTTATATTTTATCTCCCCATCTTGATTGCAAAGTCCTCTAGGATAGGAAATTGATTTTATATTGTCTTTTCTCTCCCATGAAACGTATGGTAGTAAATTCTCAAACATATTTATGAATTCAGTTTTTCTCTTTCATTTTTTGAGAAAATGCAGAGTAAAACATCACACATATGAAGTGAAATACAACTAAGAAATATTCTAAAATTTTATGATACAAAGAGCCATGGATCTAGAGAAAGAAATGGGCACCCATAGAAACTTAGCTGGTGTATGAGTACAGGTTAGGTCATGGCTTGCAGGGAACCTAGACTCATGACACCATGAATGGCCTTTGATGACAATGAATTTGGAGATGAATAAGCCTACCCTATATGTAGGATGCTTATTAACACAGAGAGCCCAAAGTAGGATTGTGGATTAAAATGTATCAGATAGGCAAGAGCAAATAAGATGCAAATACCTCATTAAAACAAGTGATCACATGCTAGGCAGTTACCATGGGGTCAGAAGGAATGCAAATTTCTTGAAAGTCAAATGTCTGGACAGCTAGCCAGCAGTGAAATACACGTGAGACCCTGAAAATAAGTCATGTTTTATTTTCCATTGTACACAGGGAGCAAAGGAGAGAAGTAGTTTATGAAGTGTTCTGGGTAAACCAAACCTTAGTGGACAAGCCTTTAAAACTTTCTTTCCTCATGTGTTTTTGAGTTCATCATGATTATAAATATCTGCAAGAAAAACTATTTCTTGGTTAACACAGAGGAAACCTGAGTCAGGTTGTGATTTTAACTCTGAATTATGAAACAACCACAAGTTTCCATATATTTCTTCTGTAAGGGTGGAAATCATACTGGGGTATGATTTCACTTGACAACCCCTATTCTAAAAGAAAGGGATGGACCTAGAGATTATTGTGCTAAATGAAATGAGCCAATTGGAGAAAGACAAATACGTGATCTCACATGTGGAATATAAGGAACAGAATAGAAACAGAGGTATAGATACATGGAACAGACATAGCTGTCAGGGGAAAAGGGTTGGGGATGGATGACAGAAGGTGAAGAGAGTGAGCAAAAAAATATGTATATATACACAGACACACATACCACATAACACATGTAGACAACAGTGCAGTGACAGCTAGGGTGAGATACACAGAGGCGAGCGAAGTGGGGATAAACAGAGATGGAAAGAGGGCTTCTTTGTTCTGGGCAGTGGGCACAAGATGGAGTGTGCAGATGATATTTTGCTGAGTTGTACATTTAAAACCTGTATGGTTTTGTGAAACAATGTCACCCCGATAAGTTCAATTAAAAATAACATGAGACCCTGGCTGATAGCACAGTGGACAAGGTGCCGGCCTGTGAACCCAAAGGTCGCAGGTTCGATTCCCCAGTCAGGGCAACAAAACTAGGTTGCAAGCCAGGTCTCCAGTCAGGTCTATGGCTAGAGGCAGGTGAAAGGCAACCACACATTGATGTCTCTCTCCCTCTCTGCCTCTCTCCCTTCCCCTCTTTCTAAAAATAATAAAATCTTTAAAAACAATGACATGAAATGAAATAAAATAAAATTAATAAAATAAAATACAGTCATAACACAGTACTCATTGGCACCAGAATTTGTTAAACCCTGTACTCATCACATTTTCACAAGAAATGTTTCCACACTCAGCACTTGCTCCAGACTCGGTACTTGCTGGAACTTGTATGAGTCACAATGCTGCCCTGCGAGAGGAAATGCTTCATTCATCATTTGTTTGCTGGTTTGCTACTCATTGGTGTTGGCACTCGTTATGAGTTCTGGAATGAATTAATGAGTACTGAGCTACCACTATAAAATAAAATAAAATGAAGGGAAAGATAAAGCCCAGAGAATAGCAGGAAATCACAGAACCAGTTTATAACCAAGCCATCACTTTTTCCCTGATATCAGGAAGCTCTAAAATCAAGACAAGTTCCATTTCATAGGTAGATCTTGCTGCTGTGAGAAAAAAACAAAACAAATAAGCAAACAAAACAACAACAACAAAAAAACCACTTGATTTCTAGTGTTGAGAGCTATTGCTTTCCCTTTTGCTTAACTACTTACTCCTTTCTACCTGCTTTGTTATAATGAAAGCATTTAAGCAATCTCATATCAACGTCTACCATTTCTTTATACCTGGCCCCACAAATGTATCTCTTACTTAGTTCCTCACAGAAAAACAGAGAGAAAACATTTTACATAGACTACTCTGCTCTGACACACATGCAAGTTATCTGCCAATCTGAGCTTTGCTTTTTCCTTGAGTGCTGTTCTGAGATAGCCGAGCATGTTTGAAGGTGAATGGATTTGCAATGAAATTCAGTTCCTCTGCCTGGAAGGCAAGTAAGTGACTTTGCTGGCCTCTTTCTTCTTCTGCCCGATCTTATGATGTTGGAGGATCTAGGGCTCATTTCTTGGGCCTCAACTGATCTTTAGTTTTCTAGATTATTTCACCCAGCTCCTTGACTAAACTTATGTATCTTTAAATATTTATTTTTTATTCTAACCCAGGGACACTTTTCATTGCTTTTAGAGAGAAAAAGGGACATAGGAAGGAAGAGAGAGAAGCATCAATTTGTTGCCTCCTATATGCATCTAGACCAGGGATCAAACCCACAACATAAGTCTGTGCCCTGGCCGGGAATCAAACCTGTAACATTTCACTTACAGGATGATGTTCCAACCAACTGAGCCACACTGGCCAGGGCTAGATCTTTAAATCTTCAGATTAAATTACTTTAAATGAATATCCAGATTAAAATCTTTAAGCAATACAACATCACAAAAGTGCACAAAGTTAGAGACTAATAATGCCATCTGTGGAATAGGATGTAATGTGAGTATAATTTGGTACAGCCACCCATTTATATGGAAAATGATTGGGTACCACTCCATATGAATTTGAAGAAATGCGTATGTTGACCCTCTGATCTAGCATTTCTACCACTAGCTACACATTCCCAACACAATTTATGTAAGTGTAGAATGAGGGGCAGGGCCGAACTGTTCAGAGCAGCATAATTCCTAATGGACCCTATGGAGGGAGGAAGTGACAGTGCCTGGGAGGATATGAGGAATCTGGAGTTCAGGAGACTTCCTTGTCTTAGTACAGGTATTGGTAGCATGAAATGTGACTTTGTGGTAAACCATAGAATTGTAAAATTTTCTGTTGTGCACCTTCTTAAAGTATGCTAATTTTCACTAAAGATTTATGATATTTTAATTAATTAATTGATTATTTAAAAAGATTTTATCTATTATTTTCAGAGAGAGGGGCAGGGAGAGAGGGAGAGAGGGAGAGAGACATCAATATATGGTTGCCTTTCACCTGCCTCCAGCTATGGACCTGGCTGGAGACCTGGCTTGCAACCTGGTTACGTGCCCTGGCTGGGAATCGAACCAGCAACCTTTGGGTTTGTAGGCCAGCACCTTATCCACTGTGCCACCAGCCAGGGCAATTTATGATATTTTAAAACATTAAGTTATTTGTCCAGACATTTTCCCTAAATTCCAGGCATGAACTCAACTTTTTACTTGACATCTTCACTTAAATGACTAATAACAAAAACTAAAAATTTCCTAACTTAAGTACTGATCTTCTTCCCAAACGTGTTTCTCCTACAACCTCCTCTTAGCTGGTGGTGGCAAGTCCATCCTTCTAGCTGCCCAGGTTCTACTCCTTAACCTGGTCATTTGCTCCTCTCCTCTCTTATCTCCATATTAATTCATAGGTAGATGATTTGGTTTTATCTTTTGTATATATCCAGAGGCTCCTCTTTTCAGACTTTAACTGGTACTATCCTGGTGCATGTTCCCATCCTCTTTTGCTTATTTCTGTTGTACTTCCCTAACTGTCCCTCATGCTTCCACTGTAGTGCCCTACTGTTCTTCTCAATACATCAGCCAGAGGGGTCCTTTTAAATTTAAATTTATATTTTGTCATTTCCGTACTTATCTTAAACTCTATCAGGGGCCCTGTTTCGCTCACAGGACTCTTAAATGGCGGGGCACTTCTGTTACCCTACTATCACCTCTCTTGCTCTCTCTGTTACAGCAACACCTGCTTCCTTGCTCACCCTGAAATATGCCAGAATTGCACATTTTTAGGGAATACTTTTCTTTTAGGGAATACTTTTTTTCCAGGTAAGTGCTTGCTTTGTTGTTTTTTGTTTCAGTCATTGAACTATTATGATCTCAATGGGTCTATCCTAGCCAGTCTATTTTATTGAAATATTCACCTTCTTATAATATCCCTATACTTTTTTCTCTGCTCCTTGTTTCTTCTTTATACAGCATGTATTATATTCACATTTAATAATTTATTATGTTATTGGTTATTGTTGGTTTTCCAGAAATAGAATGTCTGTTTTGTACTTTCTAGTTTCTAGTACCTACATGGAATAAATAGTGACCTGATCTTATGAAACTCAATTTCTTCATCTCTAAGTATAGATAATAATGGCACTTTAGCCAGGGGATTTTAAAGTTCAGATCAGTAGCAATGGAGATTAGAAGTGATTAGACTCTGGATACATTTTGAAAGAAATGCTGAAAGATTTAATGGTTGATAGGGGAGGGTTGTTAGCCCAAGCAATTAAGACAGATGGTTTTTCCATCAACTGAAATGTGGTTATCATATGTAAAGTTCTTGGCACTAAAAACCACATAAGCTTATTCTTTTAATCTTACGTAGCAAGAGAAAGTGTACATTGATATTGTAGAAAGATAAAACATAGACAGGTCTCATATCACTAGATGTTTATATTTCCGTTGTATTCAAGGCCTTTCAAGCAGAACTTTTCAAGTGGAACTTTAGCTCTGATATGAAGATTAAATGTAATAATCCAAATAAAGCAGTATCATAATTATAGTAGGTGTTTGATGTTTGAAATTGTTCTCCTTATATTTATTAATAAAAAGGCTGATACCTGACTAAGAAAGGGAAATATTAATAGGTATAAGATAAAAATTCAAACACATTTGCATGTTTAATGGGAAGAGAGTAAATGAAAGCTTATTTATAGATCATAAAATCTTAGAAACCTCTATTCAGAATGTTTTAAACCAAGCCATTAATTATTTAGTATGAAACTTATATGTATTACGCTCTTATTTTCCAGGCATTGTTCTGAGTACTAGAAATATAGCATTGCATTAGCTTCCACTCCCACCTGCAAATCACTCTGGCATAATGGTAAAAAGAGGTGAATATCTGGAAAATTACATCCACCGAAACTTTAAAGCTGATCTTGTTGAGGTTCACTTCCTTGTTTATCTTTCCCACAGAAATTTACCTTATGTGATTTTCCTAGAACCAAAATAGAAAACCACAAAACCCCATCCTCCCCTTTCATGATCTGATCTTGTCCTGTCAACAGCCATGAGCCAACAGCCCAGTGTCACCTTCCTGTTTCTCTAATTCATCCCAAACACTACCAGAACTGTTCACTTACCCAAAGCTGGATTCATTTCCTATGTAGTGCACTTAAGTGCTGTTTTAAGATTCTACTAGCAATACCCAAATCCTGTGATGTTGGGCACATTACTCAGTCTCACCAAATTCCATTTTCCCATCTGTCAAATGGGAAGGATAACAGAATGGTCTAGCAGTGAATTGAGGAATAGCTTTCCAATAAATTAGTGAGAATAAAGTGCTTAGAATAGTACCTGGCACTTAGACATAAGAGCTAGCTACTATGATTGTTAACGTTGCTACTATTATTGTTATTATATTTCCAAAAACACCATTTAGGCCTATTCAGTCTGAAGACTATGCTTTGTACATTTTATTCAATACTGGGATGAATTTCCTTTTTCTTTGTTTCCAGAAAATCATTTCTCATATACTTCCCTATCTATAATAACCATTACTTAGAATTTAGGCTTTAAAAAAACATTCATGAGATTGTTAGCAAGTGATCTGGACTTCTGAGGAAGGTTTTGCTAACTAGTTCTAGGGAAGAAGGTGGTTTCTCACTTCCTAGATGGCAGTCTTTCCAAGAAAGGAAAAGATATATTTCTGCGCTTTTTGAAAACTCTGTTTGACAGTAAAGAGTCACTACCTGGAATCATTCTGGACACTCCTAATATTTTTTTCCAGTGCTGCAAGCTTCTATATTTTTTAAATGAAAAACCTCATGTATAATGAAAGTTTAGAATCGAGTGCTTTAAAGTGAAGCCAGGGTGGCTTCATTAGTTTGTTCAATTTGTGATTATCATGGGAGGTCACACCTTTTACCATACTCTGGTTTGCTCTCCATCACTCCTGGCATGTGCAATTATTTTTAATTTTCAACTTTCATAGCTAGCACTTGAGCTACATCAGCTAATCCCTATCTAGCTAACTAAGGTCCTCTGTTTCCACCTCCATTGATTAATCATCTGCTGGAGTTTTTAATATCAATTTGTGTTTAATCTGCTGCTATTAAAAATGCCTCATTCCTGAAAGTGATGAATGGTCTTCCAAAAGACAGGACTTCAGTTTTGATTTATGTAATATTGAGTTCACTAGAGTCTGGCTGGAAACCTGCCCTGCAAGGGACACTTTTCAGGTCTTTAAGAACTCCCTACTGTCTGGTAGATAAGCTGTTTTTGTGTTTTGTTATTGTTGTTTTAATTCGAGCTTCTATGCAGGTTGTTCAGCATCAGCTTCCAAAATTACTCCCCCAATTGGAACTATTCTTTCATTGAACAAATCCTTTGCTCCAGACAGTGGTACCTACTGTCTCCTTAACAACCCTATTCAAAGACCTTCCAGTTTCATTGACCTTCTGGAACTTACTTTGACTATTTAAATTTCATTTATTTTTCAAGAGTCATGAGGTGAACATCGACACCCAGCGTAATGTATTCTTCCTCTCAATATTTCTAGCTTCTACTATTTATACTATTCATTTTGATTTATATATTTAACCTTCTTTGTGTATGTCCTAGCTTTTCACTATCCTCAGTTAAGTTAAAGTCTAGGTGTATATACTCTATGCCGATAATTCTCAAAGTATGGTCCTAATTATTAGCTGCTGCAGTATCTGGGTACCTGTTAGAAATGCAAGTTCTCAGGTTCCATCACAGGTGTACAGAATCAGGTACACTTAGGTTGGGGCCAAATATTTGTGCTTAAAAGATGTTTTGATATTATTATTAAACTTACATGTGAGAACCAAACTAGTCCACCAATTTAATGCATATTGGAAGCCCTGGCTGGTGGCTCAGTGGATAGGTGCCAGCCTACAAACCCAAGGGTTGCCCAGCCAGGGCACATAACCAGGGTGCAAGCCAGGTCTCCAGCCAGGTCCATAGCTGCAGGCAGGTGAAAGGCACCTGTCTCTCTCCCTTTCTTTCTTTCTCCCTGTCCTTCTCTCTAAAAATAATGAATATAATCTTTAAAAAGTAAATGCATATTGGAATCACCTGGAAGAGTTTTTAAAATTCTGATACCTAGTATTATCCTCAGAGATTTGGATGTACTTGCAGGCAGCCTGAACTTGGAGATGTTTTCCAAGTTTTCCATATGTTTACACATATATTATGCAGTAATATCTGGGAATTATTACTACACCATACCATTTTCTTTCCCAGAATAGTTGGGGCTAAGCATATAGTAGATATTCACATAATTTTTAGTTAAAAGGAAGTTCTTCTAATTCTAACAAGAGCTAAAACCCTTTGGATAGGAACAAAGATTCCTCTCCTTCTGGGCATGAAACTGGTTTTAGAATTCCTCCTCCATTTCTTTTCATTTCTCCATTATCTTCTTTTCCCAGTCCATCATCTTTAGCACTATACTTTCTAAAAAACTCCAAATTTAGCACTTAATATACTTATTCAAGCAATTGCAACATAAAAGATTTTGTGAATTATGTTAAGTAACTTCCTTGGGATTTTTTAAAAAAAATATTTTTTAGTATGAAATACTTGATACTTATGTAAAAGAACATATGTAATGAGAAGGTCAAGAAAATAATAATAGAAAAAAAACAACTTTGTACCTCACCACACAGCTTAATGGGTATTTTAGTTGTTTCATTAAATATCTTTAATCACCAAAGAAACTAATATGATTTTTCAAACTATTTTAGATATTATAGGCTAATAAAAGAAATATATAAAGGCAAGAATATCTTTTCATCAGTCTTTAAAATATATGATGTACATAACATGTTTCCATGTTAGCATGTATCTTTGGTATAAAAATATAAATCTATATTGTTACTTGGACAGGAATTTGACATGTTATGAAATAATTTACACAATTCTTCTGTGATATTGTGAGCACTCTTTGCTCTTTTTGAAAATGTGGATTCATATTTGGATTTTAGGGGCCTGTCACCTTTCTAAATCTCAAGGTAGAGTGTTGATAGCCTTGACAAAGGGAAATATGGTTGCTGGTTCAATTTTATAAATTACTAACAAATAGGCCATGGAAATTCAAATAAGCCAAATTGTACAGTTCCGTTCAATGCATGTGTATTTTGCTGGTGATACTACAGACTATCTTCATTAGAAAATGTCCTTTCCTAAACATTCAACAGATTCTAACATTTGTTGACAAATTAGTTTATATTCACTCCTTTGTTTCTCTCCTTCCATCTTTTACTCCAATGTGAAATAGTTTCCCTGCTCTGGTTGTTTCATTTCTTGAACATGTAGTCCATAGAGATTATTCCTGATTATTGATACCTCTGCCATGTTATAATTATTATGAATGTAGATGCTATTGCATATGATTATTCACTATGCCCTCATAAGCCAGAATCTTTCAACATAGAGCTGAGGGACCAAATACCTCCTTATTTTAAATTTCTCACCTTTCATCTAGAGTAAGGGAAAGCAGTATATTGGGTAATATCTAAATTCCACATTTTTTCAGAAATAATAAGGTTAAATATCTTGTTCAATCAAATCATCATGTGAATTGAGTTAAATACTTAAAATCTGCATTTCTGAAGTACTGCTTAATTTACCAGATTATCCAGTGCATGCAGTTATACTGCAGAAGAATTTGTAGATAGATATTAGAAATATTATCTCTCTTATGCCATTTTGGTTTAGATAAAATGATTACATTGCAGTTAAAATGAAGTTTACATTTTTGCATATAAAAAGGTGATTTAAATAAATGTTCTCCTAAGTAGAAAGTTTTAAATTTATTTGTATATTTGTCTATGTTTTCAAACCAGATATATCACCTCAGTTTTTCTAATTGGTGGGAAAAATATATTGTTAATTTGTCTGATATTTTGACTTATTTTATGCATTTCCTGGAGTTATCTCTCTATATGCCATTCCATAATATCTATATCAACCTATTAATTAATCGTGAAGTTTTTATACAGACAGAAAGCAAGGCAGATGTGATTAACTCTTTCCCCAAATATATTCTCAATTTGAAACTTGACCTCATTTTGTGTCATCAGATCCCTTTGTCTTGAATATCTTCTTCAGTCCCTTTAGTGACATTCAACTCAACTCAAAATAATTAAATAGTGCTATAAAGAACCATCTGAAGAGAAAATATATTGTGCTTTACATGACCATTGATGCACAAGTAAGAAATGAGCAAAAGCAAGAGAGAGGTAAATTTGAAGCTGATCTATATGCCAGCATTTCACATCCAGCTCCAACCAAAATTATATAAATTCTCATCTTCCCTAATCCCACTCCTCTGATATTCAATGCTGTGAAAATATATAATCACTCAATTTTTCTCTGCCTCTCTTAACCTTCTATACCTTCCATCACAGTCATAGTGAGCCATAGAGGAGCCTGAGACAAAAATGAAAAACCACTAATAATGATTTTGATAGATTTTTTTCATTATTTTTGAATTTTAAGATATAGCTTTAAACTTATTTTTTTGATAGCCGAATGTTTGCCCTGTCTGCCCTCCTCCCATCCTGGCCTCCTTTTTCAACTTTGCTCTACATATACATAATTTCCTATGTAATTCAAAATGATAGCTCATATTGCATCAAGTCTCTGATATAGCTGAAAATGAAGATTGTACAATGAAAGTGAAATCTAGTTTTCCAAGAGGCAGTGTCAGCACTGATGTGACAACTAGATCCCACAATGATTTGCATGATCTTTACCCGTTTCCACAGGTGTCTATCTCTCATGTCTCCTCTTAATCAAAGTGCTGTGGTTAATTTATTCACAAATAAGTCTTTTCTTTATTCACCAACCCAACACAGAAATGATATCTTTGGAAATTTCACTTATCCATGGGGACAGATTTTGTCACCTGCAGGATACTCAGGATATTCACTCCCTGTTTTCTTGTCATGTATTCAATGTGCCTGCTTCTTAGAAACATTACCTACCACTCCTCGGTTTCTAGGCACTGAAATGGGGAAAAGAAAAGAAGCTTCTGTCTAATAAATTGTTGATGGCAATAAGCTTTTTAAAAAACACATTTCCCTGAGATATTGCCAAAGTAAAGGTGATTTATTGCTACAGAAAATCAGAGGAGCACATTTTTATCTTCTCAATGAAAATCCCTTGTTAAGTTTTACCATTGTCAGTGGAGAGTGAGCTACTGCAGACTCGCATGGTCTCAGGGAGGTGAGCATTTTTCCTTGACTGACAGGGACACAGTTTAAAGAGAAATACTACAGCAACCTTCACTCCTCTGGGGCTCAGTTCTCTTATTTAATAAATGAAAGCACTGAATTAGTCTAACTAGAGATGTTTCTCACCTCATAAAAGAATTCTCCCAAATACTTACATGATTACTCAAGAAGTTTCTGTTTTTCAAGCTAGTAAATGGGAGATTGCACTGTAATTTCAATCTTTTTAAAAGTTATAGTCATTGTATAAAAACACTTGGTTATGAAAATTTGAATTATTTAAATTTCCTTTTAATAATATCAAAACTGAAACTTCCCCTGATCATTGCAGACTGGTCCAACATAGAGGCAGAATAAGAGACCTATTGTCAGATCTAATTTCCAGCCCCAATTCCTTGCTTTAATAAAACTAGATTGTTTACAATTTTATAATACTCTCTTGCTGTCATTTCTGGGACATTTACTTAATAGTAAGAAGCTGGAGACAAAAGTATTGCCTGTTCACTGAGCCCCTGTCCTTACAAGTCAACACCAAGTTTGTATTTGGAATTCTGACCCTCAGAATTTGCAGTCACGGTGGTCTTTTACCTAAAGAAGAATTAATCATGTCTAGAATGTTTCCAGTATACATACCTACAATTAATTTTTAGATTATATGTGAGTCTCACATGCTTTTTTTACATTTAATTTTACTGTTGTATGACATCCATCCCCTTTTTACTCCCCTCTGTCCCCTTCCCTACCCACCTACTCCCCATCAAAGTCAATCCCACTTGTCCATGTCCTGATTCTTCCATACTAGTTCCTTGACTAAACTGCTCCCTTCTTTGCCTCCTCCTCTCATGTATCTGATTCTGTTTTGCTTATTTGTTTGTTTTGTTCATTATTGTCCTGTAATGAGTGAGATCATATGGTATTTGTCTTTCACTGACTGGCTTATTTCACTAAGCATAATATTCTTCAGTTCCATCCATGTTGTTGTAAATGTACCAAAGTTTTTTCGATCCAATCAATGATTCTCCATTTTAAAAAAGAAGAAACAAATTTTGGATTGTGGGTTTTAAAATCAACTGGACCCTGAGTCTGAGGATGCTAACAGCCTCAATTTTAGGATTAAAGTAATTAGACCCCCAAGGAGCCCTTTCTCAAAGAGAATGTGTCTCGGGATGGGGTTCCTGCATTGACACTTTTTGAGCAAAGAATCTATGCATACTTTAGTGATTTTACAAAGGTGATGAATAGTTTAGCAACTCTGAACATAGGAATATATTTAATATTGTGTCTAAGTGTGATGCCATAGATAGAGGAGTTCTGTGACCTGTTCTGACCAAAGTGTTATTAAATTTATTAATGAAGTGATGCATATGAAGTAATGAATGCATCGAGATATCAAAGCTTGGAATTATTTCAATGCTTGGAGTTATTTTACATAAAATAATATATATATATATATACATACATATATATATATATGTGTGTGTGTGTGTGTGTGTGTGTGTGTGTGTGTAGCTAGTGCTTAACTATACTATATAGCTAAGATCCAAGGGAAAATGAACTCATCAGAAGATTTTTAAAATATTGCTAAAGAAATAAGGGTTAAATAAAACAGATGATATCCTTTCTTAATTACCACAGGCAGGGATGGAACCAAGAGCATTCAGAATCCTAAATAGCAGATAATCCAAAGGTCATCTTTGTCTTTAGAGCATATAATACAATTTCTTTTGTAGCCTATCTTCCTGCTATATAACTGAACAACCAATTTTGTTTTAATTTCCGGAGAATAATGCAATTTAAGGTGGAAGGCCCAGGGGCATCCGTGACTCCCAGGAAATCAGACTCATGTCCCAGCCTCAGGAAAAGAGTTCAATGAAGATAATCAAGACCTTGCTTAAGGCCACCTTTACCAGAAGGAAGGAGTTTCCAAATAGCACCTTGGTAAAGGCTGCATTATTCAGCACTTTACTTCCTCAACAGTTTCAATGCCCTTAATTGTTATAATACCCAGCACAAATTCATGATGTAAACACCAAGATAATCATATTTTTTGGTGAGAAAAAATAAAAACAGAAGTGTAGCATGCCTCTGTCTCAAGATTTTCATGTACAGTCTAGCCCTAACCCTCCCCCATGAATTAAGGTACAAACACTTTGAGGGCAACAATTATGTTTTATTTGTCATATATCACAACACAGAGGCTATTGTCACCAAAAGAGCTAATGTTCAATTTATATGTGTTAGACGAAAGAATGGATGTTAAACTCTCTCTTTTTATTTACTTTTAAGTTTAGGAGGAAGAATTTGATTTAAAAACATTACAAGGAGAAGGATAGACTCACTTTTAGTTCACTGTATTTCCAATGAACCTTCATTCTATATTGCCTCCAAGTAATAGATGACAAAACCTTTACCATATTTTTTTTTCTCACAGTTAACACTTCCACATATGTCTCCTTCAATTGCTTTTGCAAGGGCAAATATAACATGAAGGAGATCAGGTTCCCCTTTGCCAGTTACTATGGATTCAGCTGTTTGATAAGGATCCAAGGAAAGTGGAATGGAAACTGTGAAAAATGATGAAAAATAAATTTGACCAAATACTATGTGCTTATCAAAGTTCAAGTTCAAGAAACTATCTCTGGACAAATTTCATGAATAATTCATTCTGATTTTTGCTATTAACTGTTCATGCAAACCATGAAATGATTTATAATAGACTAATTTGCTATGACTTTGCATATTTCCCTCTATCCTGTTTCTATTATTTCTCTTAATTCCACCAGTTCTTTTACTATGAGAAAAAAATATGTAATGGAGACATCCATGTGAGTCTACTCCCTACCTTCATGCAACATAGGGAATGCACACCTCCCCATGTAGTTTCATTTTTCTAATACATTACTCTTATTATACTGCCTACAAATAAAGTTAAATTTATTAGACTTGATTGAGCACTGAAATATATCATCATTTTAAAAATGTTGGGCAGCTGCAAAATGTCTCTAGCAAATAATGACCTCAAATAATGTCAGCAATAATCCTTTAATAATATTTGAAAGTCCTCAAAGTTTTTACTCTGTTTTCAGTTTCTCTAGGAGCCAATAAAATATGGTATATGGTATAAAATATGGCATATGCCTATTTTAAAGGTGACAAATAGATACTGTGAACAGTTTTGCTCAAGGCTATGCAGCAATTATGTGGCAGGTATTGAACTAAAGCCCAACCCCTGTGTAATTGTTCCTAAATGGGGCTGGTATATGAATAATAAAAGTAAGACCCAACACAATTTTTAAGACACAATAGATTAGCAAGTGTCTGTAGAACTTAGTTAAGTGCTTTATGTTTTCTTCCTCATCTATGCATATTCTGTGTTCACTAAGCATTAGCTGCTCTAAGAATCATCATTTTTATCATTAATATGGTATTTCTCCTATTTTCTTGGCTCAAAATAAGCCAGTTTACCTATTTAAGACATTGTGTTCTGTAGTTTGTGTGTAAAAATGAATGTCACAGTAGTTCAGTATTTTTACTATTGTAAACTATAAGTGTCTGGTGTGTATGTGTTCATATGTCTGCATGTTGTTAAAATTTTCATGGGGACTATTTTACATATATAAACAGGATTTTAAATATGGAAGTATATTAATAGCCCTTAGTTATGCATACTTTCTTTGAAACTTCAGTACTGAACTTTAGACACAGTGAAAAGCATTATAGGCTCATCATCAAAGAGCAGGATTCCAAACAGTTGCCATAAATTATCAACCATGCAACTTTGAAAAAAACAGTTTTACAGTCCTGAGCCCACATGTCTTCATTTGGAAAATTAGGATAGCTTTCATTTATCAATACAATGAGGTGGTTATGAGACACAAATGAGAAATAAATGGAAAATTATTTGGAAAGTTGCATGTCCTAAAAAAATGTTATTTGCTCTACGTGTGCAGATGGTCATGCATGCATTTCAGGATGTGTGGGTATTTGCATGGCAGACTGGTCAGTGGTCCATGTTGTGGAGGCAGACAGAACCCTGGCTTTGGATCTGTGTTATCTGGCTCTGGTGTTCACTAGCTGAGCACAGACTTCAGTGCCCTCCCTTTGTAAGTGAAATGCGATAGATTGTGTCAAGGAATTGATAAGAGAATTTTAAAAACACTACATATTAAAAACTTAAAATGCCTGACAAGTATTATGCATTTGATTGGCTATAATTGTTATTACTCAAAAAAAGGGGAGATAAAATCTAGCTGAGCCTGTTTGTGATGTCTAGTGACTCAGCCATGAAGCAAGAAGGAGTGAAAGTCTACACTATAAATATCCTTTAGAATTAACTTATGCCTAGCCCATTCTGGGTACAGGAGCACCCTCTGTCTTCTTCAGAATCAGGGCCTAGAGCAATACTTACTTCCAAATATCTATAGGGCTTGTTCCTTTCCTTCCTGCAGGACTTTAATTAAATGTTATCTTTTCTATGAGAATGTCCCTAGCAACTACTCCATCCCTAACCCCTGTCTATACTTGAGGTATCTGTTAGTACTTATCATGATCCAACATTATTCATATTATGCTTTTGTTCTTCCTTACTGTCCACTTCTTATAAACCCTCCTCTTTTCTCCCATCACACACTCATCACATACTTCTAGTTAGAATATAAATTATGTGGGCAGGAATTTTTTTTTTTTTTCTGTTCTGTTCATTGCTGCTGTATCCCAAGCTTGGCATATAGTAAATGTTCAGTAAATACTTAGCATTAAAGAATAGCAATTTCAGGGAAAGAAGGTTATAGCTACACAGCTTTGGTAGATGGATATCTCATTAGCACTTAACAAACTATAGAAATCAGTCAACACATTTTGAGGACTGTCCTGTTTCTGCTATTGTCTTATATACTCAGGCTTTACCCCTATTGTAAGTTCTTCTTTAAAAGAGAAAAATAATATATTCTCAGAATCCAAATAATGTGCAGCTGTGAGTACCACATTATAAAGCAGAGGAAATTGAATAGCAGTTAGATATTATCACAGAAAGGAACCTTTCTAGGAACGCCAACAATACTCTAAAGCCAGACCTATGTTTAATTGTTCTCCATCTCGGCTTGTTTCTATTCAATTTGTTCCCTATGTTAAAATGATAACAATGATACCCAATATTGCAGGACTGATTTTGCAAATATTCTTTTATTCACTGAAGGCAGAAGAAAATGAGCTTTGGATGCATACAAAATTCAATCATCTCCTGAAAGCCCTTTCCTCTTTGTCTAGTGCAGTTTTTAAAAAGTTAGAGCATTTTTTCTCATTTGATGAGGCTGACAGAGTTCTTAGACAAAGTGGGGGAGGCAGAAGAAAACTTTGTGGCAAGAGGCAAAATGAAAACAATTTTGAATGATGGTTGAAACTATAATTCCAATTATGATTAAATTATGCTGAAAATAATATGCATGTATATTGAGGCTGAGAAACAAACCACATATTTAAGCGTTTACAGGAACTGTATATTTTAAATTGTGTGCCTTTAAAAAGGATTCAATTTAATTTTCCATAAAAAGCTAGTCTTTTAAAAACATATGTATGTACTATATGTACGAAGTATGATCAGAACTCGTTACATCTTAGCCTCTTATAGTTTCTGACCTAATTAAACATTAACATTTACAAAAGAGTCAATTTCTTGTCAAGGAATTATCAATGGACACATACACACACACACACACACACACACATAAATGCCAGCAAACTGTTGTATCTGTAACCTCTGTAAGGTAACCACCTTACAAGACATGGGAAGTGGCAAAAACCTGAGCAAATAAAATTCAGAATAAGCAAATTCAGTGTAAAACAGATTTGGAGAAGGGAAAGGTTTGTGGATGAAACCATTACGCGGGAAGAAAAACCCTAATGTCCCTCTTATCAGTCCTAGCTACTTGGCTGGCATTGATGACTAGCTTGCTAATTGATTGCTTTGTTTTTCACTGTAACATCACAGTTTTAATTGCCTGAGGATGTGAAGAGCTTCTGCCCATTTATTTTTAAGAGTGATGTTTTATTTCCTTTACACAATTCTGTACGGTCATAGAAAGCTCAAGCGAACTCTTAGCTCTAAAAAGCTGGCTGAATTTTTAGCTCTTCCTACAGTTTTAGGAGCAGACTGATGTGGAAAAAGATTTAAAAGACAGATCCTAACTCTGGAAACTGGTGAATTGCTCAGGAATAAACCAACAAGTATAGTACCTAGAGGTGACTGTTTCTCTCCCCATCCCCACACCCCATCTTTCTCCCCTCTCCACCTCTCTCTCTTTCCTTTTTTTTTTTTTTTTTGGTAAGAATGATTCAAACAGAGACTAAATTTGTGCGAACAAAAAGGAACAGGATACCCCAATTCCACACCCATCATAGATAACTTTGACAGTGTGGTGAAGTTCATAGAACCCCTCTTCAAAATAGTGCTCTTAAATGCATAAAATGAATGATATTGGAATAGATTTACTTTAGTGTTAATAAATATAAAACATTAGTGTAAATGCTTCTCAAATGACATATTACATAAAATCAGTTGGAAGGAAAATAACTACTGTCATTTCTAAGTAGTTACAGTCTTCATCTATATGTTGAGATAGTTGCAGCAGCTTGAAAGTAATTTGAAAATAACTCATTTCTATTGATAACAAAGTCATAGGTACTGTTAACAGGACTCCAGTTGGTTGACTGTATTCATGGTAGAAGGAAATGTCACCTATCAATTAGAGGGTACTTGAAAATAAAGAGATTCTCTTTAGTCTCATTTAAATTCACAGACCCCCTAAATTGAGAATTTTTTGCCTGGTTGCATTTATTTTAGCCTTTCCAGGGATGATAATATTAGTTAGAGTTGAAGTAAAAACAAGAGATTATAATAATTCAGAATTACCAAAGAAAATCAAGGCTGATTGCAAGGCAGTTTTGAAAGAAAGGGTCTTGAAGAATTTGAAAGATATTTAATTCCAAATTTCAGGGGAACTTAGCCAATCAAGCCAAGATCTTTGCAGATGAAATGGAATAAAATCTATATGACCTCTTTCATTCAGAGGAAGAAATCCAGGAAATTACCAGTAGAAGTAAACATTTTTCTTTAAAGCAATTCATTTCTATGCTAAATTGTTTCAGAGGCAAATGGTATGCAAGTGTAACAAGAAAAGGTTAATTACCAGCTCCTTTACAGGTTTAAGGAGTGATAAAGCTGGTTGGACACAGAAAATAAGGCGATAAATATAGAGCTGGCTTGGAATTGCAGGAGGCATGTGGACTATTACAACAATACCCAAATGCACAGGAAGACATTTAACTGACTGGATTGTGCTGTATTTCTCACAGGCATTAGGCCTGCTCTGCTAATTTTCAACTGAATATATTCATTGTTGGAGAAATTCACTACCTAATAGCTGATGCACTTAATGAACACTGTGGTAAATAGGAAAATCATGTTTTCGCATAAATAACAGAATCAATTAAAACTACTTTTCTTATCCCTTGTTTTATTCACTCTGGTTAGAAATACACCTGCCCTGTGTGACCTGAAGACAAATGTAACTTTTCAGCCAGCTACTCATGTTCCTCTAAAATGCCTCCTTGCTGTTGGTAACTAGCACAACCCTCGGTACTCCGAGACTCGCTGTGATTTTGATGACTTGGACCAAAATCATCACCCTTATAATCATTTTCTGAATTGATATACATGAAGGCTTTAGAGGACCATAGCAGGCTTTGTGTCCTGAAGTATTTCTAGGTGAAGAAAGAGAGACAGTGCTTACGGCTTTTCTTTGCAATCTTAAGTTTCAGGCCCTGTTAAAGTGATGACAATTCATTGATTATCAACCCCTGTGACTTTGTATTGTCTATTTGACAGTATGGTGATATGCCATTTTTTAAAATAAAGATTTTATTTATTATTTTTAGGGAGAGGGGAAGGGAGGGAGGCAGAGAGGGGGAGAAACATCAATGTATGGTTGCCTTTCACCTGCCTCCACCTATGGGACTGGCTGGAGACCTGGCTTGCAACTTGGTTATGTGCCCTGGCTGGGAATCAAACTAGCGACCATTGGGTTCACAGGCCTTATTCACTGTGCCACCAGCCAGGGCTGATACACCTTAAATAGAGCAGTATATAGTTATTTCCCAGTTTAAGAAAACTTCTAAGGGGAACCAGCACACTCTTATTTTCCAGAAATGCACCTCATTGCTTTAAACATCCTTCCCTCTACCTTTCTATACATTTAGCACATATTTTTAAGTGCTACTCTGTGCAATGCTTTGTTCTGGCTACAGGGGTCTCTGAAATTTTATTTTGAAAGAGATATGCATTGAAAGTAATGAGATGTACTATGATAAGAATAAAAGAGGAAAAGAGGGGGAGAGAGTGAAGGGAAGGTTATTATCTTATTATTTTCAAATATGTGCTTTCTGAGGAGGTGACAGCTGGGCAAAGACCAAAAGGAAATGACAGGGAAAATGTGTGACTATTTGGGGAAAGAATACTGCACACAAGGCACCTTTGAAGTGCAAGGTCACAGAGGTAGTAGGGGCCAGGTCAGGAAGGCCATGAAGACCTTGGTAAGAAGTTTAGATGTCATGTTAAGTACAATAAGAAGACATTGAAGGATTCTGAGGAAGTATGTGACATAATTTAAGTTTTCCAAGTATCACTGGTTAGTTTATGAAAAATATGAGGTAGGTGGGCAAGGATAAAAGCAGAAAGATAACTTACATGATAGAGACAAGTCAAATACAGTTGAAATTAAGGAGGTGGTGATAACTGGTTGTATTCCCAAGTTAACAGAAATAATACTAAAGATGATTTAGAACAAGCTATATCTAGAGGAAGGTTCAGAAGTTACATAACATGAAGACTGGCACCTTTACAAATCAACTACAGTGTTTCTCCCTGAATCTCTCTTTTCCTTTTCTCTTCTTCAAAATAGTAGCTATTGTGATAGAAACCAATGACCACATTACTAGTTGTAATAATCCTTATTATTCCAAAGTTCTACTGAAGCTGCTTTTGTAAATGTCATCTCTTCACTGCCAAACCAAATGACAACTTTTTGCTGGCTTCTCAGAGTTATACAGTTAACTACTGGTTTCTTCAGTTTTGTGACCACCAAGCTACTATGCAGCTGGTTCTCTATGAATCTTTCTTATCTCTGTCTCACCCATAGGCTCACCTTCTAATAAAGTAATAAATATGAAGCATGAAATGCTGCTATTCCCCAGGGTGCAGTCATTGTCCACAGCTCCTCTCACTACCCATTTTCCCAGAGAAGCCACATAGTCCAGTGGTTATATAGTTAGAGTCCCTGGAGCCATATCTACTGAGCTTCAATCTGAGCTTCAACCATATCCAGCTGTGTGACCTTGGGATGACTCACCTCTAGGCTAATCTTCAATTTACTTATCAGCAAAGTGGGAATTTAACTAGTACCTACTTTATAGAATAGTTATGAGTTTAAATGAGGTAATTCATTTAAAGGACATTGGGATGAACCCAGTCTACTATAATGCTTAATAAGTTGTAGCTTTGTACCTATCTTAAACATAGTCACTACACTGTTCAATTATTAAGTTGTTGAATCTTAAAATTGTATTTTTAGGCCAGAGCATTTTTCCAAGTTTCAGTTTTATACGTTAGTCTGACTATAGAGCCTGAACTGAATATCCCACAGGCCCTATACTCTCAACATGTCAAAAACTAAACTCGTCGTTTTCTCTATGATGTTTTCTCTTCTCATTATAATCTTAGTCTCCATTCATAGATATCTCTGAGGTGCAAAATCAGTATATCTTTAATTTCTTCCTTTCAATCATGACCCATGTGTCATGCTTATTTTACTTCTTAAATGTAATTTTTACCCTTCTGTTATCTAGTTCTGTCACCAATGTTCTAGCCCAGGGACTTGTTATCTCTTTGAGTAATATTAGTTTTCTATCTATCCTCTCTATTCTTCTCCCCAGTGTTCTCTTACCGAAATACCAAGTCAGCTATGTCATTCCTTGCTTTGTGCACTCCAAGATAAAGCCAGTTTCTTCACACCAATTTGCTACAACAACAGATCTAGCTGCGGTCTACCTTCCCAGTTTCATTCTCTAACATACCCTGCTTCAAGCTTTTCATGTTAGTAACATCAAAGGAACACTTATTCATGTGGTTCTTTCATTTTTAAAAGCTCCACACTATACAAGTATACACACATTCTCACACTTAACACAGTTCCAATTTACTATTTATCACTTGGCCTAATCATTGAGTCTTCTCTGTTCTCCAAGCTGGGTTACATTGCACTCCTTTGGCAATCTTTCTACCAATGAAACTCCATATTTTATTATTTTTATATGTCAAGAAAACTTTCCCCTCAACTAGACCATGAGCTTCTTTATGGCAGAAGCATGAACTTCTCTAGGATCGGCACCTAGGTGGAATCTAGGGTCTTAGCTAAACATTAGTTAATAGAATAATTTAATGAACAAAATATTTCCAAAGGTTCCCCAGTCTCTCTTAAGGTAAATTCTCTGAAATATTTTTTATAAATGTCAATTTCATTATACTTTTAAACTCTATTGGTGCTACCTGACTATGAGACCATGCCTCTTAAACTGGAGTTTACAGATGCTTGCTATCAGGGTATGAAATTTCTCTATGCGTTTTTCTTAATTTGTGAGTTAATTTAAATAGCAATGCACAAGCCAGCATAAGCATATTCTGGATCATTCAGACACTCTGTCACCCAGATTTGCCACTCAGTTTCAGGATGTGTGCTTATGCTTTTATTACAATGAGGATGCACCAAGTGTTTACTTAGTTACCTCTCTGCCCTCAGCTCACCTGGAATCTATGTCCCTGACACGTGGAAATATTTTAATAGAGACTTACAAGGTCTAAAATTTGGAAAATATTAGTATAAATGATAAGACACTGGGTAGTGTCTTATCATTAAAGCACTCCATTGTTTTGAACATAATTTTACAGTCTAAACATAAATGCTACATACACTCACCATGGTTATTTGTGTGTGTGTGTTTGTTTGCTTTATTTCAACCCCACACTTTGAATTACCCATAACCTACATATTTCAAAGATTTTTCACCTGGCATCTCTGCCTTCCTCAATCGTATTTATTGTTCATTTCCTCACTCAAAATCTATGTTCACCATAAAATCTTCCCTGATTGTCATAAGTTGAAGTTACCTAGTTCTGTTTTCTTTCCCACTCTTTTGTTACTTACCATATACTTCTTAGTAGCATGAAAGTATACCTGTCTCACATCTTCCACTTTTTAAATCAAAAGTTGGGGTGGGGTGGGGATAGGAGTATTATTCACTCAAGTGACTAAAGAAGATAAACCACTCTAATTGCTGTTAAAGTATCTCCATACATACACATGACTAAAGATGTTTTCTCTGCAGCCAGAAAATTATATTAATTCACATTAACTCAAGAAAAGCATAGGAAAGTAAAGCAAAAAGCAGAAAAATGTCCATTTAAAATGATATATGGTAGCTCTGGCTGGTAGCACAGTGGATACGGTCCCAGCCTGTGAACCCAAAGGTTGCTGGTTCAATTCCCAGCCAGGGCACACATAACCAGGTTGCAAGCCAGATCTCCAGCCAGGTCTGTAACCAGAGGCAGGTGAAAGGCAACCATACATTGATGTTTCTTTCCCTCTCTTCCTCTCTCCCTTCCCTCTCTCTGAAAAATAATAAATAAAATCTTTTACAAATGATATATGTTACCATCTGGTGGATTACCTTACATGTTCAGAAAAGTTGGAATTGGGGCAGGGCAGAGCTCATGATGAAGAAACTATAAAACTAAATAACTAACAAAAAATAAACCTATTTGGATTCTTATTGTAAAGATTATAGAATACAAAAATGTTAAGTTGCAGAGTGATATATGGCCAATTACCTCAGTGAGAATTAGAATTTAATGATTTGCTTGTGATTTGTTTAATATACTTTATTGATTTTGCTCTCACAGTATTTTTTTAAAAAATTCCCAATTTTCCCCCTTTTCGCCTCAGTCTGGTATCTCCTATTCCCTCCAGCAATGCCCTACTTGGTTCATGTCCATGTGTTATGCATATAAGTTCTTTGGCTTCTCCATTTCCTCTATTATTCTTAATATCTCCCTGTCCATTCTGTACCCACCAAGGTGTACTCCTTTCTTGCATCCAGACAATTCACCATTTAATTACTGCCTTCTAACCGTCAGCCTCTCAAATAGGGTCCTTACTGGGACTGTTGTTCTTTTAGAACTTTATTGTAAAAATCATTTCTGCATTAAAACACAGCATATGAAACAAACAAACAAAAAAATGTTCTCCAAAAATACTGCTTTAGTGCTCTTTAAATGTTTTATGGGGGTCTGCCTGGCATCTACTGATGGCAAGTACTGTGTTCCATCTGAAATTGCATCTCTTTATTTAATTCCCTTCTTTTCCTGACTGAAAGCCTATTGCTTAGTAATAGGATGTAAGAAGAAATTTGTCACCTCCAAGACGTACATTACTTAGAGTGACTGCAGTCTGGGGAATAAGCTATTCACCAATAATAAATGCACTTAACTCTCTTCTGAAAAGGCCATGCATTACTCTACCTTGAAACCAATGCTTAACAAATGTTTCTATTAGTTTATTATGTATTCTGGTATGTGGCCTTTTGCTGAATTGGGAAGATGCCATTACCTCTGCCATAATCCACTTTTCTTCTGCAAAATTTAGGATTGAACTTCCCTAATTTCTGTCCTGAAATTTGGGACCACCTTTCCGAGGGCATCTGTCTATTAATTTAACAGACTTTATGGATTGAATGTTAGGGAAGTCATGAAATCAGATGTCTGCTTCTAGCCCTGCTGCTGCTTAGCTTATATGTATGTCCCTAATGAAATATCTTAGCCTCTCAGGACATAAGATATTTTTTTCTCTAAGTAAGTAGTTGAAGTCTTACAGTGCTTTTCATTGCAGACCATCAAAATTTTGCCTTGAGAACTTGGCACCTGGGTGAGGCCTCATTCCTCTGTGTGATTCCCACCCATATATCAACTCTCAGCCCTTGTGGGTCATTAACAGGCATTTCCATCATCCTCCTCATGGCTCACTTTTTCTATTTTTGACAACACAGGTCTGGTTGCCTAGCCAGTAACAAATTGAGAGCAGTTTCTAATTCTTGATTTTGATTAAAATATTTTAGTTCTCATGATATGTTAATTTTCTAAGCTGCTGTTGAAACCTTGTATTGTTGCCTTAATATTGCCAGAAAAATCTATACTCTGAACAAAGGAAAACAACTTAGGAATCAAAATTGAACATCAAGACTTTGGATTGGAATCCTGATCGAACATATTACTAAAGAAGGGGTCATAAAATTTCTTGAACAAAGGTTAATTCAGTTTTTGAAAAAGAAATAAATTAAATGACTTCATCAAATGTTCCAGTTGTTTTGAGTTACCAATGTCCCAAATCATTTCTTTCACAACTGGAAAGGTGTTGGGTAGTGATGTGTTTTAGTTCCCTGCATATAAATCTTCTTCTACCCAAAGGGTCACCAGTAGAGGCAAGAAAGTCAATCAGTATTGGTCAACACTCTTACCGTACTGAAGGTATAGACCTGTGGTTTTAATGGCTGACTGAGAATGAAATGTGATGACTCTTATTTTAAACCATCCTCTTCCCCTGGGAAACTGTATAATATAATGATTCCACACTAACATTTATAAAAATATATTATTTTAAATCAAATCTATTAATATTTACTGAAAAAAGTTAAGGAATCATTCCAGCCTTAGTCTAATCTTTATGGTTTGACCAAATCTGTTGTTCCATAATTTAACTTTTTTGCTTTTGTTTTCACTCTCAAAGAAAATATGTAACTGCTGCTGGAGCCATGTCTTTAATATGTCCCTAGCTGCAGTAAGTACCCAGCCTTCCCCTTTTAAAAATAACTACAAGTTATTTTCTTAATAAAGTCAATTTATCTTGGCTGCCACACAGTCTCTAAGTTATCTACATTATACTTGACTTAGGGTGTCTTTGTCTACTCAGTGTTTCATATACCACAATGAATATCCGAAATTGCATTTTTCTTTTCATGCACCCAGCTGATACAGCATCACTAGTCCACATTTAAGCATGTAGTCATTGCAGCCTGTCAACGAAATGAACATTTCTCAGAAGAGTGTTAACTTTTCAGTGCTGTTCTAGAAAGTCCAGGCTGTTGGAAAGAATATTTCATGATCTTGGTGTTGTGATGACCATTAACTGGCTGATCCTCCTGGGCCCAATGGGGAGCTTATCAAAAGTTTCTAGGGGAATGGAAACAATTTGAAAATGCATACTAACTATTATAATCCAATTCATTTTCAATAGAATATTTGGACTCTTAATTCCTATATTATAAACTACAATGTAAGGCTCAGCAAAATCTCTTTAGCCACTAAGGATTGTAGACTATAGATATACAAAGACATGTAGAATGTTTGGAGGAGAAGGGAATGGGACATTCTTATTTGTAATTGGGACATAGCAGGCTATCATGTAGAATTTCCTATGTGTTGACACCCAATATATACACTTACTCTCAACTTTCTTGAAGGGAAAGTAAGGGGGTTTCCACAACACGTTCTGCAACAAAATAAATTTTAACAATCACAAATAATAGAATCATAATCATTTAATACTTTTATCTATCTATAGTTTCAATATCTGAACAGCAATTTATATAAATTATTTAAAACACACGACTCTCCGTGTGGGATACAGGATTCTGACAAAGGAGTCAGGTCTTTTAGCTTATTATTATTATTTTATTGTAGACAAGAAGGTCCTGAATTTGTTTTGTAAATAAGTTTATATATAAAACAAAATGTTTGAAAGTTTCAAAAGTTTGAGAAATACTCTATGTCATCTGCTTTGTGGAGTATTTCTCCACACAAATCTAATTAATATAGTTACAAAGTCATCCTAATGAAAAAATAAAATGGTTGAAAGCAGTGGTTTGGAATCCAGAAAACTTGAGATCAAATTCTGTCTCAATCATTTATCAACTATATGATGTCATTTACAGTATCTCTGTTTCAGTTTCTCCTTATATAAAGTGAGGATTATAATATCTTTGTCACAAGGATTGCTATTATAATTTAAATGAGTGTATGGGAAGCACTTGACATAGAGTTTGCCATGCTCAAATATTTAGTTGCTGTGATACCTAAAAAAACATTAGGCATCTGTTTTTTACCACACTCATTTAAGGCCATATGGGGACTCATAATGTTTTCCTCATTTTGCTGTGGTATGGGGCACTTAGGACAGAACTGAACAAGGGAAGATTTTGATCACCAATCTAAAGCCCATGGAATTATTTTCCTACCATAAATACAACAGAGATATTCTGTGACCATTTTTAAAATTCATTTGCTTATTTCGATGTGTTACCCTGGGTCTATTTCATCCAATTAATATATGGCCATATATTTAAAGCTCACAAGTTTACTAATGCTTTCCTTCATGGAGTTAGTTTCATTGGCATCAATCAGTTTACTGGATCTAGTTTTGCTGGTAGAAGCTATACCAAATATCCTCTGGAATAATATTGAGGGATTGCCACCTCTTTCAAAGCATCTGCTGATCCCAGTGCCAAGCACTTGGGCACTCAAACACAAGCACAGTTTTATCTGCTGAGTTATTCTGGCATTATTATGACTATACCATGGGGCTTGGAATCAAGTGCCTCATTAAAAGAGATTAGTGGCATTCAGCCTCCCACCTGACTGAGAAATTTTACTGCTCAGTCAAAGCAGTAAATATGCTTGACTATGAATACAACCTCAGATGGCGGAATAATATTAGACAGGATATCAGGGTATCAGACTTGATGCTAGTCAGTTTGGCTGTGCTCCCTAGAGTACTTCATTCACTTACTCTTTTATGAAGCCTGATTTCAAATTAAGAGAGCTGGGATACAATTCTCTCTGGGGTATTCTCTACTTGAAGACTATATTGGATGCTGAAAACTACCTCTTAATACCTCTTTTCAAGTTACTTATTAGTTTCACATTCTAAGTTTCATGGGTAAACTTCAGTTAACAAAAGGAATAAAGGCTGTGGCTTAACACTAAGTGTTCCTGATGCAGACTTCCTGGAACATCTCTGAGGTAGCTCCCTTGCCTCTAAAGTGGGTGACCTACAGCTTGCCTAGCACTTGACATCAGTATTTAAAGCTCTGGATCTATTGTGGTTTAGGGCATTCCCTAATATTGAAGTTCGCCCAGAGCCTGTGGTCAATTGATCTGTACAACATATTAAAATCTAAATGCAGGACACAGTGCCTTCCACTATGTAGGATAAAAAAGGTGTATGTGATGTCCTCTCCCATAAGAAGGTCACAGCATGGCTGGAGAAATTGCACATTTCTCATGTCAACAGAACAAGTTATAAGTAGTCAAACTAACCTGAGTCCAGTAAGTTTTAGAGAAGTTCAAAGGGGGATGGAATAGCTGTTCATCAGTTTAAGAAAACTGCATATAAATAAAACTTAGATTGATTTGGGTAAGCTGAGAGGACAGGGGATCTTCTAACCCTCTTTGCTGTTCCATTTCTAACCCAATGATACCATCATTGTCCAATTTCTGATGTATATCTTGGTCTACAATAATTCCTATTCAATCCTGATATTGCTCAAGTTTGAATTAGTACCAGATTCCTGTAATTGCCTTCACCCAAAATGAGAATAACCTAATGGTGATATGAATGAACCTGGCACTTGCTCCTGCTACTTATGTGCCCTGTGGCAATTTACTCTAGTGTCTAAGATTTACTATGGGCATTGTAAACCCGGGGAATGAGCCTGCCATCCTAGCAAGTCCTCTTACTATCTTAAGAAAAGTTTCACGGCATTCCTCACTGGAAATGTAGAGAGAAGACTTCATTCCTACACATTCCTCCAGCCTGTGGTTCCTATGCAAACTTTCCCTTGGTGTGAGGCTAGGAGGGACAAGCCACCATGTTGAAGACTGGGAGCATAAGGTTTTTGAGAAGCAGGAGGCAGGAAACAGTCTTTATTAGTCAAGGGCTGATGGCTGCAATGTATTGAAAATGAAGCAGCATTTTTCAGAAACTGATTTTTCAAGGATTCTTGTATATGTGTCCTGCACAGACACACATACACAAACAGGGACACATTAAATCTCTTTAGTGTAATTGAGCAGTGCATCTGAAACTTCAGGGTGCATACAGATCACTCAGAAATATTGTTAAAATGCAAATCTAATCCAGTAGGTCTGGGGTGGAGTTTTAGTGTCTGCATTTCTAATGAGCTCCTGATGAATCCAAAGTGGGACTACTCTCTGAGTAGCCAGGTAATGTGGAATCTTAATTTCTGAGTCTGATAATTCATAGCTGGGCCTCTCATGTTGGTCATTTCTTTGATTCTTCCTTCTGTACACGCAAAAAAAGAATTTTTATATATATATAAAAATTCTTCAACACTACTTTCAACAGTTACAACCAGGCTGGTGGGTGAGTCTAAACCATCTAATATGGCTGTTAAGTAGTTGGCTCATAGATCCCTACCAACTTTACTTATTTTCTCATTTTGGTCACCACTTTAATTTAGGAATAATAAGCTGACTGTGCCACACTTCCTGATGCAGTTCCAATTAGCTTTGTTTGTTCATCGTATGATCCCTCTTCTTTTATCAGTCCAAAATGCCCGATATTGTATTTTGAGTTCTTCTGGCAGAACACACCCACATTCTCCTAAGGATATTTGGCTTCTGATTTAATTCTAATTTCCTGGCCAAAGCCATTTCCCGTATGTGGTTCAGTTTTAGATGGTACACAAAAAAAGAAGTGTCAATCCTTAGGGTTGGCTCCTTTGCTAGAGAAAATATCAACATCTGCTGCTCTCTGATTGTTTGATGTTCTTGAGTGGAGTGTGGAAAACGGCAGGATGCTATTACTAGATCTTAAACCCAAACTGAAATGCCTTCTGCTTTTCATGCTAAATAAATAGTGAATTCCAGTTTAATGCACACACACACTAAATCCCCACCAAAGCCATTTCAAAATGATCTATATTGAATATTCCCAATTCCTTCACATTATGGAGACTGTGTTAAAACATGAGATTCATAAATGCCTAACCTTAACAGAGGCTTGCTGTTTTTCAATGTGAGGTAATATCAAGAAAGAATGTGGTGCTATTTGGAAAGAAAATCCTAGAGATGAAGTTGGCAGGTTTATGGCACTGGCCTTGTCTTATTTGCAGTAATTCATTTTATATATAGTGCTTCACATTAAGAAAGCCAAGGGCTAGAGCCTTGGCTTCTGTGATTTAACTCAAACAATAAGATTGTGGTATCAAGGAGGGCAGAAAATATCTGATGATTAGAACAATGCATTAGGGGAAAAGAGGAGGAAAAGAAAAATAGATCTGGATATAACAAATATGAATAAGCATTTCATTATGTTAGCAATCCTCTCTGCCTTAATAAATCGATAACATAATGTACTATATCCAGAAATAGTCTCCCCTGGTACTCTGCATTTATACAACACCCTGGGATGGTTAGGCATGTGAAACCCCATGATAAGAACATGAACAAGGAAATAGTTTTTTGTTTTGTTTTGTTTTGTTTTTTAAATTCAGAACATTGAAAAGCAAAATGTCATGGTTATAATGAAATAAAAGTTTATTTTGGATATTTGGATATTTAAGAGTAATGAAACAGGGAGTTAGGTTTGTTTGCTAAAGGTGACTTAAAGATTGCAACAGCTTTATTCAGTCAAAATCTATTGTCCCTGTCATTCCTCCCAGCAAGGCCTTGTGCACTCATGATTGCTGAGGTCCTTGCTCATGCCCAGAGCAATCTGGATGGGTTCAGTACCTAGAATCCATCTTCTGAGTCTCTGAAGAGTTTGAGTTCCCAAGACTGGGGCTTCCCAAATCTAAATTCTTTACTACTTTCATGATTTATCTCTTCAATATGTTCCAAGTAATAAAATGGCTGTCAAGGGCAACTTCTTGTTTCATAAGCGCCACCACTTACACGGTCCCCTATTGGTCATTTCTCAACCTAAAACATGATGGTTGATGGAGTTGCCTTTAATGCCCAGTTCCTGTAAGTACATATTTCCCTGGGAGAAAACAGCTCTGGGAAGCTTCCCAATAATCTTTTGCAGTAAATGTTTATTAGCGTGGATGACAGCATCTCTACAGTCTTGGGAAGAATATTACTTTTGTTGATTTTCAGAGTCAGTGTGCTATGTTGTTGATGGGTTTTATAGTGATGGGTTAGCTTCCCAGAGAGTTTGTCACCCTTTGGTACCCTGGACATTGTCCTTACCATTAATTTTTAAAGTACAAACGTTACATATATCATTGTGCAAGAAACTCCTGGTAAGTTTAGGCTTCTGCATGTGTAATAATAATAATGGGTTATTAAATGTCCAGTGTGAACAGATATAAGCCTGTTACTTATGTTCTCACTTAAATCTCACTTTTGCCAATAGGCTTGGACTCTGTCTCTATGTAAACATTTACCTCTGCTCTCTGGGTCACCCACACAGACCATGAAAGCCAACAAAATTCAGAGAACAGCTGAGGGCTAAGTACAGAATTCACCTTGTCTGGATTCTAATCTTTTAGGATGCCATTGCTAATTCCTAACTTAAAGGCCTGTTTGACAATAATAGCTGGAGAATCTGCCTGCCCCAGGCTCACTTGTCTTACTTCTCTGCACTCATTCTTGCTTAGTATATCCATAGTTGGCCTGTGAACATTTATGCTCCTTTGAATCCATATTATTTCCCCTTAGGCCAACAACATGTGACAAAGGCCAGCACTGCCCCTGGTAGTAGATGATGTCTTGTATTCAATATGAGAACTATGGATTTTCTTTGTGTGCTGTATTTTTACATTATATCCCTTCTACTAAAGGAGCTACACAAACAATGTAGTAGGCATATTCCCAGTTGCATACCAGGTTGAATCTATTTAATTTAATCCTTTTTGAAATATTTTCTGGAGGATGTGAATAACCTCATGGACACCCTCTTCTGACTTAGCTAGATACACTTAAAGTCAAGAGACTGACCTAATTAATTGGCTTCTAACCCAGCCTCTGATACAGAGTTGTCAAGCACCCACAACTCTACTTTCCATCTTGGTATCCTTGTGCTAATTCTTCATTGTTCTTGTCACCAGGCATCCATCAAGCACTCCCAGAGGACATGCCCTGGATGTGACTCTATGGGAAGGGAAAAAAGGAATTATGCTGCCTGTGTGGCATTTTTTGTCTCTTTTTCTTTTTTAAGAAGTGTATGGCTATTTCTCTGTTTTTGAAGTTGTTTATATAAATAATTGAAATGCAATCCTTAATTTTTCAGGCTATCCTTCTCTCTTAAACATGGCATTATTGTATTTCAGAAAGCATAGCAAATGCGGAATCAGCTAAAGAACTTTTCAAGATATTTATCAGCCCCTGGCTGATTCCATAAATCTGGGGGCTGACTATGAACTGAGAGCTGCAAATATCACCATGGGGCATCTCCACAAATTCCAGATCTTTGCTTTTCAGATATAGACACAAACATTTATGAGTGCACCATGGGCATAATAAGTCCTGAAACTAATTTATGCTAATCAAATGTTCTGTATAGAAAGAATAATTTAAGAACCAGAAGGGCCCATTTACAATGAGAGTTATTTCCAAATGACCAGAAAGGTTTTTTTCCCTGATATTACAAGAGATCCTCCTATTATCAAGATACCAAACAAACAGAATAGGAAAGCTGCCAGGTTTTAGAATATCAAACAGAAAATATGGAATTGAAGAAGGCTGTAGAAAATTTTAACAAGATTATTCTGAATCTGACTTTCTGTTGACTAAAATAGTCATTTGCCAAATATCATTTATATCTCCTTAGTCATTACTGAACTAACCCTGGCATGTATTACTTTTCAATCAATTTTCTTGATTTCATATAGGTAACTTTTCTTTATTATATCCATTTTTAAAGCATGTTACTTGACATCATCCATTTAGCTCCCAGGAGTTAGACATTAGTCTTCTGTCTGAGATATAGAAATCTTCTTAATCTTATTTGTAACACATTTATAAATTGCTTTACAGGGACACATCTGGATCTCATCTTGGAATTCTCCATATCCTTAGCTGGGTGATGTCATCACCCTGTCCACCTTTGGGTCTTCCATATTTTCCAGAGGGGTATTTGAATACTGACCCAGCTGCATACTCTAGTCTTTTTATCTTTGCAATTACACACACACAAATTTAGAGGGAGACTGGAGCTGGGATAAAGTGAACCTAACTTTCAGTAAAGGTTCACTAACCTTTATAACTTGTCTTCTTTTAATATAAAATTGCAAATAGTCAAAGAATTTTGAAAACCCAATGCATATCAGGCTTTCTACTGTGAGCACCTTTGGATGACCTAAAGGGGGTAATGATAGAAAGGATCAAATAGAACCCATAGTACATTTAGATTGCTGTATTATAGGCAAATATAAGTAAAGTGAGTACCAGATTCTGAGGTAGATTATAGTGATGGTTTCTGCTATTACATGTTTGTAAGATCCAATGAGGAAATTTTTCCCACAAGGATCTCCTTTACATATGGTAACATAAAACAGGCTCGCTATTTTCAATGGTTTAAATCTAGAATAATTTAATACTAGACTTATGTATCTGTCAATATTTGATAACATTCTGCCTTTTTCTTTCCTCACCGTCTTTCAAAACAACCACTATATAAAGCAATGGAATAAAAACATATTTATGGAGTAATAATTATATGCACAGAAACACATTTTAAAAATCCTTACCCTACGACATGCTTATTGTTTTTAGAGAAAGGGAAATGGAGGGAGAAAAAGAGGGAGGGAAGCATCAACGTGAGGTTCCCTTTTGTACACACCTGACAGAGGATCAAACCCACAACCAAGGCTTGTTCCTTGACTGGGAATCGAACCCATGATGTTTGGGTTTGCAGGATGATGCCCAACCAACTGTGCCACAACAGTCAAGGCCCAGAACAACTTTTGAGTAGATAAAAACATCTACACCCTGCCCCTAGCCCTGTAGTCAACATAGTCAAATAATGAAGACAACAACAAACATTACTTATCTAGTTACTACTATGTGCAAGTTATTATGTTTAATGTGTCCCTTTAATTCCATTTAATCCTCAAAACAATCCTATATTCATACGTAGGGGGTTATGAATATATATAAAGAGGTTATGGTAGCTTCCCATAGAGGCATAGTGATCAGAATAATAATTCAGAGTGCAGGTTTACACAGCCTGGAATTGAAGTCCAGTTGTGCCTCCTATTCTATGACCTTAGGAAGCTAACCTAAATTCCCTGTGCTTCTATTTTCTTATTTATGAAGTGAGAATACTACGAGTATCATGGCTTAGTGTTCTTGCTCACAACCCTACCTGTGTGAAATGCTGAGCAGAGAACATAGAAAATGTTTACTAGTCCACACAGTCAGTGAGAAGCAGCATTGCAAAGCCTAGTACTTTGACTGCAAAGTTGCTCCCACTACATGATGGCCATAGATCATAGGAGGACCTGTTGAAAGCTTGGGACAGTGGGGTAGGGAGAATTTGATAAGTTATTTAAACTCTTCTCTGTCTCATTTAATCATCCATAATAATAATATCTATCTAAAAGTATACTGAGACTTGAGAAATGTACTAGAACTGGTAGAGACAGGATATAATAACTATTCACTGCTGGCCACTTTCCCAACCATCTTCTTCATGAAATATGTAGGACCACATATGTGCAGATTTGTATGAAGAAAAAGAGAAGGGAAAAGGATTGGGGAAGTTCTTTGAAAAGAAGAACAACTGAGCTAAATGTTGTTGAATGTAGATAGATAAGGAAATAAGCAAATTAAGAGACAGGGCTAAGGCCAAGTCAAAGATGTGGAAGGGGTAGGCTAGAAAGAATGTTGCCACTAGAGTTTACAGTTTTATGAACTTTCAATTCATACTAACAGAGTAGGAAGAATTTGTGAGTATCAAAAAATTGTAATTAATCCTATATGCAATGGAAATTAGAGTCCTAAATAGGTAATTATATGGTAAATCCCGTGAAGAATCAGAAAGTTAGAGTTCAGAAGTAGTATTATCTGTTTTTAAATTAGATTTTACATCATATGAATCATCATGCATATTACAATAGAAACAAGTAAGTTCAAGTAATTAATTATTCCCATGCTCAGCTCTTTATTCTGTACATAACTCTAATTAAATTTCTTAGTGCATCCATATTTTTAAGTGATTAAGGTTCATATCTTTTTCACATATATCAATGGTACTATTTAACTTTTTAATTATATATGTAATAAAAGTTAATACAGTAATGAAAGGTTGACATTGTGAGAAGGAAAAAGGCCTCAATTGTTATTTATAAACCATTGTTGAATAAAACAACAATGGCAGTAAAAGTAGGAAAAGCTGAAAGTAAATTCATGAAAGAAGAGTGTTACTGTCCAGAAAACTATTGTTTAGCAACACTTGGCTTGTAGAACTTTGGTGGAGCCCTGGTACCCTGTCAGTTTCTGTGTCATACAGGATATGCGGTGTCTTGTGATAATTTCAAAACACACACACAAAGGTAGGAAAACACACACAAAGGGAATGGAAAACAGAGGAGGCTAAAGGAAGTTCTAGCTTGAAAAAGTACCAATTTTATCTGTAAACAAGGGAATTAAGGGCTATTCTACTATATGGTAAAGACTTAAAAATTGAACATTTCTTTTAGCATTTCTGATTTGCTTTCTTGTGAATTTAACTGTTAGAGAGCAAAGCTTACATTCCTTCTGCATTAATAAGTTACTTCTAAGCAAGAGTAATGTATATAGCAGACACTTAAATAATATTTATTTGTTCAATTGTTCAGATTTACACTAATGGTTAGCAAATAGTTAACACCAAAGTAGTTCTCTTAAGTAATTTCTTTTTGGTAAATTGAATCATAATATCAGCTTAGAAGGCATTGGAGGGGTCATCTCCTGATTTCTAGACCCATATGTCCAGTTTTTGCATAGATTCCCACAGTAAGCTTCACCATATGGAAATGCATTACCTTTTCTGACCTATTCCCATTGCAGTATCTCCCAGCAAAGAGCACTATCCCATCCAGCTGGAAAAATAAATCTTCCACATACATTTGTCTGGTCTCTAATTCATACAGATTCTTTCTGTAATATTTATCAATTCCATGTGTGCTTTCAAACTCCTAATGTGGGAGCCTTACATCAAGCCTTTGTTGTTTCCTACCTAGCCTTTCCACCGCAGTTGCCCACAGACACCCATGCATGTGGTGATGCCACTTCCTATCTATGGCTTCATTTCTGCCAGCGGATTTTGTTTTCAAAATGAGGCTGTGAATATGTGAATCTTTTCATGATTACTGCTTTCAGGAGAAAATTAAATGTCTCTCATGGCATTATGGGCCCTTGATAATATCACTGTGGCCTTTCTCTCCCTCCTTCAGCTGGCCCTTCCACACCCTGTTTTCCACCTATATACTGAACTGCCAGAAATTCCTGAAAGTGCTGTGCTGCCTGAGCCTTTGCAGTTTTGGAGATTGCTGTTTCCTTCCCCTGAAAGTCTCCACCTGTTCCTACCCTGTGTGCATTATTAGCATATACTTATTATTCAAGAATCAAGGTTGTCTTCTCAGAAAAATCATTACTTACCTCCAAGGCTAGGTTGCATTTCTTCCCTTTTTGCTTAAATAAGAACCTATGATTAACTATCATAACATTCAGAGTCCATCTCTCAGCTGTGAGTTCATTGAAGTTAGAGCTTATGTATTTCAACTTTGTCCCCAAACTTAACAGAGTACATAACTGTAGTGCAAATTGTTTGTTGAATAAAAGTACAGAAGAACACAAGAGTGTATCTAGTACAGTCATTATGAATTAAAGTTAAGGAACTTGAACTAGAACAATAATTGGAATTTGTCTGAATTAATTTAATGAGATAACTTGAGCTGTTGTGAGAACATAGCTCTTTTTAAATGATCTTTCTATCAAACCCAGAACAAATTCCAGGTATTTTTTTGTGTGTGTCATTGTCTATGGAAGAGAAGTGCAGGGTGTCCTTGAGATTTCACATGCCAGGATTCACTATCATCATGTACATCAATGACATTTTGCCAGTTATCTCTTTATAATTCACTCTACCTTCACTGCAGAGAATTGCAGTGCTATATCAATAGTGCTATAATTACTATATTAAGGAAAGAAAACAACAGAAAACAAGCTTAATAAAGTAAGCAGGATGTATATTCTAGATTAAAACAATCTTATTTCAATTTACTATAGCATGTGGTTAAAAAGTTAGAAAGCAGTGCTCTGATTATATTTTCTTCTCTATTAACTCATTAATTCAACAAAAAAAGAGAAAGAACTGACCTTCTCACGATAATATAAGGACTACCAAACAAGGTGAACTCATGAAAGCAAAACACCAATTGATTGAAATAATATTTTAAACAGATGGAAATAGCATCACATAAATATATTTGAGTTGTGGTTTAAAACATCATATTTTAGCTCATATGACCCTGAGACCACAATACAGTATTGGCAAGAGAATATAAATAATTTCAAATAAAAGAGTTTTTAAAATCTTCATAAATAATGTTAATTGAGAGCTTAGAGTTGCCCAGTTTGTTCTTTACATATATCATTTCACTTTTTATAACAACCAAATAGTAGGTATTATTATTATTATTATTTTATACAAAGTGACTGCAAAACAACAATTTATTAACTCTCCCCAAATCACAAATATGTGACAGAGTTAAGATTCAAATCCAGAATATGTTTTAACCCTCTACACTTGTTTCATTGCCTATTTCACCAAAGTGACAGTGGGTGTAATTTTACCATCTAAACATCCATCTCTGAATGACTGGTTTCAAAGAATTTGATACATATTACTTATATCAGTGGCTAAGTCTGTCACCAATCTTTACTGAATACCTACTACACTTGGTGTCATGTTTGATAGTGGATATCATCGATATAGATACAAAAGAGAAACAGGAACCAGAGTCCTGGAGTTCAGGTAGCTTTTAATCTAGCTTTACATCTAGTAAAATATAACATTCAGAAATATAATACAATGATAGTAAAAATACCTGGAATAGGAGTCCAAAAATCTCCCAGTTGAATAGTTCAAGCCCCAGCCCAACACAGAGTGGTCAGTGTGCCTTCCCCTGCCTTTGTGATTACACAGGTGAGTTAAATGTCCCTGGGTCAATCCACAGTAACAGCTCTTTCATTGCTCTCACTTGTTCCAAGTCTTGCTCTCTGCTCCTGAGCCTGCTATTGTCTTACTTTAAATTGAATAAACCTAAGTTGTGCAATGTGTTACTTAGATAAATTTATACATAATCATCCCTGGGGCATCCATGGGGGATTTATTTAGGGCCCTGCCCACATGGATTACCAGAATCTCCAGATGCTCAAATTCCTTATGTAAAGTGATATAGCATTCACATATAGGATGGAACAAAGGTAGGTTTACAGTTCATATAGAAACAAATACAATAATAAGTAATAATACAAGAATAGCCTCTGTTTCATGTACTGACAACCTTACTCCACCCCCCTCCACATCACCTATGCATATCCTCCTGTCCACTTTAAATCATCTGTAGATTACTGGATTACTTATAATACCTACTACAACCCAATACAATCTAAATACAAGATAAGTAGTTCCACTGTATCGTTTAGAAAATAATTACAAGAAAAAAAGTCTGTACATGCTTAGTACAGAAACAACCATAGCAGGCCTAATGGCATAGTGGCTGATTGTACTTTAATATGATCACCTTTGTAGCTAACATATCACATTACCTGACTATAGTACAATATTGTTGTCTATATCTTTATACTATACATTAGACTACTATGGCTTATTGCCTATTCATTGCAAGTTTGTACCCTTAACATCAATCTTATCATCACCACTTCTTCACATCCCTAGTAGCCACCATTATTCTATTTGTACTTTACAAGTTTTTTTTTGATTCCACATATAAATGCTATCACTTTCTTTGTCTGGTTCACCTCAATTGGCATAACCAGCCAGCTTTCCCCACCATGATATGACTGAACAGCACAACATATAATAATTTAAGTAAGGAGAAGGGACAAAAGTGTAATTTCAACACAAAGTGAGAACAAACTTCAAATTTGAATTCTGTCATTAAATTGACCCAAATTTTCTAGCCATGCTGCGTTGCAGAGAATTTCTCTCTGGCATGTACCTTCTCTATGAGCCCCTGTACTTTGCCACAGTAATTTCTTCCTTTGTTCTTCACATTTTACCTACTCTTGTCATTTGATGACTAATAACTAAAATTAATTTTTTAATGTTTATTTTCTCTTTGTTTTACTAAGAATGTTAAAATGTTTTTCTAGGGAAGAATTCAAACATTATATTAAAATATAACAAAAATTCATTTTTGATGTATTTTGGGTTTTCTAGAATGTCACCAAATTTTAATTTTAGCTATTTTGAGGGAAGAAGAGAGGGAATTATTTTATATAAATATACTAACACTATACTTATTACATAAAACATTTATTTGTAATTCCATAATCTGATTTGTGTGCAGTTATAGTAGTGAGGAAGCCAGAAAAAGATGGTGACAAGTAATGGAGAGGAAGAGTGACAGGAAGGAGCAGCAGGGCATAGAAAGAGTGAGGGAAAAAAGAACAATGCAAAGTATAAAGAAAAATACACAAGCACAATAGCTGTGAATATGTAACATAGAGATGCAGAGAAGAAAAGACAGAAAACAAAAGGAAATAAGAAAGAATAAAAACACAGTCTCTTGACCAAGTGCACTTTCATATTATTTTATCTTTAATTATAGGCTTTTGAAATGTTATACATATATGAATAACCATAGCCTTTTCTAATTATTATTATTATTATTATTATAGGCTGAGGTTTTGCTCTAGATCAGTGGTACCCAAACGTTTTGGTCTCAGCACTTAAATTATATGTGCTCTTTTCACTAGTAACATCTAAGCAAAACAAATGTGTACTACTATAATGATTATTATGATTATTAGTATTACTAATGTAAACAAAGATGATCTGGGGAAGGCCATGAAAAAATGTGTCTTTTCAGCATTTTCTCCTTGGTTGAATCATCTGTTGTGTCATGAAGGACTACAAAATATGATAGAACCTAAGGATGTTTTAAGAACATCCGGGAATCCAGAATCATTCAAAGAATAATGCCCTAAATGGGAAATTTCAAGCAGAAAGAAGAGAGATTTAATGGGGCATGAGAAAGCTGTTTGTGTACTTCACTGCCTTTTCTGTAAAGGAGGCAGCTGACTAATGCAGGAAAGGAAAAAAATAATCTCTTCCTCTATCCATCTTAGGTTCGCGGGCTTGGACCCTGTAAGTTGGATCAACAAAAAGGACAGGTTAATAGCAGAAAGAGTACAAAGTGTTTTATTGTTGTTGTTGTTATTTTTTAAGATGTTTATTTATTATTTTCAGAGAGAAAGGAATGGAGAGGCAGAGAGGGTGAGATATCAATGTATGGTTGCCTTTCACCTGCCTCCAACTATGGACCTGGCTAGAGACCTGGCTTGCAGTCTGGTTGTGTGTCCTGGCTGGGAATCAAACCAGCAACCTTTGGGTTTGTAGGCTGGTGCCTTACCCACTGTGCCACCAGTCAGGGCATCAAAGTTTTTTTCAATATAATTTATGCATGGCACTGGAACCTTCATAAGAAAATGAAGACCTGAAGTCATGGTTAAGTCTCAGCATTTTTTTTTAAGTCTCAGCATTTTTTAAAAAGATTTTATTTATGATTTTTCAGAGAGAGGGGAAGGGAGAGAGGCAGAGAGGGAGAGAGGCATCAATGTGTGGTTGCCTTTCACCTGCCTCCAGCTACCCACCTGGCTGGAGACCTGGCCTGCAACCTAAGGTCTCAGCATTTTTATAGTAGGCTTGAGGAAGAGCGGCAAGTCATGGAAAATGGGATACAACAGAAGAATTTGAGACAAGGGTAGTAAACTGGTAGATAAGGTGGGTAGTAAGAGTTGATTGTTCAGATTGCTCTCAGCATCACTCTGTCTTTGGACATGAAGATTATCCATTCCTCCGGGGAGAGGAAGGGCAGCTCTCACATGAAGATCTTTTGACCTGCATTAGGGGGAGAATGGAGAGGTCATAATCCTTCCAACACCTGCCATTTAAAAAATGTCTTCAGCTTAAAATATTCAGCATGCTAAGGTATCATATTTTTGGGGTAGCTGTCCTAGAAAATAAGATATAATTCTGATATAGACTAAATATTAATGTTTATGATAACTTCCCTGATAAAATATCAATATAACATTCTAAAACTGAGCACTTGGGGATATTTTCTGGTTATCACCCATTCACATGAATGAGACTCTAGTAAGTGGCTCCATTAATTATTATACTCTAAGAATGAACCTGAAGTAAAAGATATATTTACCCATGGTACATAGTAGTAAATGTATGCAGAACTTCAAGAGTATTTTATTTACCTAGGAAGATAGGTTTTATCCTAAGTGATAAAATACCTGAGAAATGATTGGTGAAAATGTCTATTTTTCTTTGTTTCATTGAGTACAAAATAAACTGTCAACATAGAGCAAATAAGTAATGACTGGTAATATTGAGTTTTAATATCCATCATTTCTTCTTGTGTCCCATCAATCATCCTTGGAAATCACTCTGGGAAGATGAATAGAATATTTAATGTTCTGAAAAGCACAGTTTCTTTCTGTTAGCAGAGGGTTTATGGGAAGAGGAAGAGAGGCGAAGAGAAACATGCTGGGGAAAGGAAACCTGTAGCAAAATGGAGAGCTACAGTCATTGCATTTTCCATCCTTCCCCCTGGTCTAGCCATTCCCCCCAAATGGTGCCATTTTCTAACCTATTTTCATACCCTCCAATCTCAACCCCCCTTTTTTTTAACCATCTTCATCCTATATCTACACATTACATTTCTGTTATAAGAAAATAGTAATTGGTGGAGAAAATCCAACTCTTGGACCCATGGGTTTGGCTTTAGCCTGGGTTGCTAAATTCCATTCATCCTGATATAAATATATTGAATTATACTTTGGAGTTGGAAGGTACCAAACCACCATTATTTTATTCTTACTCCTAAATGCCAATTTTGTAGAATTTTAATCTGTAGAAACCCTCCCTGCCCCAAGAGAAATCACCATTCATGTTAGAGTTGCATTAATTAGAGAAAAAAAAGAGTAGTGGCATTAGAGTGGAGGTTGGGATTTCCTCTGACCTAATTTCTGACTCAATATTCTTTTCAATCTAGCACAAAATTCAAACTATTCAATACTAAAAGCCATAAAGAGAATTATGGAACAGTCTTTGGAGGTCTTTGTCAAATTCCATAAAGATCCAATTCCACCACCATTCTTAATACCTCCCTAGTACCTTGAGTTGAAAAGGACTTTATCATTCCTGTTGGAGGCATTCCAGGCTGATGGCCCCCTCCCCTCACTCAGCAGGGTGACATCCCTTCTTGTGGAATATTCCATGCTGTGTCTTCTTATGAGGCTGTTTCTGCCCCTGGACTCTATGCATCTTAGAAAATGTTTGTAAATGTGAGTGCTGGTTGAAAATAAAAGAACTATCAACTATTTTCATCTGACTTTAACCGTAGGTCAAGAGATAATTTTAGAGTTATTCATTTATTTTATTTAGTTAAAAAAATAAATATTTTTTACTTATACTATTTATTATTCACCCACTCATGAAGAACACAGATTTTCACTTAAGAGAGAGGCATTACTAAGAAAAAGTGAATGCAATGAAAAGTATCTGATTTTGGAGTCCTTTGCCCCCACCAATTTGCTTGATAGATCTATAAGTCACTGCATGGTTTTAAAAACATTTTTGTTAAAGTGTCCCTTAAAGGAATTTTGACAGATTAGATACCCAATTTATTCACATTAAGGTTAATATCTAAAAATTTCATCCTAAATTTATATACTTTTGAAGAGTAGCATTTCCAGCTTTGTTTAAATAATGGTATTTTAAGTAAAAATGTTCTATTTCTTATATATATTATTCATTAGGACATAAAAGACATAGTAATTCAATATTCATTATTACCCTTTTAAAACAACTTGAACAAGTCCTTTAATAGTGGAAAACATGACATTTTCCCTATTCTTTCTGGAAATTGCATATTTATTAATTTTTTAGCAGAAGTTTATGTGAATGTAACATTTTAAATATTTTAATGATGATTCTATAATAATTTTATTTTTTTCATGGCAGTTATCACCACCTAACATGCTATTAATGTATGTGTAGATATGTGCCTTTTCTTTAATTCAAGAGAGAGGGGAAGAGAGGGAAAAAGAAAGGGAGAGAAACATTGATTGGGTGGCTTCCATAAGCATCCCTACCATGGACCCACCCTGCAATCCAGGCATGTACCCTGACCAGGAATTCAACCACGACCTTAAATGGAAAATTTGAGGGATGTCACCCAACCAACTGAGCCACATGGCCGGGGCCAAATATGGGTTAATTTGTTTGTTTGTTTTTTCCCCTCTCCAGTTCCCAAGTCTTCTAGAATGCAAGCTCCTAGAAGACCATGGTCCATTTCCTTCACTGATGAGTTCTAAGAACCTAAAGCAGAGTCAGGTACACAATGGATGTTTTTGAATAGATGAAAGAAAGGATAAATGAATGAATGAACACCAGGGAAAGGGTATAGAGTGGAGGAATGCTTTTCCGTTTAAATTCAGGGGTAAAAGACAACCTCCCAAAGGAGGAGGTCACATGCAAATAATTGTTGAAAGAGGCAAAGCCAGTAGGCATGTGAGGAAGAGCATTCCAGGAAAGGAAACAGCACCACAAAGGCTCTTCCTTTGGCAGCATCATGGCTGGAAAGATTTAAACACTCCCAGAAATCCAATGTGGGTAGAAAAGAATGACTAAATAGAACAAATTAAACTAAATAGAACAAACTGCAATGAACACAACCAGATCCTAAGTGGGTGACAAATTCATGATGATGCTGCTGAGGACAATGAGTTGATGGAAGAGTAATGCAGAATGCTTAATCTGGGTGCAGCTGTAAGTTGCCTTTCCTCCTTTTATTTTGCAGACAGGAAAACTGACACACAGTGTTTAAATAATTTTACCAAGGTACCACAACAAACCGAGTGACCAGACTCCTATCTCATCTGTCCTACTCCACTGAAAGGTCTTCAAGGAAAAGCAGTGACTTACCAACCTCTAGCTCAGTGTAATTAGATTACATTATTCTCCAGAGTGTTTCAGTTTAGTACTTTTCCATAAATATCAAATTTATTTTCTCTCTGTTTTTTGTGAGGGGGGAGGTAAGGAGTATAAAAATGAAGTAATGTAATTTTATGCAATGTTTTAATCTCTTACAAATTTTGTAGGAAATGACTCCTTTCTTTCTATAATTTTCCTTTCTCATAACTGACTGCCTGCCTCTGGGCAAATACCACTGACAGTCCAAGGAGGGTGATATATAATATTGTCAATTTTTTCATATAGGTAAATTTGATGGTTTAATACTGAATTATGCAAACAAGAAGCAGTTGGTTTAAATTAAATTTTAAAATGAAGTAGTAAATTATCAGAAGATCTGAATAATGAAATGGAAATTTAAATTTAAAAAAACATATGCATGAAAAAGAAGAGTTCAATCAAATGGGTTTGCTTTAAAAAATGATTGCATGTAATCTCCCACCACTATTTTGTATGAACATTGAAGATGCATTTGGCCATTATTTATTATATGAATTTAATGAATATTTTATAAGGTCTGGGCAAGCATGGCATTTACATAACATATGTTAATGGTATGGCCACTGAAAAGGAAAAGGGCCTTTGATATAAAATACATCCGGCACTTACTTAACGTTATCTTTAGTTTAACATTAAGTAAATGTTCATTTCTATAGTGGAAAAGTATTCTTGTTTGCTAACAAGGGTCATCCACTAACTATAACACTTTCAGAAATCAAAAGACAGGGGCTGAGGCCACCAACTATTATTTATATTCATCCTTAATTACTGTTGATAAAATGATAGTGGATGTTTCACCTTGTCTGATCTGTAAATGTCTTCTCTATTTGTATTATCTCTGCAGTTTCTTTGTATCCATAAAGCCAGTGATAGACAAATAGACATAAGGAGAAGCATTTATACACAAACCTCCTTTCACTATTATCCCAAATTTTTCATGATGGCCTCAGAGATGTGAAAAAAATCACTTTACCCAAAATTTAAGATATAGTCTTAGCTAATGAATTAATTTTTAAATCTATAAAATTCTACATATATTCCCACAATGTAGACTGCTGTCACCTAAAATTTTTAAATAAAGTGATCTCTTATAATAATTTTTGAGGTTCTCAGCAAAAATTAGAAAATACTTTATTTAAATATTTAGATGTGTCCCTCATGGAAATCAGTAAAGAAAAGAATAACATTAAGATCTAATTTATTTTCCTAGATGATGACTTTTTGGAGGCTGGGAAATTGTGACCTTTTATTTTCCTTCATTTGGCATTTTCAGATTATATTTTTTCTCACTGTCCTTTTCATATACCCTAGAGATCACCATGAGCTCACCAAGACCCATTTCCTTTTCTTCCTGACACGCATCACAGCCTCATAGCTGTGACATGGAGCCATGTAACTGAGACTGACAAAAGAATGTGGATAAAATAATGCACAATAGTTGGAGGACTTTTTCTTTAAAAATCCATAGGCAATCATCTGTGAATTCTCTTTCTTTACTCTTCTGCCACTTTGTTGTAAAGAATGAAGTGGGAAAGCTAACCAAATATGTACCCTATCTATCTGAGGAAAACTATAAAATTTGGAAGAATGAATTCAAATAATTAAATAAATGGAGAGATATTCCATGTTTATGATTAAGAATACTCAATATTGTTAAGATGCAGTTTTCCCCAACTTAATCCATACATTGAGTACAATCCTAAACAAAATCCCCACAAGTTATCATATGAGCATCAATAAATTGGTTGTAAAGTTTAAATTGAGAGGCAAATGACCCAGAATTGTCATAAAACATAGAAGAAGAGCAACATTGGAGGACTGATGCTACCTGACTTCAGGACATACTATAAAGCTACAGTAATCAAGACAATGTGGTATTGGTGAAAAAATATATGAATATGTAGGTGACACAATAGAGATCCCAGAAATGGAGTACTTTTAAAATTGTCAATTTATCTTTGACAAGTGAAGGAAATATAAAAGAGCAAAGGCAGTCTCTTTATCAAATGGTGCTGGAATAACAACATCCATATGCAAAAAAAGAAATGTATCCAAGCACAACTTTATACAGGTTTAAAAAGTTAACTTAATATGGATCATAAGCCTAAATATATTCTTTAAACCTATAAAACTTCTAGAAGATAACATGGGAGAAAAACTATAGGACTCTGGACATCATTATTGTTTATTAATTATGCCTTTTTAAGGTAAAATACTAAAGGCACAATTCATGAACAAAAATATATAATAACCTGGACTTCATTAAAATTAAAAACTTCTATTGAGCACTGGCCTAAAAACCCAAAGGTTGCTGGTTCAATTCCTAGTCAGGGCAACATAACCAGGTTGCAAGCCAAGTCTCCAGCCAGGTCCATAGATGGAGGCAGGTGAAAGGCAACCATACACTGATATTTCTCCCCCTCTCTCCCTTCCTCTCTTTCTCTCTAAAAATAATAAATAAAATATTTTAAATTATTTCAGAGCATAGAAAAATAAAAATCTCTTAAATTATTTTATTATTGAGCACAGGATTGATACTTGATCCTAATAAAGATTACCCCAAAAGGAAAAATGCAGACACATTACCTCTAGATCATAATTTGAAAATGCTAAATTATTACCACAATTTAACACATCATTAAAAAAAATAAGACATTGTGACCAAATAGATTTTAGTACTGGAATGTGAAGCTGGTTCAATATTTGTATGTATGTGAATATATGACCATATTAATAGTTCTTAAGAAAAAAAAAAATCACATCATTATTTCCATCATACTGAAAAAGCCTTTGAGAAATACAGCTATTCTTTATTGAAGGTTTCAACAAAGCAAAAATGACTTTTCATAATATGATGAAATATATAAATGTATCACCATATGAATGACAGCTTATAGTGGAAATAAAAAAGTATTTCTCTAAGGCCAAGAAAAAATCAAAGATGGCCTCTACATGCACTATTTAATATTGTCTCAAATGAACTTACCCATGATATACACAAGATCAATTATAAAAATTAAAATTTGAAATTATTTCTAATTGTAGATGATATGGTAGAAATTGATAGACACTTCTAAGTATAATGGTAAAATAACACAAATAATAAAATAGTTTAAACAGGTAGAAGAGTGAAAGATTAGTGAAAATCAGCAGCCTTTGTAAAATCAAATGATAGTTAGATACCATAATGTTTCACTTTGATGTAGAGATTCAGTGGTCAAAAACAGCTATTTGCCAGATTCATACACACCATTCCATTTTGACTAAAAGCTCTAAGATACTTGCTGAGATCCTACCAATTCTTGTGCTTGCCTCCTCCCATCATCCCACTCCTTCCTCAGCATTCTTATTTCTGCCTAATGGACTCCTGCTGATTCAGTTTTAGTCTCAGAGACAAGAATTGCTAAATGTACATTGGCAATGATTTTGACTAAGTGACTCGGAGCACAATCCATCCCTATAGCGTTAAGAGGTTTAGTACTTTGTAGACTATTTCTTAGCTATCTCAAATACATACATACAAAAAGACTCTCCCATTAGTGAAAGAGTATAGGTTAAACCCTGAAAAATGTTCTGAATCAGCCCTCTTTGCAGATTTGCTAAAGTATATGGAAAAGTTACCCTTGCTTTAATGTGAATGTGCTCCTGCTCAAAAATTTCCAAGATGGTTCTTGTTATCCCTTACAGAATAGCAAACCTGCAGCCAAGGTAAGGTCTCAGATTATATTTGTAAAATTTGTTTCTAAGATCTTGCCCTGCTTTCCTATGCCTTTTCTAAATATATTGAGTATAAATTTTGGTTATGCTTGCCAGGTAGGTTTTGTCAGCATGATCCATTTTACTGGTTCACATTCAAGTGTTAGGAAGATTGTGGTGCCTTGTCAAAGAAATTATTTCTTTTTGAAAAAATGAATGTGCATAGTAAGAAATTAATATCTAAACGGAATATTAGGAATTCCTGAGGGAAGGATTTGTATTGAAGTTCTCAGATGCCCATGTATCATCTTGTACATGGATGCCCTCTTTTTAAACATAAAGTTCATTAATGACATGTGTGGGTATTTGCTAGGACCAGTGTTTTTACTTGGGATCGATTGACCCTTACTTCTCTCTCAATATTACGTACATATGTATATGTGAATGTTCATTTCGGAAAGGAGACATAGATCTTTGCTTTTATGAGATTCTTAAAAACCAGTGTATTAAGATATTATAAAGTCAATACAATTAAAATACATGAAAAGAGAGGAGAAACCATGATTCATTTTCTCACGGAATGGCTCTTTGGCAAAGAAAAATAGAATCCCAGATTTTTGAGGATATAAGCCTATATATCATAAAATAATACAATTTACTCCAGTTCAATTCATAGTCTTTAGCAGATTGAACTTGATAGGAGAGATTTTTCAAAAATTCTTTGTTTCATATATCTCTGCATAAAGAAGTGTTCCTGAGATGTCCTATGAGGCATCTATTTTGTAAAACACAAAAGAAACTTTTACAAAACCAATCTTTGAAGTTCTGGAACAAAGCTCAGCTGGATCTCCCATTGGTTTTGTCTCAGTGGTAGACAAGAAGATTTGAGAATTGAAGGGTTTTATCAATTACACAATAAGCATCAGGTTTCCATTAAAGCACAAAATCCATCATCTAAATATATGCTAGGTATTCTTATAAATTAGTGTAACAGGTAAATCCTTGACTGATTCATTTATTTGTGATACCAGCTCTGTGATTCTGCAGTCTAATAATATTAAATATATTAGTTCTTAAAATGCTTATATATTTTCTCTTAAATTTGTTCCAAACTTCTTTAGTCTTTCAAATGCTTTCCTGAATTTATGATAATTAACTTAGCCTGTAATTATTCACATTTTCTAATACTTTTTGGTAGCTTCCATGACTATCACATACTGGTGCCTAATAGATCAAGAATTCCAATGTGTTGATTGACTAGTGTGACATTTGTTCAGAGATATGGATTATTATTCACACTGTTAAGACCACAGCTGGAGTGTAATAAAAGCATTAAAAGTAGATTTTATTCGGAACTACTGCAACAGGGGAAAGAGACCCCAGTTTAGAACTGGTATCAATTCCAAATGCAGCAGGGACAAGTGAAAATTATACCCAGGGTAGGGTCAATGCATGGAAAATTGCTGAAAAAGAAGCAACAGGAATAAGGGGGATTCTGGTTAATTAGGTTTAATAGAATACTTCCTGAAGTTTGGGCAGGGAATATTGGGGAATGAGTATCCAGTGTAGGGAACTCACTCTAAACTGACAGCAGGATTTTTGCTAAAACTGGGCAAAGGAGATATGAACACGGAAGTTAAAAAACCTAGTTCAGAGAAGGCTCAGAGGAGTGTGACTTGAGTTTGGTCAGGGAAAGTCTTTGTTAATATGATACCAAAATGAAAGAAAAGGTGAAGGTCATTCTAAGTCATAGGGTGAAGGCATACTTGCAGAGGAAATTACTTCAGTGAGTCTGAGAACAGAGTATTTGGGTAGTGGTGTAATTCCAGACTGAAGGGGTTTAAAGGGCACATGCTAGCACGACATGTGAATGACTGGTCTTTATCCTTATAGTGAGTGACATATGAATAAATTCATTCTTATTGAACTGATGAGTCTGGAACTATCATGAAAGTTCTAAAGGAATAGAAAGAAAATAGCTACAGAAACTTTAGTTTTCCATCTATTGCAATAGATACTTTCAAGAGCAATAAAAGATTCTGAACTAGAAGACTATCAGAAAGAATCTAGACTTATTTGAAATATATTTTGGAGGAAAAATAGATATATTTTGACCAGATGGAGGACATGAGAGGGAAGTATCCAAAGACATCTTTAAGATTTTGGCCTAAATGATTAAATGTCATAAGATGGATGATGAGGCTGTTATCACATTAGTTGCATATCTCTTTACTTTGAGCAGAGTGCAGTGGGAATATCTTCATTTTATTTTTAAATGCACTGAGTTGGAGCTATCTTTGAGATTGAGTTGATTGACTAGTCAAGCCAGTTGTTCATTATGAGACCAGGCAGCTTCTGTAACAGTAAACCAGACAGAAACTAAGACATAGGGGAGACTGCTATTTTAAAACCTATGAAAAACATTTTCCAAATTCTCCTTGATTTCCACTTAATAAATAGGTTGCTTAAGTTTGTTTACCTGAAATAGGTTACCTGTACTGTATATTGATTGGCATTTCTAAAATTTGCCCTAAACTATTAAATGAGTAATACTTTAATCTAGAGACTTCCTTTATCAGTGCAAAGAAGGGAGGTAAATGGTATTAACGTGTCAACAGAAATTCTGTTTCACTGGGTCAGGTTCCATTTCTCTGCATTTCTCAGCAGTGTTAGACCAGTGCCTTTTATAGGTTTGTTTAATTTAACTACATTCCCTGCTCTGAACATTAGCTGAAGCTTGCATACTGTCAAAGGGAACTGGAGCCAAACAATAAGTGGTCAAAATAGATTTTTTCAGGAACTATTTCAATGGGGAGTGGGGGGAGGATAACTCACTGTAAAACTGAACTCAAATCCAAATACAAGGAAAAATGGGAATTTATAGGCAAAGAGTTGGGGTGGGCACTATTGTATAGAAAATTATGGGGAGGAAACATCAAGAGTAGGGTGAATGTTTGCTGAACGAACTGAAAAGGATTCTTTCTCAAGACAGGCCATGATGATCAGACATCAAGAGTGATTACAATAAATTTAATTTTTTTCAAAGATTGGGGGATAAGGAATTTGATCTGATATTGAGGATGATTGGATATCAAGGGTGGGAGAGTCCCACTAAAGGGTATAGGATTCTTGCTACAAGTTTAGTATATAGGCATAGCCAGGATGGGGCCAAGTTCAACGCCTAGTTGAAAAGAGGACTCAGAGGAGTCTGACTCAAGTTTGGTCAAGAAGATAATCTCTCTCTCTCTCTCTCTCTCTCCCTCTCTCCCTCAGAGAAAAAAAAAAGGAAGAGAACTGTTATATAACATATCCCCCCAGGGTTTGTAATTTTATTTCAGAATGCCCTAGTCTCCTAGTAATTAGTTATGAAAATTTACATGAGGAAACGTTACAAAAGAGATGTTGAAAATTTATTATGAATGTGGGAAAGTTAGAGGAGATACCAAAAAATAATGAAAACCCATTAAAGGTTCTAGATAACATGGATTAGCAAAATAAAAGTAAAAACACCTCCAATGTGAAAAGCTAAGGATAATAACTCGTATAGTACTTTATAAATAATAGAGACTTCAGAGAGTATTTTTTTTTTTATTTTAAAGATGAGAAAGTTAAGTGTTCTAGGGAAAGTGTAGGACCTTACAGAAAAATATCTTCCCAACCAATACAACTTTTTAACTAGAACCAGCAAAGAAGATCCTACCTCTAGTTTATATTCTTATTATATCAAGAGGCTCCTTATCTTTACTTCACTATAATTTTTGTTAAAATAGACTTAGGGGGACAGAGGGGAGCAAAAAGGGGATGGATATGCAACAACAATAAAATTTAAAAAAATAGACTTAAAATTTAGACATATTTACTACAGAGCACTATAGTAAATAGTTTTTCCTTTAGAGCTTTTTCTTATTATCATCATTTATTATCATCATTTTGTGGTTCATGTTGTGTAATGAGTCACTCACAGAAATAAGTCAGTTACAAAAAACTATTAAAGAACTGATGGAGTACATTGGTGATTATCTTATTGAAAAATTGGTGAATTTTTATTAAATTGAATTTATTTTTTTTTCAGCAATGACAATGCAGTTTATTAGTCATCAGTTTCCTGACTACCATGACCCCACTATTGGTGAGTCAAAGCCTTTTTTCTCCTTTACCTCAAATAAAGGCACTCTAAATAAGTGACTTACAAATATTGTTTGTGTCTAAGGAAAATTAGAAACATGTTTTACACTAGGATTCAGTACAAGCACATGTTAATATACAGTATGTATGCTACCACACTAATAGCTTCAAAAAGCATTATTTGTCCTTACTTCTTGCTCTGAACTCTCATATTTTCCATTTTATTCTATTTCTGATTAATGATGATTAGAATATATTAAGTTGATTTTGATTTCAGAATACAGTAATGGAGATTTACTGTATTTGAAAAACTATGCTCTGGATAACATAACTGATGTGATTGTAGAGCTTTATTTGGTCATTTGCTTACTTTATCAGTGTCTGGATCTTGTATACAGAAGTAACCATGTCAATGGTGCCTTTGGAAAGAACTCCAGGTATAGATAGAATTTTGTTCACCATCTTCATTTTGTACATGAGGAACCTGAGACCCAGAGTCAAAATATTGTTAGAGTCAAAAATCCAGCCGTTTCATTCTTCCATCAATTTTTATTTCAATTACATTAAGTGGAGGAACATTGCACTTAGGAACATGTTTTCTTCCTCAATCAAGGCAGGAAAGGTATCTTTAAAACTGCTTTACTCATTCAAAGAGCTACTTTAAAGAATCAGTTGAAAATTTCCAAGCAGCGTCTGTCATAACATTCTTTGTCTAGAAATACATTGTCATTGAGAATACATAAAGCATTATTTCATGATGTAGAAAAACAGCCTCCGGTCCCCTCATGGTTGTCTGCTTGTTTAGGCTGTGAGTTCCTTTGACTACACATCCTCCCTTACCCTTTTTATTTCCTCAGCCAGAATACCTCTTGCCCTCCCTTATAATGGGTGTGATCCTCATTTAGGAATTTTAATTCGAGGTATTACTGTGTATATAAAATATTATTCTATAAGTAATTATTTGTATCACTTCCTGCAAAGGCTCCAGTATATGTGCTTGAATAGCACTGCTAACATAAACAAAATGTACTCCTTTTAAAAAATTCAGCAAGACCTCTTCATCAGTTGAACAAATTAGTAAGATTTACATGCAGGCAATTAGTATGTTAATAATCAGAAAGCACTTCCTCAAGGAGCTGTTTCGTGTCTGAAGCAAAAATAATCACTTCATGAAGTTTTAGAAGTGATTAACTACAGTCCATGTTTGATAATCCTCTAAATTCCTTTTCTTAATATATTGATGTTGGAATGTTGATAACTTGCACAACCTATTATGAGTTACAGAAGAGGAGAAATCTCTGGGCAGCAGCTCTGAATCTTTTATTTCATTGGAAAATTTGACTCTAAATATATCATTTATGAAATAAAAAGTCATTCTGTTCATTATTTTTCATCACCGTTTAAGTTTTATATCCACTGGTGTTTCAAAACCTACCTTTTGCTCACTAGGCTTTCATGTCTAATTGCTTAAAAAGGGCAATCTATGTGAATAAGTCATAAATGGCTCCTTCAAGAGGAATAAAGGTGAAGAATGTAATGGTGACTCTTTTAGGTATCCATGAGGCACATCTATCATTTGAGATTCCATACTGATGGAGGGCTTAAGTCATGCCTTTATATAGTTATAAATAAAATAGATTTAGAAATTTGAAAACAGAGATGCAGTGCCTTTGGTTACTTTGAATTGAATTTTCCCATCATTTCATTTCTTGGCATCACTAATGGAAACATTGCCTAACAATTTTCCATTGGTGTCCTGCACCAGGAATATGAAAGTCCCTTTTTCTTTGTCAAGCTACATAACTATTACTCAGTCTGGCTGACTTAATGATCCCTCAAGAGGACATTCATATTAGTACTTGAAAATCATACAAATTAGAGAAGAATACACCTATCAAGGATACTTATTTCCCAATTTATATAGTAAATGACTATTTTTCAATGCTTATTCATATTTGTTTGTCATCTTACCAACAGAGGTTTTTGAATTGTTTTTTTCTCTGAAATCTTTGAAAGATTTGTATGGTTTTTATTTTCTCTCTATATTCAGCTTAAACTTATTTTTCTTTCAAATACACATCAATTCTGCGAACTTAGGTTCTCTTTAGGCTTGGCAAGAATTAGGCATATTATCTGCTACCAATGTTCTTAGCTCTCGCTATGTATTGGCAACATTTTCAAAGTCGGTAACGAATATGTCTAGCTTCTGAAAATCCACAGAAAATACCTATGAAAGGGCAATTAGCAGGTGTTGAAACTATTTTTCCATGTGAAAAAACCATCACTCAAAAAAATAAATTGAATTCCTTATAAAGGTACAAAATATGAATAAATTCAAGTTTTAATTTAATCTTTAAAATAGACTACCTCTAAGTATTAAACATTATATTAAGTATATTTTATTTATAATAAAATAATAATGGAAATAATAAGAAAAACACATTTTGACCAAAGGCCTTGATGCCTAATCTTTAATACTAAAACATACACATGCCATTTTTAATTAAAAATAAGTCATTGCAGGGAAGCATTGTATGCAATTCAATTAGCAAAAAAAAAATTTGTATGTCTAATATTTACAAAGGAATCTATTTGTCTTCTAGAAATAAGAGAGTAAAATAGCAAACTTCAGCCTATGAGGGATTACTTCAGGAAGAGAAATTATGACCAATACACAAATATTTATGATATCTTTGAAGTCAGTTATTACTGTAAGAATGAAGCAAGGTGCTCAGGAGTTTTGAGAGAATGAGGAGGCAGTCCAGTGGCCCCTTCCTAAGTTGTGTCTACTGTGATTCAGGGTTACAGCTTCCCTTTGTTTAAAAGCCAAATTCCCCCCCTCCAGTCTAGAATTCAAGATCCTTTAAAGCAGATTTTCCAAAAAGGCTGGACTTAAAATGAGAAAATTACCTAGGGAAGTTTGTTTTGATAGGTTCTTTTAATCTTATTGTTTAACTTGCTTGAAATTAAACATCTTATTGTATTTAATTCTTATTTAATATAAATTAAATATCAAGTTGTTAAGTTTCTGCAATAGAATGCAGTGTCCCTTTCCCAAACACACACACACACACACACACACACACACACATACATACATACATATATGGTTTTCATTTGTCAGCTGTATTTTAGTTCAAATTATTGTATATTAATACTTTCATATGTTGAGAATTATTGCTGTTAACGCTCATTCATAAATGAATGCAAACATAGGAAACATAGAATGAAATTATAGAGAACCAGGTCACTTCATGTGGCAAATTAATGCAGATGGAAACAAAATATATCTCAAATAACTTGTTTTGAGTAAGACATTTAATACTTGATTAAAAATTTTGAACCATGGTGTTCCTTCTCAGCTACAGAACCTCGAAACTTTGATTGCATCATATATGTAATTGGTGATTATCTCTCACTGTCCTTAAATATTGTTTTGGCCCTCTTTGTCTGAAAGCTACACACACACACACACACACAAGTGCATATATGATAAATGTAACATATATGGTATAGGTGATATATTTCACTTATTTTGTACTAGGTCCCATGCTAAACATGAGATATATAGAGATAAAAACACAATCTGTAACCTCAAAGCATTTCTATTGGGTTGGAAAAATTAATCAATAAACAAGACCATGTGGTGAGTTCCTGGGGAAAAAAAGCACAAGATGCTAAAGAACAATGTAAATACGTCTTATATGACTTGAAGGGACAGGAAATACAGATAGAACAGATGCTCTCTGCACTGAGTTTTGAAGGATACGTAGGAATTAGGCAAGTGAAAACAAGAATAGGTATACTCAGAAGAACAAAAATAATAGGTACCCAAGCAAGACAGCACAACATGTAACTAAATGGGAAATTTGGAGACCAGAAGTCCTAAGGCTGAAATAAATGACATACTGTGTAAGCTGGCAAGGGGGAGGTAAAAGATTTTTCAGGAACTAGATCTTTAAAGATTGTGCAGGGTCAGCCAAAGGTTTAGATACTTACCGTCCTGTACTCTTCTCTGAGATAAAAATGAATATTACTGACAGCCTCCTTAACTTATACATTTAGATAGCTCCAGGGCAGACAAAAATAAAGATGCCCCTACTTTAACTAATAATTAATTATCCCTAGTAGACTTTAACTTCCTTCAATGTTTTTTATGATGATAAAGCCCTTCGTCTACCAGGGTCTCATGCCAGAAAACCAAGAGAGCTCCTTGATACCTATTTCAACTTCTACATTCAGTCATTCACAACTCTGTTGTTTCTGCCTTTTGAAAATATCTTGAACCTATCCCCATCTCTCCATATAACCCTTGCTGCCTTTTTATTCTTAGCCAACCCCATTTCAATTTGAGCTAGTTCTTCCAAATGTTTTTTACACAGAATCCAGGAATATCTTTATACATATAAATTTGGACTACTGAATAATTCCCAATGTTATCAATTATTTTTAGAATGAAGAATACAATTCTAAGAATAGAACCAAGATTCCATGGTCTTCCTATTCTTGCTCATGTACTTACTATCCACTACCTCTTTGTGGGGCTTCATCTACATTTACCTCCTTTTAGACTCACAAACTAGTCAAGCCCCTCTCTGCTTTAGAACACTTTTATGCATGTTTTAACCCTGAATATTCTTTACGTCTTCTCCCTCCATTTTGCTTGGTTAACTCATACCTTAGTTAAATTTCAGCTTAAATATTTCTTTCCTAAGAAAGGCCCCTTCAAGAGTATTATGCTAAGTGAAATAAGTCAGGAAAAGACAAATAACATATGATTTCACTTATATGTGGACTCTAAAGAAGAAAATAAATAAAGTAGAAACAGACAACAGACTGACAATTGTCAGAGGGGTTGGTGTGTATGTGAAAAAGGTGAAGATATTAAGCAATATAAATTGGTAGTTACAGAATAGTCACAGAGATACAGATTACAGCCAAAGAATATAGTCAGTAATATTATGATAAATATGTATGAGGCCAGATGGATACTTGGAATCATGGGGTGGGGGATAACTTTGTAAAGTACATGATTTTCTAACTACTTTGCTATAAATTTGAAACTAATGCAGAATATACAAAATAATATTGAATATAAACTGCAATTGAAAACTAAAAATAAATAAATAAAAGAAACCCCCTTTGACTACCCAAAATAAAATAATTCCTCCTTTCATGTATTCTGTCAGAACCTTGAATATTTTCTTAATATAATTTATCTCAATGTAAAATCATTTTACTCATTTGTTTAATTAAAGTGTCATGAGGGTAGGAACCCCTAATATATTATTCATTAGTGTTTCCACAGACCTTATCAAAATGCCAGACATATAGTAGTGCTCAATAAATATTTGTTAAATAAAAATGGATGAACAAATATATTTCTAGGAAAACATTTATCATTTTTAGATTTTGCTACAGTTAATTTCAGACTGTGAGAGAGCAACTAAATTAATCAAAAGTGTGCTAGTGGTCCTTAGTACAAATTCCTTTTGTATATTAATGGGTGTTTCTTAACCTAAGATAATTACCAAATTTTTTTGAAAAATTAAAAGCATTATGCTAATATAAGTTACTATTTTTCTACTTCTTCCTTTCTATTCCATATTAATTCATTAACAAATTTGGGGGGGGGTAGCTATGGTGATCCAGTCATTGTACAAGGCACAGGAATTAATGGCAAATAAAATTATGCAGAAATGTATTCCTCATTGATCTTCTCTGCCTAATCTTACTTCATCATTTCGAAAAGCTAATCATATCTCTATCTAGAGTCCAATTGTCTCCTTTTTTCATTGCATTAGGATGACTTAAGGTCATATATAAGTATAGCACAGTTCGATTAGAGTAAATTGGCCTTAAGGACCTGCACAATAGCTTCTATTTCTTGCTGGAAAGGAAAAACAGCTTTAACAAACAATTCAGTAATCAGTTATCACTTTATTAACTTACCTGGCTATACATATATGCAGTTCCCCCAGTGCCCAGAAATTTAAATGACCAAGAAGTTTCTAGCTCTAGTTACATATCCAATTTTCAAAGAATACATTCTCTTGTAATTGACTCAGCAGTGAATGCTTTTCTTCTTTTAGTGTTTAAATCTCCAATTTCACTTACAAGGCATGAATACTGCATAATACACTCATCTGAAAGATTTATATTCTTCCTGAGCAATTGGTAAGAACTGTAAGAAGCTCTACAGGGGAAGAATAAAATGTTATATAGAGTTAAGTCTTCTTGAATGATTTGGGAAGCTTGAAAAACAAGGACCTGACATAAGTGGCTAAGTACATTAACAGCACGGACAGCTCATCTGTGACTAACACCATGCCCTATGACTGGTATTGTACCACACTGCATGAGTATAAAACTAGTAATGTGGTTAGACCAGTATCGGACTAATGCACCACATTAAGTATATATTCCTTAGTATTTTTGGTGGAATATAAAGTTCCTAGGCTCAGGGTTTTAGTGTGTTTGAATCACACTGAAATGGCCTATTCAGTGTCTAAAATGTGTACCAATAGTCACTTTGTGTCGCTAGAAAAATCCCTGTTAAAATGTAAATTCTCAGGGGAGAGGTAAAGCCCAGAGCCATTGGAAGTCATTTATAACATTACCGTAGATTACTGTATTTGATTAGTCCAGTGAGCAGACCAAAAGCTGTGGTCTACAGAACAGCACTGAAGAGATAGTGTGAGACTTGGAGGAGGAACGGTGTCACTACCAGGTAGAAAAAGTCCTACAAAATAATTCTTAAAGAAAATCAAAGCTTGCAAACTGCAATTGGAAAATTGAATTTATTAGTGACTCTGGAATGACAAACATGGTAGAATAAATACAAAGAAAATTAGTATGAATCAGATAGATCAGAAATTTATTCTGTCTTCACACTGGCCCTGTTTTCATTCCAGACTCATCTCATAACCTCCTTTAGTTTGCTGTGCGCCAGCCATGCTAGTCTTCCTTCAGTTTCTTTTCTTTTTCTTTCTTTCTTTTTCTTTTTTTTTTTAAAGATTTTATTTCTTATTACCAGAGAGAGAGGAAGGGAGAGAGACAGAAAGGGAGAAGGATATCAATGTCTGGTTGCCTTTCACCTGCCTCCACCTACAGACCTGGCTGGAGACCTGGCTTGCAACCTGGTTATGTTGCCCTGGCTGGGAATCGAACCAGTGACCTTTGGGTTCACAAGCTGGCGCCTTATCCACTGAGCCACCAGCCAGGGCTTTTTCCTTCAGTTTCTTACTTCAGTTTCTTATGACACGTACCCTCTTCCTTGCTTTGTGGCTTTTGCCAGTGTGCCACTATCTACCTTGAGTACCTTCCCTCTGCCTTTCACTTAACAAGTTCCTGTTTATCCTTTAGGTCTCTGCTTGCATATCATATCCCCAGAGAAATCTTCTTTTACCTCATTACCTAAATTAACTGCTTAACACATAAACACACGCAGGAATGTGCATATATAACATTATAGACTTATTCTCAACATCACAAAACTTGTAAACTTAGTAATATGTATTAAATTGAATGCACGAAAAAAATGGTGTTAACCTTTGCTGTGTCTCCCCATTTGAGATGTAGATTTCATGATTATAGGGGTATGTCTATCTTATTTATTCACTGTATTTCACACTAGACCTAGTACATGACTTCGGTGTCCTTCTTTTCCTTCTTACCTAAATTATATCTTGTTTGATATAGTAAACTAAGCATCACACAGGTTAAATGCAAACCTTTGCCGACACTTCTCTGGGACAGCTCAGGAGAACATGCTGCCTGGTCTCACTTTAAATGTACAATCATGGATCTCAAATGGGCTTTGAATGATGCCTGGAAAACACAACTAAGGCATAGCCTGTGCATTCTTCCACACTTCTAAAACCAACAGCTTCTCCCATCTTCACACTCTCCCCAATGAACTTGTTAATATGCTGAGAAAAACTGGAGCAATCAGCAGATAAATTTCCAAAGACTCTCATCCACTATATACTTACAGAAGTACCCACTACTTGGCACCTGTACTTGTTCTTCTGACTAATTTTGTTGTTTAGATGAACTATCTATGTTCCTATATAAGTTAGTACCACACTTCCACTCAGTAGATTTCATGCCTCTCTCCTGCTCAAGAATGTTGTTCAAATTTTTTTCTCTTGTGGAGCATTTCCCATCATCATAAAACCATGCTGTTATTTCTTACGTCCTAAATATTAAAAATATCAAACTATTTTAAATCCATTATTCTATGAAAATTACTTTTATCAAGGTCATCTTGACTTTTTAGTGGCTAATCCAATGGTCAGTTTTCATTTTCTCCATTTTGATCTACCAGTAGCATTTGATATGGTCTACCACTCTCAGATCTGATCCAATTTTTTCACATGGCATCTAGGGTTCCACACTATCCTGGTTTTCCTCTCTCACACCTTCTCTGCCTTCTGGCCTGATTCTTCCTTTTCCCCTGAATGTCGAAGCACCTCTGAGACTCAGTCTTCATCCATATTCCCTTCATGGCCTTGGGTGTCAGTTAGGTACTAAACTTCAAATTTTATATCTCTACCTCATTCTTTTTCATCTGATTTCCAAACTTGTATATCTAGTGTCCTACTCAACTCTCCATTTGGATGTCTAATAGACACCCTAAAATTACCCTGTCTAAAACTGATTTCTGGTTCTTTCAAAAAATTCCAGCTTATAGTCTATCTCATCTCCAAGGCACTCTCACCCTTTTGAATGCTTATGACTAAAACTTTAAATCTGTATTTCTCTTGTTTTTCATGCCACATGCCCTTTAAAAATCTCATTGGCTTTACTTTCAAAATATATCCAAAATCCACTTATTTTCCACTAATTCCACTGCTACCATCTTGAAATGAGCTAGCAAAATCTCCAGGCTGCACTCCAACACTAGCTCCTAAGAGGTCTCATTACTTCTACTTTTGTGTCACTCTCATCTATTTTCACCAAAGCATCCACAGTAATCACTTAAAAATAATCTAGATGATGTTAATCTTTTTGAAACCCTTAAGTAGTTCCTTATTCCGTCAAAGTAAAAGCTAACATATTTACAAAGGGCTATAATGCCTCAGGAATGACATCTTGCCCCTCCAACTTTATTCTTACCATTCTTCTTCATTCATTTGATTTCAACCATGCTAAGCTCTGCTGTTTCTGCTCTTGATGTTCCCCTGGAATGCTCTTTTCCTGGATACTCACAGAACTAACCTCATTATCTCTTCAAGTCTTTCCTTCAGGTTCAAATGTTTACACTGACCATCACCAGCACTCCTGGTTACACTCACTCTCATCTGCTTTCCTGTATAACATATAATGCCATCTAATTTACTATATAGTTACATCTGTGTCCCTTGGCTACAACATAAACTCTATTAGGGTCACTGTACTTTGCCAAAAGTCTCGATCACTGTGTGGTTCATAGCAGATGATCAATACATTAGATGAGTGAGTGTCTAAAGTACATATTGGCCCTTCAACCTTGAATAAATCAGCATACATGTTCATCTTTCCTCATCTACAAAAATTAGATGGTGACACTGTCATAATTGTTCTGTGAGATAATATAGAAATGTAGCTATAACTGCTTCACACTCTGCTCAAGACCAAAGGAATATTGTGACTCCCTCAGTAAAAATCAATTAAACTGAAGATAAGAATGGTAATAAGGAAAGCTGTTGGGAAAAGACCACCTAGATTTTGTTCTCTTTTTTTGGAAGTCCCATTGACTATCTAGAAAGGATAGTGAAGTAACCAGAATGACAATTTATTAACTTACAATGATGTTACTGTCACCACCACTATAATTACTTAAGGCATGTATGACCATGATTTTTTTCTGTGGCCAAACTTACATAAAAGAGAAAAAAATTATAATTACAAATCCCTGGTTTAATAAAATACATTTTTAAAATACTGGACTGTGGGAAGCATATCATCTTCGTGATAGTTATCTACATGGATTTACAAAAGTTGCCTATTAGACATTGAATCAGTTCAAATGGAATTAATTTTTTTAAAAAAGTTTAATGATAGGGTAAGAATGAGGACACATCCATCAGGACTATACTGAAGAGTACAGCACTTCCTTCTCAGCTCCAAAATAGACTGTGCCTTAGATCGTTCCTGGAAATAAGCAAAATAATATTTGCTGTTTTATCAATGTTTTTGATAAATCAATCCCCTTCTGAATGCAGGAGACATTCATTGTTGATATACACTAATGCAATCTTATTTCTATTGAGTTTTGCAGGTTAGGGATAATTCCAACTTTTTCAGGTTGCTTTTCCTAACAATATTCTGGTTTATAACCATTCATTCTTTAATGAATAATTAATAAGCTGGGCACTTTTCTTGGATCTATGCTATAGCAGTGGACAAGATGAAATCCTCTGCCCTCATGGAAATGAATTTCAGTGGAGGAGACAGATAATGCAAATTTACCAAAAAATCTATAACATCAGGAGGCTAATTTGGGAACATATTTTGCTTGAGTTTCATTATATATATTTACCTGATTTGTAATTAGTTCTGTGCGTAGTCAACTTTTTGCTAGCTCACTTGATATGGCTTCAAGAAATACTCCTTCCTCTTTAAGGAAAAAAAAATAGATAATAGATAAAATTTAGAATATGAAATTAGGAATAGAGCTGTAGAAGGAACCTATGCAAGTAAGTAACTCAGAAGTTACAGCTTCATTAATGTCATAGTCTATTGGCCTCCTAGGAGCCCTCTCACCCTTTCCCACCCACTGCTGATGCAAAGAACTGGGTGAGGGAAAGGGAGGCAGAGGGGAAAGGCAACAGTGGTCTGAATCAAGTGTGTTCCTTGGAAGAAAGTACCCATACCACAAATATAGTAACACTGAAATTCTGAACTATACTGTCTACTGTTTTATAGCATTCATGTGTATGTGTGCAGAGAAATGTCTTCTTAGAGTCACCCAAATTAATGTTATTATTGATTCATTATAAATAACATCAATGTTATACAACTAAAAACCAGTCCTACCTCTTCACAGATGGAACCCTAATAGATTTTGGTATCATCTAATTCCAAGTGGTGTGACCCAATGAAGGTGCCTATATATTTTCTACATCTGATTTATTGGATGCCTTTCTTCACTTGAAAAACAGAAATAATTTTCCTACCACATAAGGCTGCTATGATGATTTATTGAGATAATAGAAGTGAGATGCTTAGCATAGATATTAGCATACTGCATTCATCCCATAAATATCTGTACTGATAGTACTAAACAAATAAATCTTAGTACTAAGTATTGTTGTTGGAGAAGGTCATCAAGAGAATGTGACCATGAGTAATCCACAAGCTGGATCCAGGTATTAGGAAGCTCCCCTGGCCACATCATGAAAGTTCTGCTCCCCATTCCCACAGCTGGAGCCATATCATGAATGCAACCTTGAAAAAGCAATGTGTCTTTGAGATCATCTGACACTAAGAGATGAAATTTCTGGCCAAATGGAGAGAGCTAACAGAAGGGTATTATTGTGATTGACAATGAAAAAGGTAAAGTGTCCCATGCTATCCCACCACTAATACAAAGGAAATGTTAAAATAGTAATTACCCTAGATTTCTGATAATAGATAAATGAATATACCCCTAAACTCCTGGAAGAAAAGAAGTTGCATTCTTCTCTGTTCCTTGGAGGTGTAGTCTTATCATGTCTTTGAAATGTAAGCATACTAGAAAATTAAAACACTACCTACAGTTGCTTGAGACTGTAGGAAAAAAATGGGCTGGTAAAGGGTTTTTAAAATAGAGACTACTATAAGAAGCTTTCTTGTCCAAAATCTAGTCCACAACTGCTACAATATGTAATAGCAACATTATTATAATTAGTCTTTTAATGGAGCTTTCAGATAGTACATAACCATGGAAACTTTTAGTTAACCATCTGTGATGCTGACTTTATCCAGTAGCTGATTAAAATTGTCTGTGGCCAACCTAAACAACTCAAGACATGTAATAGTTCTCTCATTGCATAGATGCCCTTGAGGAGGAAAGTGTGCCTACAGCAGAAACACTTCACAACATTTTCTTTGCTTATTCAATAATTATGATAAATGAGCACTTAGTATGAAGTTAAATGCTTTTATTTATATTTTGTCTTTTTATCAGTAATTTATTTTAGAGACACCTTTAGGTATTCTATTGGCTTGACTCAATGAGCAATCTTTCATAAACAATTAAAACAAAAAAAATATATGTACTGGTATGCCCTAAAAATTGCTAATAAATGCAATGTGTGAAATAAAAATATTTTCAGCATATCTTAAAAGAGCTAACAAAATTTACATTTACCTCCCCTAATTCATGCATTTTTAAAAAGGAAAGTGTAAAATATTCTACATAGGGAAACATTTAGAACTACAACCTATCTCGTGGTATTTTCAATCTTTTAGTGTAACTTAGATTCATTTACCTAGTGCCATATGTTTAGAAATCTATAGAACTAGAATCCAAATGTACATTTGTTTGACCCCAAAGTCAGAGTATTTAACTACTGCCTTCTAATTTATGGCCTCTTTGAAGGGAATCTTGGTTATTAGTCATGGCTGATTCTACTTAATGCTTTCAATTGAACCAATGTAATTTTAACTACTATGTTGAAATGATTTCTGGAGAATAAAGAGGTCAGCATTTTGACATTTCATATTAAAGTTGTTCATATCAGCATGTGTTTATTCAGCATGAAATGAAGACATAGAGAGAGACATTTAGTAATAGTTGCTTAGTTTGATTCATGTAAATAATCAAATTGAACTTATCATACATATGTCCATGTTCTATAATTTGCTTTCTTTGATTAAACACAGCTCCACATTGAGATGGAAGATAAAATTAGCTATGTGGAAAATCACTTTGGAAACTATCAAGCATCACACCAGTGTGAGATCCTATTCTTCTATTAGAAGACAGTTTTAAATATTTTATCTTTCTCTTTTATTAATCATGTGATAATGATGGTAATTAAATTTTCCATATATGCCTTTTATTTATGAAGGTCAAAGATATTTGCCAAGTTACTTGGGGTTAGAATAATTCCCTACATATGAAAAGGTGATTCATCTTTATGCTTATTTTCCTACCTGAATATTTTGTATATATTTTTAAAATTCATTTCTTTATTCTAAAGCTAGATAGTAATATTTTTTAAAAAATCAATATTCCTATTTCTAAGGTCCTGTGCAACTAGGACTAGTGAAACCTTCCTTAATCAGAACCAAATCAACTAATTAAAAGATTCTCATCAGTGGATACATGGTGCCATAGTAGATCATTTGGAGAAAGGCCAAGGCTATAGTGTGGTTAGTGCTGTAACCTTAAACTTTTATATGTGATCATGCATCATGCATGCTAGCCTTATTCTAACTATATTAATTTTTTAAGTTGTGTGTTTGAGTAACCCCTTTATCTCTATTCTCTCTTTAATATTGCCTTTTTATTTTATTTTATTTTTTATTGTATTTTTTGATTACCATTGGATCCCCTTTTACCCCCCACCCATGCAGCCACCGCACCCTTGTCCAAGCCCATGAGCCTTTTTCCCTTTTTGCCCAATCCCTCCACCCCTACCTGTTCTCTATCTTTGAGTCTATTTTGCTTGTTCAGTTTGTTCACTATCACCTTTAGAGTGGTTTATACTAGCTATTTAAATTTTCCAACCTCCTATTCACTCCTCAAACTACTCTCAAACTACTAGCTGATTGTTATCAGCTAGGAAAATATATTATGCCTTCACATATAGCATATTAGGGAAAAAATGGATATAATATTATTATTGTGCTTTTTAAAATGTGTATTGGATCATGTGTAACATTCTAAAACTTGTAATTTTCAATTCAAATAATAGTGAACTGGTCATATCTGTACATGGAGAACTTGTCATAACCTAGAGCTACCTTAATCTAATTAGCTAATTTTTATACATTTTATGCTGTATCATACATACATATAATACTTATTTTGATACACATTTATAAACAATTTAATTAGAATAATTTCTCTAAGTTGTGGATAATTAATTTTTAACCATTTTCTAAGGAAGGACAACTTCTTTATTTCTGGTTCTCTCTTATATAAACTGTACTACAATGAACATCCTCCTTGGGCACATATGTCCTTTTATAGGATACATACTGATAAGTGTAACTGCTAGGTTATTAGTCATATGAATTTTATGGTTTCATAAAATTTACAAAACTACCCTTTGAGGAGATACAAAATTTCATGACAGCAAATGATAGTTTATAATTTTTATAGCTTGCCTAACAAGATTTACATTAAAAATTCTTTGCCAAGGGAATGAAATATTATATATCATATTTTGGTTATTTTAAATCTTTAAAATATGAATTATGACATACAGAGTATGTACAAAATGAAAAGCACTGCTCACTCATTATCACATAGTAACCACTCATAACTGCCACACTAAAACAATACACATTGTCAGCCTCTCAGAAGCACCCCTCATGACACCTTCCAATAACTGCACTCTTATGACCCAAATTGTCCTTGCTTTTCTTAATAGTTGTAAAGCTAAGAAAACATACCTAAATATTTGGCATAGTTCAGACCATTTTGTAATACTTACATGAATGGAATTGTTCAGTCTATATTATTCTTCATCTGGTCCATTGTATTCAACATTATGTTTATGAGATTTATCCATTTAAGTTCACATACCTATAAAACCATTAATTTTTGTTTATTTTATGGCACTGTGAAAATTATTGAGTGTTTTGTTACTATCTATATAAATAAAATATATGAGAATTTCTCCCACTTAATCAGATTATTATTTTTCTTACTAGATTTGTCTAATCCATTTTAGTCTAAGTTACTTTTTTGTTTTTTTAGTCATATATTTGGACTCATTCCTGCTATCCTGTTTTGTATTTTCTATTTACATTGAGTTTTTACTTTTATTCCCACTTCTCCTTTCTCTTTTCCTTCAGATTAAAGTTTTTAATCCACCAATAGTCTCTTTCTGGCAAAGTTAGGGATTATTTATTATATTTTTAAAAACCTGTTTGCTGTTTTTAATTATTTCTAAATGTTTGGGGGCAGACCTTTACATACTTCATCTTAAAATGAATGTGTTCAGAGTGTATTTTTTGATAATTCAATATGGTCATATTTTCATATACATTCACACAACACAAATACAAACATATGTGCACCTGTACATACCTATACACCCATACACAACTATATGCACACACACACCTTTCTTTCTGCTTAAGATTCTTCAGATACTGTTTCATTGTCTATTACAGAAACAGGAAATTTGTCTATCTCAGCCCCCAGCACCCAGAATTGCATCTTCGGAACAACTGCTGCTTGAAAAGCAATTTATTGTTCTCCTCTTTTTCTCACCAAATTATGTCAAGTTGAGCATGTGGAAGCTTTCCAGTGATAGCACCATTACCCCTGCATTTTTTTTTTTCTATTTCATTCCTGTAAATCTTAACAACAGCCTGGAGCTCTGGTATGTGTGCTTGTGGGTACATTTTTAAATTTAAAAAAAAATGAAGTTTTTAATTAAACTGGTAGCATACCTACAAGTACACAGAACAAAGATGTCCAATGACTATTCTTTCTTTGAAACAGAAATGCAGTCTGGGACATCCACTGAAACTAACCATTTTTTAAAGAAACATTTTTATTTGCTTTTTAAGAGTTTGTAATTATTACAAACAACTCCAAGCAGCACAAATTGTTACAGAGGAAATGCCATAGTTTTCATTTAGGATTATGCATAAGCTGAAAAAATTGTCAATTAAATTGAGATCATGTGAAAGGCAGAAAAAAACGGGACTTCATTTTTATATTATGACTGAATGTTTAAGGAATAAAAATTTGCAAAGTTCAATCAAGTTGTGAAAGTATAGATATAAATACTTATATTTATATTTATAATGGTGAGAACACGATAAGGTAGCTCTTCAATTTCCTCATTATAAAGCCATTTTTACATTAACTCTTCTATGGGAAGACTAAAGCCTAATTCAAGTTCAACAGTAACTGCTCATTATGAGAATTGTCCCACAACTCTGTTTTATTCAGAGACCAGGGATGAAGTTTGTGGAGTACAAGTTTGGAGGTTGAGAAATACCCAATATTGATCAGTTGAAAGGTTTGGTCCTAATAGTGATGGGAAATATTTGCTGATGCACATTTTAACAGTTAATTATACTCACAAATGGAAAACAGTTTCTAAATTGCGGTGGATATGGTCGTTTCTGGAACAAGTGAACAAGCATAATTTATACAGTGTGGAACAACTTGGCAACAGCTGGGAGAGTTAGTCAAGTCTGGTGGTGGGAATAAAGCCAACATGACAGAGTGGATAAAACTGGACAATTTCCAAGATGCTCATTAATCACGTGACTAATCTGAAAATGAATGCATCATGCAAATTAAAGGTGAAAGTGACTTCCTGGTTTGGAGAGATACCAGCATGTGAAATAGCATGCATTCTTAACACTGCATTAGGCAGGGGCATGGGATGTGTCAATGTCATGCTTTAATTGGAATATGGTGGTGGGTGGGTGGAATGTGCTTTAGAATTAAACATAAATTTACATAAAATTTAGTCTGGTTAAAATGGAATCCAGTGATGCAGAGAAGCATTTCTGAAATTGTCTTTAATAAGACCATGGAAATATTCAAACTGTTCAAAGAAGTGTGGAAGGGTGATGAGCTATTCTAGCTGCCTAATTTCTCTAAATGCCACCAATGACCAGCTTTCTGGTTTCTTTCTTTCTTTGTTTCTTTCTTTCCTCTCTCTCTCTCTCTCTCTCTTTCTCTCTCTCTCTCTCTCTCTCTCTCTCTCTCTTTCTCTCTTTCTCTCTCTGTTTAGTTTCAGAGAGAGGGAAAGGGAGGAAGTTCGAGAGGGAGAGAAAGATAAGTGTGTGGTTGCCTTTCATGTGTAACCAACTGGGAACCTGGCCTACACCTCAGGCATGTGCCCTGGTTGGGAATTGAACTGGCAACCCTTTGGTGTCCAGGCTGGTGCTCAATCTACTGAGCCTGGCCAGCCAGGGTGCTTTTTTTCTGACACCTCTCTTTTTCTTTTGAAATTTACATTGAAAGTGGAAACATTTTAACTATTTAAAGGAAGTCAGCTTCTTCCCAGCCCTGCATAGAGGGCATTAGCGTGCACAAGAAAAACTCTTCAGTACAAATTTCATTTGGACCATTTTGTCTTAAATGACCTATCCATATATTCAGTTGGACTGACTTATTAAAAATATATAGCTGACATTTTCTTTCATTTGTTTTTATTCTGTTCAAACAGCAATAATGCATTTTTAAAAAATAGTTTAAAATTTTAACCAAAGTTTTTACCAATTACACATGGGGAATTGAAATGTCTTAGATTAGAGTTAGATAAATTCAAGATTTTTTATTGGCATTCCTATTTAATTCGTATTTTGGAACAAATATTAAATATATAAAAATTTTAATATTTAAAGATCATTTGGAATTGTGGGAGTTCGGTACATTTCCTACTCAATACTGAAATGTTTTGTATTGCTTTTTGATGTTTTTAATTTAATATTATATTTGGTCCCCACAAAACTTTAATAGGACAGATATAATCCCTATATTTTGTAACCAATTAGGAAATGGAGCTCCATAGAGACCATATATTCCTCAAGTTTTTACAACAGGGAAGTGGTTCAAAATTGTTATAGCTCAACTATCATTTCTACCTTACTTATTGTTTGGAAAGTTTTATAATATGAATATTATGTCAAGTGCTTTTTGCTTACCCAGTAATTTGGCTTGTATAGGAATGGGGAAAAAATTGCTTGAGTCTTTCCCTTTATTTACCAATCTTCAAAATAATGACTTGATTTTCTAGCACCCTCCAAAAATGACCAATTATATTTTTATATATAATTAATATGTTTCAGATTCAAACATCTTTGATGGTTTTTACTTCATTGCAGTTCTTGTTCTTAGAGTTGTTGATGTTGCACCATCTTTGGCCACTGGCCATCTTTTCAAGGTGGCTCCTGGGCCCTGGAAACATGACTGCAACCTCAGTGGGTATCTTTCTTCTTATCTGATATAACAGCATGTTCTAGGGTTCTGTTGTTCATTTCCCAACACAGAGCTGGGTGCAGCCATTTTTCTAAGGAGCCTGGATGATTTTCATGCAAAATGGTTACTTAAGACCATAATTTGTGTTCTGGGAATAATAATACCGAGTGATCAATGTTCCTAAACTTTTTCAGTGGATGGAACTGAAAAATACAGTTAGTAAAAGTTCAAGATCAAATTGTGCATATGTTGGCCCTACCCTCCACATGTTTTTTGGCAGTTGTAGTATATTTCTATCATTAGAGCATGTAGTCATTACATATGCTCCCCTCACATAGTCTTAATTCTACATGTAAATATAATTTAGAAATAATGCTTACCACCGTATATGTCAGTGTCACTGTAGTTGTGTTCATCTATAGTTCCTTCCTTAGTATAAAGATCAAGTCTATAAAAGTAACAGTTCTAAGTTTTTTCCTGTCAATGATAATTTGTCTATTGCCTTTATACTTGAAGGTTAATTTTCAGGACATAAAATTCTAGGTTCACATTTTCTTTTCTTAATTACCCAAAAATAGATCATTCTGGTGTCTTTCCTAATAAAAAGTATGAAGACCTTTATATTTCCTTTATATTTTTTTATTATTTTTGCCTGAATGCCACATAAACATTTTTTAAGTAAAATCTGATGATATATTCTTTTGTCTTGGTGATGATGATTCTGGGTTGATTAACTAAGGTATGATCTATCTTTTTATTTATTTTTTTTAAAGATTTTATTTATTACTTTTAGTGAGGGGAAGGAAGAGAGGAAGGGAAGAAGAAAGACATCAATGTATGGTTGCCTTTCACCTGCCTCTAGTTACAGACCTGTCTGGAGACCTGCCTTGCAACCTAATTATGTGCCCTGGCTAGAAATCAAACCAGAGACATTTGGGTTCACAGGCCAGCACCTTATCCACTGTGCCACTAGCCAGGGTCTATCTTTTTAATATGAAATTTCAAATCCTATTGATTTTACTTTAGGACGTTATCTTGAATTATAGTTTTTAATATTTTTCTCTTCTCTTGCTTTGTTGTACTTTTTTGGAGACTACTGTTATAATTATTTAAAAATTTTTATACCTGTCATATATTCCTTTGAATCATTTTTAATTTTCTTTGTTTACACTATTTTAAGGCATTGCATTTACTTACTATGCTTTTTTCCTCTAGTGTTATATTTCTGACATAATTTGTCCTTTCTTAAGTTTTATCATGTTACTTCTGAGTCCTCCTAGTTCTGATTTACTATTTAATACCTTGTTTTTTTTAATTTTTTTATTTTTTGCATTTTTGCTCATTTAAAAATGTTTAGTAACATTTCCAAATGTTGGTATGGGCTATCTTTCTAGCATACTATTTTTTGTCTATAGGGATATTATTTTCTCCTTACAGCTCGCTCTCTCTCTCTCTCTCTCTCTCTCTCTTTGGCTTTATGCTTATATAGAAATAGGCTTCAATCCTTCTATATATTTTTACATGAAAGTCATTTTTTCTGAATTTTTGAAAAAGTACCATTTAGGGTAGTTTTTCTAACTTTACAACAGTAAAACACAATCTTTTTGTTCAAGGCTTATTTTTAGAACTCCTGGTTTTTGTTCTCTTCCCTCACTTTTATCTAAACCTTCTTTTCTTTTGACACTATTAAGCCTGTCATGCTCAATACATCTTTTATCCTAAAGTTTCTTCTCAATGTGGAATTTGTTCATGAAAGAGAGCTGTTCAGTTTTGGAAATATTTGAGAACAGTGTGTGCCAGCACTTTCACACTTACTGGGAATCCTTGCCCTCTTTTAGCTGTTGACATGTGCAGATCCCCCTCAGTTTCAGCTGTCATCCTTTAGTTGCTTTTCTGAATGTTTGAGCAAGTACCACTTGGTTACAGTAGAGGATCTCAGACCCCTCAGCCCTCATGTAGCTCACCTCTGTTTTTTCTAGCATAGAACTGACCCATATAGGACCCATAGGACAGCAATACATCAATAGCCATATATGTTTTGGGGATATATGGGATACATTGTCATTTAGGTTGTGGGGGAATTGAGAAAGATTTAAAATCTATGCCAGCACCATCTTCCCAGAATCAAATTTTGACTTCTTAAGATATATACCACTGTTTCATCTTCTATCATTGCCACAAAGTTGGGCAAAGCCATCCCTGCCAACACAGGACTTGCTAGAGTGATGGAGTGAATCCCTTGTAATGGAAAATGGATGTGCATTTGTTGCCCCCTGTATGTTTTTTCACCATCAGTTCACTCAGACAGATGATCTCATAGTCTCAAAAGTATGCCCTTCTAATCTTAGAGATGACAAAAATATTTATTGTATATATTTAAAATAGTCAGTCTGTAAACAATTGCATGTATACATGGAAATAGAAAGCAATAATATTTTGCTATTATTTATCAGACAGTTTTTTACCCAATTTCATAAATCAATATTATAATTTGCTTTCATATTCTTAAGCTTTGATCATGAAGAGTTCATCACAGCAGGCTTAGAAACCAGATTGAATAAAATGAGACAGAGAAATGAGACAGAATTATCTCAAGCACTGGTGATAATGAGTTGAGGACTGGTGGGCCTCTATAATTTATTTATTTATTTAAAAAATATCATATTTATTATTTCCAGAGAGAAAGGAAGGGAAAGAGGCAGAGAAGGAGAGAAACATCAATGTATGGTTGCCTTTTACTTGCCTCTATAATTTAATAATTCTATGTCATTATCCTACTTTTCAAAATCTTTCTTACTTCTCTTGCCTGCCATATATCATGCTTGCTCCCTCCTATAAAAAGAATACTCAATAACTGGTAAAAAGAAGCAAATTTTAATTTTTCTTAAGCCTTGGTAAGTGCACAAGAAAGCTTAAAATATACTCTTTGTAATATTTGAAATGGCCTAGGGTAGGAGGACAGGTGCTGATACTAACATTTCTGAGTGCTGTGGCAGAGGGAAGCTACTCTTGATTGTGTTACCAGTTGTATTTTACTTAGACATGAGTAATGGAAACTCATAACATTGTCTTTGGCCATAAAAGGAGAACTGTTCTCATATATCACTAGGTCTGATGGCATGTATTTCAAAAGGTGTGGCAGTGAAGAGGAGCCTGTGGGCCCAATATTTTTATGAATTCTACTCTAACTTCCACTGTGGTTATAATGCTTATGCACAAAAACGGGGCTCCAGGACATCTAGACACTATATCTACATTCAAGACAGAAAATAGAAAGGTGAATAGCAAAGGACAAAACAGAGATGCAAGGCAAGTCTTCTCTTTTAAATGTCTTTCAGGAAGCCTCATCAAAGAAACTGCCCTAAGTGACTTATGGTAAGCAGAATTCTAGGATGACACACAATGACTTACATCCATCTGTAATCTCTTTGCCTTGCATGTGGGAGGGACTTATAACTAGCTTCTAATTAATAGCAAGGTGATGGAATGTTGCTCCCATGAAATTTTATATTCTATGGCAAAGGTGAAGGGATTTTCTAAGTGTAATTAAGGTTTCTAATCAGTTGAGTTTATGTTCATCACAAGGGAGATTATCTTGATGGGAATGACCTTATCAAAAGAGCACTTAAAGAGGCTAAAGATCAAAGATTCTCTTGTTGGCTTTGAAAAAGCTGCCATGTTGTGAATGATCTATGTCATTAGGCTCTGAGGGTGACCTCTAGGAGCTAAAAGTGACCTCTAGATAATAGCCATCGAGGGAACAGGGACCACAGTCTTACACATGCAAGAAACTAAATTCTGCCAGTGGCCTGAATAGCCTTGGAAGAGGTTCCAAAGTTGCAAATCAGAACACAACCTGCTCATGTCTGGATTTCTACCTTGTGAGACTGTGGTAAGAGAACTCAAATGTGCCATACTCAGACTTTTGACCAACAGAAACTACGAATTAATAAATAGGCCTTTCTAATAGTCTATTTTGGTTACCATAAGTGGGTGGTTTAAGCAACCAAATTTATTTTCTCGGGGTACTGGTTGCAGGAAATCAAAGCTCAAGGTGGAAGCAGGGTTCATATTTGATGAGGCCACTCTTCCTCGCTTACTGATGGCTGTCTTTTCTCTATGTCCTCATGTGGCCCTTCCTCTGTGTGTGAAGAAGGGGGAGGGGGAGGAGGAGGAGGAGGAGGAGGAGGAGAAGGAGAAGAGAGTTCTGACCTCTGAGGTCTCCTCTTCTTATAAGGACACCAGTCCTGTGGGATTAGGGTTTCACCCTTATGACCTCATTTAATTTGAATTAACCCCTCTAAGGCCCTGTCTCTAATTATAGTTACATTGGGAGTTGGGACCTCAGCATTTGAATTTTGAAGGAACACAATTCTGTCTATCCAACACTGTTTTAAGCTGCTAAGCAGGTGTTAATTTGTTTCATTGCAACTGAAAATGATACAAGAATAGGAATAAAAGAGATGCTGGGCAAGTGCCTTACACTATCTGCCAAAATGGTGACAATTACAATTATTTGCAAACCTTGAAGAATAAGATGGGATTGCACTAAAAGATTGTAATACTTAAATATCAAAGCATTTTCATATTATCTGAGTATTTTAAAATTACCTTTGATGTGAAGGAATGCCTTTTGAATTGTTTCTACCTCTCGAAGTTCTGAAATTTCAGTGTTATTGCACACACACATACACACACACACACACACACACATACACTCTAGTAGAGAGGAGGGGGATTTTAATTCTCTTAATTTTGCCAGATCTAAAACAGAACTTTTTGAAAACACTCAATTCTTTGTTAACTGATGAGTGGCCCTTAACTGAAGATTTAAATTCAAATCTTATTATGCCCATGGGCATTAAGAAAGGGAGGAAAAAGAAGACTCAAAAAATTATATCGGAGCCCTGACTGGTAGCACAGTGGATAAGATTCCGGCCTGTGAACCCAGAGGTTGCTGGTTTGATTCCCCACCCAGGGCACATAACCAGGTTGCAAGCCAGGTCTCCAGCCAGATCTATGGCTGAAGGCAGGTAAAAGGCAACCATATGTTGATGTCTCTCTTCCTCTCTGCCTCTGTCCCTCCCCCTTTCTCTGAAAATAAGAAATAAAATTTTTAAAAATTACATCAGCCTCCAGTGAGGGTTCTCCCATTACAAACAGTCTATTTCTCAACACCATCAAAGACCTTTTGCACACCAATGAATAGTAGTTAAATTATTCACTACCATTTTCTATTTTTAACAATCTTCCTAAATAAATGTTTCATTTTGTACCTCCATTAAACAATTACTAGAAATGGAAACCACATTGTGGTAAGTGACAGTGTCTATAGCAAACTACTGGAAACCTTCTACTTACCAAAATAACCTATTTTTCCTTTTGAATGGGGTATTCCAAACATTTACTAATCCCTCAGATTATATTTGATTCCTGTTTATATTTCTCCATTTTAGTGCAAGTCAAACACCTAACTGAAGCTCATTTCTTTGCACAGTGATGTTTCAAAATGCTGTTCATACATTTTATGGACATCATTAATCTGGAAAAGCAGATTTGTGCTTCATTGGAGTAGCTACATACTCTATTCAAATCTAATTACATATTTTAGGATTTCATTCTCTTTTTACAGATGTTAGTTTTATCTTTTGATTCTCAATACAATTCTTGTCCTAAAAGTAAGAAGTCAAGGAATTCTGAAATTGTTGCCATTTATCAGCATTACACATTCCTTTTGTCACCTTCTTTCTTGATATATTCTCTTTTTTCAATATTTTGCCAATCTTATAACTTTTCTAAAGATTAAGAAGGGTTAGATTTAGAACTTCACTCTCTTGATAAAAAGTTCCCAATGTCCCCATGGGCTAAGTACTGTAACTCATCCAATTTCTACTCCTAAATCACATTGTAATTATCTGGCTCACCTCTGTTTTTGTAATTCCTCCCTAATTTTCCCAGTTAGACTACATGACTCCATCTCTCCAATAAAAACACTGTCTCCTGCTTCATGGATATCTCAATACTTTCTCAAGCTGCAAGTTTATGGGACATACATGCTTGTACATAATAGTACATAAGTACATGACTTGCCCTCTCCCTTTCTCACAACAAAGGCTATACTTTTCACAGCTCCACATAGTTTCTTTCATATTGGAATTTGAAGAAATGGCACCCTCTGCAGCTGTGCTACGTATAACTGACATGGTTATCAGTGTTGGTGTTTAAAATATATAAGCTTGAATTTTGAATTTCAGGTTAATATGAACTGATCAAAGTAGTGAAATAATAATAATAATGAAGAATAATATTTTCTTATTGTTTGGTGACTACAGAAAATCACAGCAAAAACAGAAATTAAGTTCTTCTCATAGAGATACAGGAAATTATTTTGAGTTGTTGAAAAGAGGTACATTTGGTAACAGTAGGAAAGGTAAGTCAAGCACTTACAAAGGAAATAATATTGCACTGGGTCTTAAAGCATGACTAGCATTTTACATGATAGACATATGGGAGAAGGCATTTCCTAGCAAAAATAAGGGCATAGATCTTGTCCCATGGTTTCCTAAGGGAACACAAATTAGTTCAGTGTCATTAGAACATAGGATGCATAGCAGAAAGTGGAATCACATTTGGAAAATATATTATGGTGAAACTGTCAGGAGCCTTGTTATAAGCTATATTTTATTATACCTTGAGAGACTTGAAGAACAATTAAGTTGCAATTGCTTTTCACTAAAATTTTTTCTCCTTCTCATTCTCTCTGTCTCCCCACAGTAGAGGGAAATATGGAAAAAAATAGCTCTGTATCAATGAGCTTCAGACAGTTTTTAATCCACTGTTGTGGCATATCTTCATCCTGACTAATTGAATGTCTCTTGGAATCACTGTCTATTTTACAAGAGTTGGTGGGAACACCTTGATTTAAAACTGCACTTTGGTATTTATCTCCTTTTATTATTTTAGGTTCTCCTCATTTAGATTAAAAATATACAAGTGCAGTGATGATGTCTATTTTGTTCATACTTTGCCCCAGAACAGACTAGATAGAAGGTGCTCAAAATATTTTTGAGTGACTAAATGGGATACAAATTTAACATCACCAGCTGTTTCTCTCTGGCACAAAAGTATGGAACAAAGTGAACATTTAGATGGGTAAAAACTTTAGGTCTTTTTATTTTGTGCAGCTTCTCCAACATTCTTTTTCCCAAAGTTCAACCCTAACATTGAACACAAGAGAGAAGGAAGGAAAGGAGACAGGAAAGAGAGGCACACATCTGAAACTACCTGCTGATGGCACCTGACCAAGTTGGGGAAGACAGGTGCTAGTCACACAGCCTCCAGATGTGGCCAATGTCTTCTACATGTCATGCCTGAGAAAGGAGAGGAAAAGATGAAACATAAATCATGTGTTATAAAAGTCAACCAGCAGCTGTGTGCCCTTGTGTTCTGCTCTACTGCATAGCTCTGAAAAGCAGGCTATTCCAGCGAACAGTGGAAAGGTAAATGGAGACCAGCTGTTTGCAAGTGACACATAGGCTATAAATGAGAACTGCTACTGTGGATAAGAAAAACCAAACCTTGCATGGTATAGAAGGCCATAAGAAGAAAGGAGAATGAGTGTTAGATTTGGGAAAAAATGTTCTCATTAAAAGAGGCAGGCTGGTGGGTGGCCAAGCTCGTGTCCTCTTTAAAGAGATATTGGCAGTCACAGCCCCAAGATGATTTGAAGGTGCCCCAAACTGGAAAGAGCTAAGGATCCACAGTTCCCATAACTTTCAGTGGATAGAGAGAAGTGAATGCTAAGGGAACCATGCTGAGCCAGGTCAAAATGAATCAGTCGTTGCACCAGCCAAACCATGAAAGTACCACTGCTGCCTCTGGGAATAGTGATTGTCACCTTTGTCATCCTCCCCGAAATTTAAATCCTGCCACAGGGATCCTCATATGTTCACTTTTGAACCAGAGATTTGACTGAATATATCTGCTTGGCAAATGTTAGGTCACATGCCTATAATCTTATTGCAAAGAAGGCTGGGAAAGTTAGTGGCTGCTTCTACGTCAATCATGGAATGAATGTAGGTTTTAAAAGTTACTGGGTGTCAGCATACTTAAGAATTGTCCACTACACTGCTTTTCCTATTAAGAAAGGAATGTGGTTTCATGGAAGATTCAGCTCTCTATTATTTCTTTCTTTCTTTTTATAATTTATTATTTCCAGAGAGAAGGTAAGGGAGAGAGGCCAAGAGGGAGAGAAACATCAATGTGTGGTTGCATTTCACCTGCCTCCAGCTATGGACCTGGCTGGAGACCTGGCTTGCATCCTGGTATTATTTATTTCTAAGTATTCGTTTAAATGTGGCCCAGATTTGAGAGTTATGTATTAATTCAGTTCAATTAAACAACAGCACCTAACCTTCAAAGTAATCTCCTTTACTGATTTGATTAGTCTTTGAAAAACAGCCAGTGTAACAGACCTAGTTTAGTCTCTCAACCACCTTGTACTGGTTTTGTTAGTTTTGTTAATCACTCTTTGTTTCCATATACTGTCTATATGCAATGTGTTGTGCAACTTAGATAAACTAGCCCATCTGAAAGAACACAGCAGAGTGCTAGACACAGAGGGAAAAGTAAACTGAATTAATTAGCCACTTATCATGTGTCTGTCAGAATGCTAGAAAATGCACACACAAAAATGACTACGGCATGCTCCATGCTTTCAAGTAGCTGAGGACAAAAACTAATTGGTGAGAAAAAAATCAGTAAAGAGCTTTAGTAGGGCTATGTGAAGAAGTACAAGGAGGGGATGAAGTTTGTCACTGGGCAGGTAGAGGAAGACTTCATAGGGAAGTGAGATAGTTAATTTTATGTGTCAACTTGATTGGCCATGGGAAGCCCAGGCATTGGGTCAAATATTATTCTGAGTATGTCTGTGAGGGTGTTTCTGGACATGATTAACATTTGACTGTAGACTGAGTGAAGGACATACATTGCTTTTCCTAATGTGGGAATTCCTCATCCAATCAATTGAAAACCTAAATAGAATAAAAGTATGAGGGAACTTTGCCTGCCTGGCTGATTGAGCTGGGACATGAGTTCTTTCCTGCACCTGAAATGTAGATTATACCATTAGCTCTTCGGGGTTTCCAGCTAGCCAACCACAGATCTTACACCTTCCCACTCTCGGTAATTGTGTAAGCCATTTTCTTATAATCAGTCAATCAATCTTACGTATCAAGATGAGGTTTAAATGTATAATCAATATTTTATTAAATGTTGGTTCTGTTTCCCATGAGAACCTTGACTATCACAGGAAATAAACTATGAAATATTACCAGAATGATAGTAGGAGTTTGCAATATAATTAGGTAGGTTATTCATTTCAAGAAGGCCACATTGATGGCTGTGGAAAAAAAAAAAAAAAAAAAAGTCCTATGTATGTATTGAGTCTGTGAGGATAAGTCAGTAGTTGCAAAAACCAATCATCTGTTGAGTTATGTCCTGGTCAATACAGTGGTCCTGAGCCATTTGAGACTTGCCCAGATTAGGACATATTGTGGCACAAAAACATAGCAGCCTTCACAAACCTTACACACAAAAAAAGATTGAGCGGTATCACATTAATGCTTTTCTATGTTGCTTACACATTCAAATAATATTTTAGGTAAATTTGGTGAAATTCCAGCTGCAGACCTACAGAAACAGATTGTGCAATTTAACAAGATCCCCAGGAAAGCTGTGTCCAGGAAAAAATGTGAAGCACCACTCTAGGCCATTGCCCTAAAAATACTTTCCTCCTTCCTCCCCCTGACAAAGTAAGGATTATCTGACTTCACAAAAGGCAAGCATAGAATTCTGGATACCATGTGCTTCTTTGTCAAATTTATCTTCAGTACATACCTAGTGTTTTGTTAAAAAGCTGTGCTCAGCAAGCTTGGAGCATAACATACGTTCATTTTATCAGTTTTGAGAAGGAGGCAGCAGAACTGTTCCTCTCATGCATACACTGTTCTTCAGCAGGCTGTTGCCAAAAGCCTGGTCCTTTCTGGTCCTCAGGTGCCCTCATGTCTGCTATGATTCCTTTGTTTCAACCTGGTACTTTCCCAGGTTCTGCGCCCACAGCTGTTGGCAGTGTTTTCCCTGAGGCTCTGCGCTGCTTTTATCATTTCTGCTGATCATTCCCTTGGGCTCTGCTTTCTGCTTCTCTCAAGACAGCTAATTTTGTGCAAAAGTAATCTCACAGCAAGGTGTTTGTGCATGATAATAGCTTCATATTTTACCTCTCCTGCAGTTTCATTGCATTTTAACAGGGAGTTCCTGGGAATAAAACGGTTGATTTTAATGTGAGAGAATATAAGAGAAGGTGTTGAATTTGGGGCATCATGCCAAACCAGTGAGAAAGATATTTTGGATAGAAGGGTCCTTTGGTATCATTGTCTTTTCCATTCCTATAAACAATACACATAAGTGTTGTTAAAAGTTACTCAACATGATCACTAAATACCTAGAAGGTGTCATGATGTGAGTAAAACTTGATATAGATTAGAGGAAGAAATAGAAATCATTGAAAAAATTAGTTAAGCTATGGGTTAATTTTGTGCAAGTATTGTGTTACTATAAAGTATGAACAATTAGAGAACTAGAACTGGGTAATTTCTCCTTTTGTATAATTGAATAATTGAGAATAATCCCATTTTAAAATGTTTTTTAAGTAGTCAAAATATAATACAAATATAGAAAAGTATAGCAAACAATGATTTATCACAAAGTAGTCTCCATCCTGGTTAAAAAAGTATTTTCTAATAAGTGTAGCTTAGTTTGTATATTTATTTTTTTGAATTTTATATAAATGAAAACCTGTAATACATGTTTTAGGCCTAGCTTCTCTTTATAAAGCATTTATTTATAAAATAGACCAATATTGTAGTGCACTGTAGTCTTCTAAATTTCATAGCAAAAATAATCCACTGGAAGAGTACATTGGGTTTATTTACAAGGCTTCTGTGAAATCTTTATATGTTCACTAGCCTCCACTTTAAGTGGATTTGGTTATGCCTCCTTTGTTCCCTCATTTATGGAAAAGGATGGCATCTTATGGACCTTGATGAAATTCAGAAAATTCTAGAACTTCTCCTACCTATAAATGAAGATGGGGATAGTTTCTTCATAGGGTTATTATAAGAATTAAATGGCATACTGGATGTAAATATATACATATATTTTACCATGCCAACACAGTCAATGCTCAATGAATGTGACCATAATAAATGTTATAACTTAAAAAAAGCCCTAGAGCCCTGGCTGGTGGCCCAGTGGATTGGTTGGCACCAACCTGTGAACCAAAAGGTCGCTGGTTCAATTCCCAGGCAGGGCAAATAACCAGGTTGCAAGCCAGGTCTCCAACCAGGTCCATAGCTGGAGGCGGGTGAAAGGCAATCATTGATGTTTCTCTCCCTTTCTTCCTCTCGTCCTGCCCTTCTCTCTATAAATAATGAATAAAAATATCTTTTTTAAAAAAGCCCTTGATCTTTTGCCCACTTTTCATTGGAAAAGGTTGTCACTTTCTGATGGATTTGTAGGAATTCTTTACCTATTCTGGGCATGAAGCTTGTGTTGCTACATATACTTTATCCCATACTATGGCTTGATATCCCTTCTCTTAATAGTGACTTTGATGAACCAATTTACACTGTTGTTTTAATGTAATCTTTAATTTTTTTTGACTTTTTAAAAGAAGATTGCATTTATTATTTTTAGAGAGAAGGGCAGGGAGAGAGGAAGAAAGGGAGAGAAACATCAATGTATGGTTGCCTTTCACCTGCCTTCAGCTGGGGACCTGGATGGAGACCTTGTTTGCAACCTGGTTATGTGCCCTGGCTGGAAATTGAACCAGCGATTAATTTTAATAAATGTTTTTCAACTTCTCAATCTTCTATTTAACAGTTGGTATAAATTATAGTTAAAAATATAGTAAGTATATGTTATAAAGTATATAGTAGTTAAGAAGGCTTACCACTCCAAGCAATTAAGTTATTCTACAGTATCATATCCTAGAATCTTTATTGTTTGGCTTTGCATATTTATTTTTACAACCCCATTAGAATTAATTTTGCTATATATTTTGAGGTAGTATTCAAGGTTATTAGTTTTGATATTTATATATCATTGACAGCCCTCTTTCTGAAAATAATTTTTTTCCTTCTGCTCTGAAATACCAATTCTTATATCTAAAAAAATGATTCATGAGGATGGGGGTTCCCTATTCTGTTAATTCACTTTTCTATCCATGTGCTAATATCACACTGTCTCACTTGTTGAGGATTATAAGTCTTGATACATGGCAGACTTATTAAAATTCAGATTTTGAAATTAAAATATGTTGAACTCTTTACAATTACATATTAATTTAGAATTTGTTGGTGAATTTCCATCATTTTCCCAAATCTGTTTGGAATGTATTTATAGATCAATTAGGAGACAACTAAAATCAATTAAATATTGAATCTTTTAATCCATAAACATGGCATATACATATACTTATTTATATCACTTTAAATTTTTTATAAAGTCTTAAAGTTTCCTAAATAGAATTCTTGAAAGTTTTTTGAAAGATTTATTTGAGATTTAATATTATTGATGCTATAATAATTAATACCATTAAATATTTTTATTTATTATCTATTTATTGCTCATACATAGAAAAATTGTGTTTTTCTATGTTGACTTTATTCCCAGAAAATTTAATTTACTAATTTATAGTAAATTATAGAATGTATAGAATCTTTGAAGTTTTCTACATACCCAAAATATATTTTCCATGAATTGCAACACTTTTCCTTTTATCAAGTTTATGCACATCAGTCATATTCTTGCCTGACTGAACAGGTTGGAACCACTAGTATAAAGTGAATAAAAGTACATATAATGAATATTCTTATCTTGTATCTAATTTCAGAGGAAATTTAATACTTGCTTTGGGTTTTGTTTAGATATCCAGTATTAGATGAAGCAAGCTGATTTATATACCTAGTGTGCTTAAGTTTGGGGGTCTTTTGGAATTTTTTTAAAGATAAGAATATTGTATAAATGGAATCATAACAGTATACATGTATACCCTTTTGGAATTGGCTTGGTCAATTAATATGTCATTGCATGTTTCAACACTCCATTGCTTTTATTGTTGATTCATATTTCATGATACTGTTGTATGAGAGATTGCATAACCATTCACCCATTGAAGAGTATTTTATATATTTCCCATTTTGGGCTGTTACAAATAAAGCTACTCTAAACACTTTGGGAAGAGCTTCTTGGTCTTTTGGCTAAGATCAAGTGTATTATCTGTTCTCATCAGTTTCAACACTTTGGGAATATTTTTAGTGTGTTTTTGTGTGAATGTTAATTCACTTTTTCTGTAATAATTGTCCAGTAATGCAATTACTGTTTTATGTATTATATGCAGAATATGGATTTTTTAAAAAGAAAAAGCCAAAATGTTATCCAGAGTGATGGTACTATTTTATGTCCCCACCAATAATGCATGAATGATCCAATTTTTCCACAATGTTATTAAGTGTTGTCATCATTTTTTAAATGTTAGCCATATCGTTGGTATGCATGATAGCTCTTCATGGTTTTAATTCACAATTACCCAAGACCAATAATTTTAAACACATTTACAGGTGCTGATTGTTCACCTATGTGTCTTATTTGGTGAGACTTCTCTTTATGACTTTTGTTCACTAAATTGATTTTTCCCTCGCTATTGTTGAATTTTGGGAGTTCTTTACATAGCTAAATACTTGTCCTTTTTCAGATAGGTAGTTTACAAATATTTTCTCCCAATCTATACTCTTTTTAATCCTCTTAATGGGGCATTTCATGGAACAAAAGCTGTTTATTTTTATTTTGATGAAGTCCAATTTATAAAAATTTACTTTTGTAAACTGAGCCTTTTGTTTTAAGTATAGAACTTGTGCCTAATAGTAGATCCTGAAAATTTTTTGTTTCTTCTAAAAGGTTTATAGTTTTACATTTTATATTAAATCTGTGATCCATTTTAGGTATTTCGTTTGTTTTATATAAGGTGTAAGACTCCCCATCATGAATGTTTAATTTTTCACACACTATTTGTTGATAAAAGCTGTCTTTTGTCCACTGGATTGCTTTTTCACTTTTGTCAAACTATAGACAGTCATATTTGTGTGGGTTTATTCCTGACTTCTTTGTTCTGCTCCATTGATCTATGCATCTATATCTTTTTTTTTTTAATTTTATTGTTGTTGTATTACATCCATCCCCTTTTTGCTCCCCTCTGTCCCCCTCCCCACCCACCCATTCCCCCCAAAGTCAATCCCACCTGTTGTCCATGTCCATGGTTCCTTTATACTAGGTTCTTGTCTGAGCTGCTCCCCTTCTTTGCCTCTGCCTCCCCCCTCCCCCCAACCCCGTTCCCCCTGACCACTGAAGACCTATTCCTTGTATTCATATACTTGGTTCTGTTTTGCTTGTTGTTAGTTTTGTTCATTATTGTCCCGTAATGGGTGAGATCATATGATATTTGTCCTTCACTGACTGGCTTATTTCA